>RDPX01000013.1:642957-681960 GCA_003991215.1 Morbakka virulenta | reverse complement strand
TAAAAAATTGAGATATGTGTAAGAGAAAATGATCAAGAGAAGTGGGAGAGGGGTGGGGAAAGAGGAGATGGAAGCATTCAAGCGTATGAAAAAGGAAGGTAGTAAGGATGCCGTTCAGGAGTATAAGAACAGCAAGTGTAAAGCAAAGCGAGTGACAAAAGCACAAATTACTAAGAGGTGGTACAATGAACCTGAGACAAAAAAGGGCTAAGACAAGGTAGTCAGAATTGCCAAAGCAAGTGATCAAGCAAAGAGGGATACTGGAGATATTACAGCCATACAGGATAGATCAGGGAAGATTCTGACAGAGGAATCTCGGACAAGAGAGAGGTTGATTGAATAATTAAGGCAGCTTCTGAATACAAAGAATGATAGAGAGGAAAGGAAAGAGGTGGCTAAAACTGAAGCGTCAGAACTTGAGATTAGTGAAGAAGAAGTGAAAAAGGCATTATATTAAATAAAGAGAGGTAGCCGGACCATCAGAAATTTCCACAGAGATGTTTCCGGTACTAGAGCAGCTTAGCACTAGGTAACTTACTGGTTGGAAAGGAAGTTATCCCGAAAGATTGGAAGAAAAGCACCATAATACCGATCTATAAAGGAAAAGGAAACATTTTGGAAAGTGGAAACTACAGGGGAATAAACCTATTGGAGCATGGGATGAAGATATACTAGCAAATGTTGGATAGAAGACTGAGGGAAGTAATCAAGATAGATGAAATGCGGTGTGGATTTATGCCAACGGAAGTACGGGTGCCATCTTTGTACTGAGACAGAAAAGGGAAAAAACGGTGGAAGAAAACCAGGAACTGTACACTACATTTATCGATTTGGAGAAAGCATACGAAAGGGTTATCAGGGATCTGATTTATTGGTACTTGCGAAAGAGAGGAGTTACAGAGGAAATGATTCAAGTGGTCCAAAGTCTTTATGACAGACCCAAAACCAGCATCCTTAGCAGCACAGGAGAGGCTGACCCATTTCCAGTAGAGGCGGGCCTTTATTAGGGTTATGCCTTTAGCCAACTCCTCTTTGCAGTGTTTTCATGGATACGATCACCAGAACAGTCAGGAAAGGGTTTGCGGACGAGCTGCTGTATGCCGCTGAGATTGCTTTATCGGAGCATCACAGGAAGAATTACAAGAAAGGATCTTGAGATGGCAGGAAGAGCGGAAAAAAGGATTAACAGCAGGAAAACGGCAAAGTCAGGAGACAACAGAATACAAGTAAAAGACCAGCATGATGAGAAAAAAATGCAAGTGGAAAGTTTGGTATTTGGGCTTGGAAAGCTTGGTGCAAGTGGAGAGAAGTGAGTGCGTTGTGTGTGATAAAAAATGACAATCAAGCTCAAGATCAAGATATGCAAAAGTGTAATTCGTCCACTGTTGCTGTACGGCATTGAGGATTTAGCGCTTAAACGGACAAAGGAAAGATTTCTTGATGCCAGCGAAATACAATTGCTCAGATGAACTTGTGGCATACCCTGATAGAACATCGCACCAACGAGGATATCAGGCGCTTTGCAAAGGTTACCGGTATCAAGGAGAAAGCAAGGGAAGCAAGGTTAAGATGGCTAGGGCCTGTGATAAGGAGGGTAATCGCTATGTTCTGAAGAGTGTGTACTAAGCAAGAGTAGAAGGAAGAAGAAGCAGAGGTCGACAATGTCTGCGATGAAATGAGAAGGTGGAAAGAGACGTGAAGGAGATGGGACTGCAAGCAGGAATGTTGGAAGAACGCAGGGAGTGGAGACGAATTTGCCGAGAGAATGACCCGACCTAGCGTTGGACAAGGTCGAAAGAAAAAGAAGAAGAAGAAGAAATGTATTATGCCTGGGATTATCTTCTGCGAAGAGAATTAACCACTGTGAGGGTTTGGCTCAAGCGGGGATTGAATTGGAGCACTTGAAAGGCAACAAAGAAAAGAAAATGTATTTTTTGAGCAAAATGTTGGGTAAGAACGATAAAAAATTGTATACCCTTGTTGACCTCAAAGCTATTGACAAGCTTAAGAGCTACAGAAAAGGAGGGCATAGATAAGGCGTGTATTAAGTTAAATGAAAGACAAAATTGCAAGAAATCGGTTTTAAAAGCTTAAATTAATTTAGAATATAGTCATCAGAGAAGCAAGAAAAAGGAAGAGAATTTTAGAAAGTATCAGTAATGGAAAAAAATTCGTGATCTAAATAGAAATCCACTTTAGAGGTTCGACAGTGAATAGCCAAGCTTCAGTAAAGATCTAGTTACGCGATCGACAATATTCAATGGTACAAAAGAAAAAAGCCCAAGGCTTAATCAGGCATGGAATTAGCTGTAGAAAAATGACAGGGATGCACAATGTGATGTTGCGAAAGAAATATAAGATTTCCAGAAAGATTTAAATTCTATACATTGCAAAATTTATCAAGGTATAGAATACATATCTGTGAGAAGCACTTTTAAGCTTTCTCCGTCATACACTTTAGAGTAATGATATTGGAGAGGGATAATAAACTTGTTGGGATCGAGAAAATGAAGGCATGAGGAAGGTATGGGGCAGAATTTATGAATGTACTGGCCGATTTTGTTAGGGGAGGATCGTCATCATTTGACGTGGATATCAGAGAAAAATGGAACTCTGGATTTGGTAATGTTACGACCAACATTTCTTAAGGTAGGTATATTGTGATCAATAACTATCTCTCAACTATCGATCATGATTTCTTACTTGCTTCTCCTTATGTTTGCTGCTTTAATAAAAAAATAATAATGGGACTTGATAATGACTGAATATAACCATAAAAACCTTAATACTTGATAAAAAAAATTCAATCAGTAAGTAACAAAGACAAAAAACCCCAATAACAGCCACAAAATAAATATCAAAAGAGCAGCATGATTTGACCTTGTAAATTCATAAAGCAACAAATAGAAAACTGGTAAACCTTTTAATAACCACGGTAGCAAAGGTTCTTTTTAATCAATTATGCAAAACGTATGAAGGTAACAAAAGGTTTAAGAATATTGATATTAACATCAATATTGATATAAAGCAAATAGTTAAGAATACTTTAAAAAGCATACTGATTCAACTTACACCAAACACGAATGTCAGTAGACTGACTTTCCTTTGAAATAATATTTTGTCCATGACAACTGTATTTTCCATAGTCGCTTCTCTTTATACCGTTATGAAAATTTATCATAGTACTAATTTTCGTCCTGTGCCGCAAGTTTTCATGAATTATTGTTGTTACATTTTTTGTGTAATTGACATTGTCCTTCGTCCAAAAGACTATTGGATATGGACTTGCCTCCATCAAACATTTTAGTGTATACAGTGTATTTGTTTCTGTTATATTTATACTGGCATTGAAGTTGGACTTAATCTCTACGGCATCTAGATCGAAGAAAAAAGAGAAAATTAGGTTGCCCAAAAAACTTTACTTGTCAAATGTAAGAACTTTAATTATATGACCGATTACATATGGCTTGAGCTGGAAAGCGTATGAGAGGGTGATTATTCTGTAATCGCCTTTTTTTTGTAATCACCCTGTCCATTACACAATGTAAATTCGTAGCAATTCATTTCATAAAAAATCGTACAATAAATTTCTAACCAATCAGAATACAGTATTTTGTAAAAAATTGATATGATTGGTTCCAATAACGTTGACAAAAATAACACACAACAACCAACACAAAGCTGACAACATTTCTAGTACTGTCACANTTTCGTCCTGTGCCGCAAGTTTTCATGAATTATTGTTGTTACATTTTTTGTGTAATTGACATTGTCCTTCGTCCAAAAGACTATTGGATATGGACTTGCCTCCATCAAACATTTTAGTGTATACAGTGTATTTGTTTCTGTTATATTTATACTGGCATTGAAGTTGGACTTAATCTCTACGGCATCTAGATCGAAGAAAAAAGAGAAAATTAGGTTGCCCAAAAAACTTTACTTGTCAAATGTAAGAACTTTAATTATATGACCGATTACATATGGCTTGAGCTGGAAAGCGTATGAGAGGGTGATTATTCTGTAATCGCCTTTTTTTTGTAATCACCCTGTCCATTACACAATGTAAATTCGTAGCAATTCATTTCATAAAAAATCGTACAATAAATTTCTAACCAATCAGAATACAGTATTTTGTAAAAAATTGATATGATTGGTTCCAATAAAGTTGACAAAAATAAAACACAACAACAAACACAAAGATGACAACATTTCAAGTACTGTCAAATGAAGATTTATTGCTTCTCACAGATAATTATGATTGATGATTCATTAGGAATAAGATGTTTTTTTCCGGTGATTTTTAATTAATAGTCCTTCGTTTTATTTCTAAAATTTTTAATAGCCCTCACTTCGTTCATGCGATTTTGAAATGGTAGAAAAGAAACTCGGATTATTAATTCAAAATCACCCTCAAAAACCATTTCATTACTATTACTAATTACACTTACACTCACAAATTAAAAGCTTAGTAAGAAAGGTTAGACACGTAACACTTGATGTCTAAAACAGGCAATGTTACATGGAAAACGGAAGTAATGGGACGTTTTTGGTAGCATAAGGAATATCCCTAGAGCAAGGAGTAAGAACTCAAACTGAATAGCACACCCAAACCTTCACAAAAATAGCCTTACGTTTGCTTCAGATAAAAGAAAATTTATGGACAGTTAATTTGTTGAAAAGCTGACATTTGGTATTCGAAAATATCTAACTAAACTAAAATGTCAATATTTTTTTCAATTTTGGAGGTAGTGTAGTTTGTTTTATTTAGCTTCATGAATTTATTTATAAATAGTGATGATGTGTCAAATAAAGTCCAAGTAACACAACATTAAATTTGAATCGCCAAACACAGTTTAAAATGGTTGAATGGCTCTTGAAATTATAAGCGGATCACAAACTACAGCACACAAAAAACTGGGTTCCAAATATTATAGAAACTATGTATGTTTCAGGGCACGAAAATTGTTTTACATTAAATGTCTTTAATATTCCATTTGAAAATAAATTGGATAATCAAAGACTGGTACCAGTTCTAATCATTGTCTGCATGTCAACAACCATTGAAACATCTACATCGGAAACGGGATTAGGATTGCTAGAGTATTACTACTATTGTTCCTTCTCTTCTACCTATTCAGTTGACTCTGGTCCAAACAGAGGACAAAGATAAAAACTGAAATGAAATTTAATTTTTATGTTTCTCGTGTTGTCTTTCCTGTTGTGATGTGGATTGTCCAAGTATGTATTGTCATGTAATCAGCCAGTTCCATCTTTGGCTAAAGTTTTCTGAGTGCTTCACGCTCATACTATATATATATATATATATGTCTTTCCTGTTGAACCTTAGAAAGACAACCTTGGAAAGCTTTTCTTTTCACATTAAGTTGTAATTTTGTCATTTATAGTATAAGGCCAAAATTAGTGGAGTAAAGAACATCAAAAGAAGATCAAAAACCGTACAACAAAAAGAAAGAAAATCCAACAGGTCTTATACAACCTATAGGACTTCCATGACAACCAGATAACAAATTTTTCACAGTCTGTCAGCTATGCGAGATGAACTTCAACATGAGGCTACTATTAGATGGAAAATGATGGGATCAAAACCCTTTCTACCTTTACTCTTAGACGAGGTCACCTATATCAGGTAAGTTTTCTTAGTCATAAGTAGGATACCAAACTGTTTAATATATACATATATATATGTGTGTGTGTATGTGTATGTGCAGGTGTAGGTGTGTGCGTGTGCATTAGCCTATATGCACATCTAGATAGGTATATGAAAAAATACCACAATATTCAGGGTTACTAAAAACAATTTCATCGCAAAATATAAATAAACATTAATAAGTAAACTTTATTAGTACAGAGTAAACCACTGAAAGTAACGACAAAGGAAAAATATTTTACATTCCATAAGCAGATTATACAGAGCTAAAAATATTAAAAAGCGAAAACAAGGCAATTTGAATTTCGTGAATAACTTTATATGGAATAAAAGATCAAATCTGTTAGAATTACGAAGAGTATTTGTAAAAAAATAAGAACTGCACCTTGGGAAACAAAACATATTTCATCACAACGATTAATAAATGGTATTAAATTGTGAGAAAAAGATGTGTGCTTTTTTCGCAAAGTTTCTGTAACCCTTTCTTTTTTAAAAGTTAATAAACTACCATTAAGCTTAAGTCAAGTTGCACATACATGCAATGCTTCTGCCGGAAGTTACCACCAAAGGTATTACTCCAAAAACACGTACTCGTATCTGGTTCTAAAATACATTGCATTTGAATAACAGAAGTTCTGCAACTCCAAAAAAAGTAATTGTGTGCTTTTTTTAAACATATTCTACTATTTCATTCATAAAGTGGATCACCACTAAAGTCCCCTTTTTTCGATTTTTAATTGTGATCAATTTTTTTATTCTGACCTGAAACGGGACAACTTTACCCTTTTCTTGAAAATAGATTTGCAATATTTATTTTCGTAAATTTTTCAAACAAGAACTTTGTGTTTGACACAGTTCCAGTTCTCTGTGTTATTTGTTTGTATTGAGTGTTGTTTAAAAATTGTCGTGTGCTTTCCACTTCCCCATTAATAAAGTATGGAAAGAAAGGCTCTAGAATAACAGAGACAGAAATGACAAGGAAAGAAACGGAGTTTATATATTTTGTCTATTTAAAGTACATTGATGTAAATAAGGTAGCATTTATCTATTCTTTAATACCTTAATATATATAGTACATTTATGACAATATTTAAAAAATTATATTGGACTATATTTCTGAAATATTAAACTATTATGTTATAAAGCTGTCCTATATTATTTTGTTATTTTTTAACTGCTGCATTGATTTGAGAGAAAAATGGAAGAGTTACCACACTCTAAAGGGTTAATAGGATATATTACATTTCGGGGGTTAGTTTTTAAAGCGTCCACTGTTATGTCTATTCAACTGAGATGCAAGTATCTTTGTTCAATTATGTACTCACAATGTACTATCAATTCAGTCTTCTGTGTATTAGTACCAACAGAATTTGAGGCTTGGCATGTGTAATTTCCGCTGTTTGATTTAGTAAGATTAGTTATCTGGAGGGATCTTTCTAGGATTGAGCTGGATATGTTGCTGTCTATTATTCTATGTGTAACCCTCTTTTGTGACGAATTTTTTTGGTCTTCATTATCAAGTAGCCAGGTTACGTTTGACCTTGGATTGCTAATGATCGTACAAGACAACAGTGCTGTCTGGCCTTTGTTGTATTTAATTCTTGACACCAATGGTTTCAGGAAGGTTGGTGGATCTGCAAAAGATAAGAATTTGAATTTATATGTAAATCGAAAAAATTACAAATGGGTTGATATTTGTATAGTTTTCCTAACAAAATAGAGTGCAAGTGACAGTATTGTTTAAAATATCGTATTAATACATAAAAAATAAAAGAATATTGTATCATAAATCAGCTTTTCAATCTTACAAAGAACAGGAAGTTTAAAAAGAAAGAAAAAAAATTTTGGTTTTTTTGACGAGTAAAATTTCAGTCAGTCTCATCTTTTGTGAAGTCAAAACGAAAACCTTGAAATGTCGCTCACATTAATCTCTTTTTTTTTAGATGTCTTTAATTTTACTGGTAAGCTGACTTTTTTTGGTCAATATTTTGTAAACATATTTTTGACGATTCCCTTTTCTCTTTTCCGTGGTTTCTTTGATTATCCATTCCGTCGAAGTGAGTGAAAAGGGGAAATTAGCTAATTCGAGCTGTAACCGAGAAACAGAATAACTCTAGATGTTTCAAACACCATTTTCATAATTTGGGATGCAGAGGAAAAAAGTTCACTTAACACATAGTTCCAGTAGGATGTAGAAAAAAGACTAAAACAGCACTTGTGTTCAATGTTATTGAAATATATTAGAGAGAAACAGGTCAATCTGTTTCATAGAAAATTTGATAATGCATTAAGTTATACAAGGGTTTGGTCCCAGGCCACGGCTTTATACATAATGTGTTGTTTATTCAACTCAAGGACACAGAATGTCATGAAGAGCTAGTTTCCAATTTGTAAAAAGTCATGCATATAAAGACCTTGGACCACATATCGCTATTTATAAGAAATACTAAAATAAAGTATTAAGAAAAGATCATTGGGAGGAAGCCAATCAGTGCTGCCCCAATCTACAGCATCGTTAGACATGTTCTGAACACTGGATTTTTTGTTTTTGTCTATGGGTATGGATCTTGACAACTCAGATATTCACCACAGGATGAATAATTATACTGACTCAACTAGCAATCCCTCTAACTTCTTACTCCTACCTATCAAGCTTACACCAAAATCTAGTATTTGCGATCTAGTTATAAAACTGAACTTTTTTGGCTCTCGTGGTTCAAACTTAGGTTAAGAAAGCAGTCTTTAACAAAGTTTTTTTCATTTTCTTTCTCTTTCTTCCTGTTCAATTTACTTCTTTAGCTAACAAAGGGGAGAAAGGTAAACAGTAGCAAAGCATATAAATATTTCCTTGGTTGTATTGACCAGGGAAACAAAATAAAGAAAGAGAGTGAGATAGACCAGCTGCTTGAGAAAAACTATCAGATTAAAAATTCTTGTGGTAATAGGGAACACAAATGGTAAGCGTATTAGAGATGGCAAAAAAGTTGATTGACACGAGAAAAATGATCAAGAAAGGGTAAAAATTTAGCACGTTTAAAGAATTATTTTTTAGAAATAATTATAGAAGAAGCATAGTGATGCAATACTTTTTCAAGGCAAAATAAGAATCGCACATCTGTTTTCAAATTTCTGTCATCCAATTTGATCATTGCTTCAAAATACTGAAAAATCTGAAATAAAAAATCGAATCAAAATACTCTTATAAAGATTAATTGCTGTGGAAGTAGGAAAAAATCCACAGGGAAGCAATTTTGTCTTCTGAAACAGAAATATCTCACCCTAACATCTCTTTAGAATGCATTTAGATTTTCTAGTTTATTACATAGAAAGAGACTCTTTTTTTCATTTACAAACAATATTCCACATCTTAAAACTAGCAATAACAAAAATAGTACTTTGTGCGTGAATCCTAATTAATCTAATAAATATAATACTAAATGTCTTAATCGATTTAGGTTGATAATAGTCTGAAAAAAGTTCCACAAATTCACAATGGAGGTAACACTAATGTGAAGCCCGGATTCACTAGTCTCTTTACCTGTCCCATACCAAAGTAGGTAATACTTTAACTACAATTAACCGTTTGAGCACGAATAAGTATTTGCATTAGTTTAAACAAGAAAAATATCATGTTAAAGAGTAAACAATATACCCTAACTTTTATTTTGATATAAATTCAGAAATTCCTATTGTGTTTCATTTCCAAGA
Source organism: Morbakka virulenta (assembly GCA_003991215.1). Lineage (NCBI taxonomy): Eukaryota > Metazoa > Cnidaria > Cubozoa > Carybdeida > Carukiidae > Morbakka > Morbakka virulenta. The sequence continues at coordinate 672,584 of RDPX01000013.1, read as the reverse complement.
GCTGCTATATAAATTGCTTCTGAAGTAAAGTATTTTCAAAAAATAGAGCTGTGTTATACAATATTTCACATAGATTAATTGATATAAAAATAAATAACTCCTTCCACACTTACAGCGTACGACTAAAAAAGTCTCAAGATTCCTTCTTCCAAGAAGATTAGATGCTAAACAATTATACCGACCAGCAGATTTACGAGAAACTAGACTAAAAGTGAATGAGCTAGTAACTTTGAACTCGTTGGTTGTTGCAGTTTGGGTTTCTGAGTGAAACGATGAATTGGCAAGAATATATTGATAAGACCACGTTATTTGAGGAACAGGATTTCCTGTAAACGTGGCAGTTATACGATAATCTTTAATTCCCTCAGTCACGAACAGATATGTTGAAATTGCAGTAATATTGCTTGGGGGATCTATAAAATAATATGAAAAAAAGTTAATTTGACTTAAACAAAATGTTTAAAACGACCAGGAATGTTTTCTGTCGTCATTATATAATGTAACGTATAGTGGGACAATTATTTTTATGTCAGCATAATAAGTATTTTAAGGGTAAGCTATCTATGGCTTAAAATATACAACAGCGTACAGCTATAGCTTTTCCTTTAGAGATTCAACAGCTTACAGCAATAATTACACTGGCCTGCGAAGTTTTATAAGTCAAGCATCTGATAGCTTATTCTAGAGTACCAAAAATCATACTCATTTTGTCCAGTCAGGTCAAGTTTATGAAATACGAGGTTGAAAAAGAATTTTTATTCACACCCTTTAGTGCTATTTATTACCTCTAATTTTGGTTTTAGTGCTTCACAAAAAGCATGCGTGTTATCTAACAAACTTGAGAAAATAAAAGATGACACATTACACAAAAGCTAATCGTGGATGGAGTGGGGGGAGCTTTTTAGTGACTTTCTACTGTGCGGAATAGCCACCACGTCTCGTTTCAAACACCAAAAGTAGTTTGCAAGAAAGTTCACATTCTACCGGGTTTGGCCCTTCCATGACACGAATGTCCTGTTGGAAACGCTCTCCCTGTTTCTCACTAAATTATCCACAATTCTGAGGGAAATAGTCTAAGTTGCACCGTAAAAAGTGCATTTTGATGAAAAGTCTCCATTCCGTAGCAACATAGTCCATTCCTACTGATTTCATCAAATCAGCAATATTGTTGCAGTAAACCAATGACGAGTGTCTCTGGATTGTAAAGAACTGTTTAAAATCTCTTTCGCCCTCTCGATACCAATAGAATGTTGTTCCAGGTGCCAGCATATTGTTCGAAGACGAGAACATAGACGATGTGCCGATTCCATTAAGAGGTTTAGGTCTCTTGTCAGGGCATTGAGATATGCTTGTGTTAAGAGGCAACGGCCAGTCATTCTCTTGTAGCATGTATTCTTCACCCTGTGGTCTGTCATATTTGTTATCAGATTCCGATTCAGAGCTAGATTTCATTGCAGCGACTGGCTTGCGAACAGGTAGGTCTGGACCATGAGAGACTGTTTTTTTATTGGGCTATATACAGCCGTGTTTTCCTTGAACTGAGTACTATACAATGACCAAAACCTGCACTAATCATATATCAAAAGCTCGACTTGACTGACAAAAATGGATTGCATTTTTAGATTCAGCGCACCAAAAATACACAAATCAGTTGAAAAACCTTCGACCTTTGAAAAAACACAGGCCAGTGATATTATTCCGTTGGTCTAGGAGATAATAATTCTTAAGTAATAGACTCAAAACTCTTTTAATTAAGGTATAGTAACCTATTATGAAAGAAAAAGGATCCCAATGATATCAAAAGTTGATTTTTAGGAGTTTCAATCTTTATTATTTAACCTAGAAATACTTTATTATCTGCGAACTTATTGATAACCACACAAATCCAAATTTTTTCACCTAGATAAATGGTGCTTTGTGACTTGAGTTGATAAACTACCCATATTCTAATATTTTGATCGACGATACTGGAGTAGTTAATACAGATCGAAGTGTTGCATATCATCGTCAAAAAACTGAAAAAACTGAAATGTCAATCAAACATCAGCACTAAAGGGAAACCTAAAAAGTAATAACGTTTGGATATCTAAGAGCCTACGAAATGCTAATTGGTTTACTAATGCTCATCATAAAAAGACATTATTTTTCTCTTCTGGCTTTTAAAGAATAAAGGCATTTAAAGTTAAGAACATAATTTTAGTGTATAAGATGACTTTCTTAGTGGTTTTGCATCATAATACAAAACAGCAAGAGACAATAATGTTGGGTGACTTACAGTAAACGACAATTGTGTATTTCCGTTGTATATGTCCAATGGAGTTCTGATATTGACAAGAAATTTCTCCGAAATCTGATTTCGTAATATTAACAAGAACAAGTGTGCTTTCCACCACAGAGTACTTGCTGCTCGTTGAAACTGTTTTTGTCTGAATTTGATAATGTGACGGTAGACTACTATTGCCATATTTTGTTGTCCATGTTAGGTTGCCTATAGGATTGGACTGAACTCGGCAGAGTAGAGTTATATTATTTGTCACATTTACTACACGTGATATTTGTTCCACGGTAGTGAAGAATGGAAGATCTAGGAAAGACAAAAATGGTTTACATTTACCAAGTTGTGGAAAAACAGTAATAATTATTTAATACCTTAAAAGATCAATCCCTACATTGATACACACATTTTTAACAAGAATAAAATGCATAAGAATATCGAAATACGCACATGCTCAAAATTTAAGAGTTAACAATTTTTTAAATTTTTATAATAGCCTACAGTAGTAAATCAGAAATATTCATGCTTACAGTCCTTATTTCAGCTGTATCTGTAATGACTTATTTTATGTGTTAAGAATGTTTTAAATCATCTGCATCCTTTTCTTCCTCGACTAATTTCAATAATATAGGAAGCCTTTTAATACGCACACTTTAAGACTGTATTTGTGCTCAGAAGCACAAAACTTTTAAGGAATTTTTACTGCCAATACCCTTTGTTTGACACTCCCAGGAAAGACTGAAAAGTGCAAAATTATTGTATCTTGAGTTAAAGCTTCTATATTTATAAATGCGTATGCTTTAAAGCGAACAAAGATTACACTGTGGACACTATTGAAATTTCACTTGTTGCATATTTCTTCGAGCTTGGCATAAGGTGATATAAAATTAAATTACAAAGGAGCTAGAATATTGTCATTGGATAACTCTCATAACAATTGTTTCCGCTAAGCGGATCGTCTACCAAATGAGTGAATAGGACAGGTAAGACATAAATAAAGAATATTAAGACCACACAACTTCTTTAAGAGATTTTGGAAATTTACTTTCTCGATTTTAAGGTAAAGTTTTTTCCTGTAGCCATAAATGTAGCACAAGCAGCCCTCAAATCAAGTGAAATAAAATACAGTCTACGCTCGATAAGTGGAACCTCTATGGGACCGAACAAAAAGTTCCACTTATCGAATTATTCCCTTATCTGATTTTTCTGGAGAACGGAGCATTTACGAATGATAAAAACGAAACGTGGAAAAGGGACAGAAGAAATGACCTTACAAAAATTCATTACTTTATATTCAAAGTAATGAATTTTTAAAACAACAATGCTTAGCAAAATAGTCCTTGATAGAAGTTTGCTTCAAATTTTTGGAAAGTTCATTTTCAATCAGTCTAGAAATTCTCATTCTGCAGCGTTGAACCTCATCTGACACTATAAAAAAAATAAAGTCCAATAGGGTTTCAATAAAACTTCTTAATTGTATTGATGTAGGCTTTTCCAGGCATTTATCATTGACTCCAACCGTATTATCGGTATCCTCTTCATCATCCTCTCCGTCGATTGGCTCCTCTACTTCACATACCATTGCAAGGATTAATTCATCAGATAAAACAGGCTCCATTGCAGCAACGGTATTATCAAAATTTACAAATTCTTCTGGAGAAAGCTCTTCAGGACATTCGTCAACGTCAAGAGATTTCATTTTTCTAAATTGCTTCTTAATTTAATGAACTGGTCATCTGGATTCGTTTTGTGCGCTTGTTTGGTCTTCAGGTGAAATGCGAGATTTAGCAAAACACTTTTTGATTGTTTCGTTAGTTACATCCTCCCAACAAACAATTTTTCTTTTAATATACTACAACTGATAGGAATATTGCTGTATCTTGCAGTTTTTAGCCATTTATAAACGGCAGAGTCCAACTCCTCGTATGTCGCAGTCTTCATTCTTGTCCTCTTTTTAGAGGCGTTTTTTCCATCAACTACTTCAAATATTTCAGCTTTCGTTTTTAACCAGTGCGAAATTGTGTTTTTAGCAACACCATATTTCTTTGCTGTAGCTATACAGCTTTTGAATGCATCAATTTCTTTTAAGGCCTTGTATTTGTTTACCAGAGTTAGGCAAGCAAGTTTTCGTTTTGAAGACTGCACCGCTGCCATTCTTGAAGTGTGACGACTGATATACTGTAATTTTTATTTATTCATTACTTCGAATGTTTCGTAAGAACATTCTAAAAAAGAATGTGTTGATTAAAACAAACGTTTTTACGATGGTTTTTTGGGAAAAGTTTCACTTTTGTGAATAAATATTGCTCATTGAACCAATAAAAGTGGTTTCACTTATTGAAAATTCCACCTATCGAGGGTTCCACTTATCCGACTAAAACAAGAGGAATTTGTTAAAGCAAATCCAAGGGACCGGAAAAACTGGTTCCATGTAATGAAAATTCCACTTATCCGAGGTTCCATTTATCGAGTGTAGACTGTATCATTTCTTTAGGACTTATATTAGTATTTTAGCTTAAAACCAGTGGGTTTTTTATGTCAGCAAAACATGACCCGTTACCGTATTTGTTATTTTTCTGGGCAGCAAGTATGATAGAAGTAAAAAGTTCCCAGTGCCCGCTAAAGCTATAATGCTAGGGGATGATTTTGACTCCCTTTACACCTAGCTAATTTCAAGAGTAAAGTCAAAGTGAGTTAAAAGAGAAAAACTCATAACAGGCAAGAGAATATGTTTGGAAAAATATTTGTGAAGCTTTGTGGCTCAAGACAACAGCATTTGGAAAAGAGTGTAAAATCGAATTACTGTAAATAACTATTACTGTGTGCGAAGAGAGTAGCTCTTTTCAGACTGAAAATGAAATTAGAATTTTTCCGTCTATTAGCTTGTAATAATGCTGAAATTATTTAGGAGCTGAGTGAAAATATTAAAAATATTAAATATTAAAAATTAAAAGTGTCAATAACCAAAAATGAAATTAAGTTACTTACAATCAACGATTAAACTGGTTGTTGAAGAAGTTGTTCCAAATAGATTAGACACATTGCAGTGATATCGTCCAAAATGATTCTTTTGCACTTCAGGTATGTTCACAATACTTCTGGTTTCAATTCCTGTAGCATTTATTACCAGGTTAGTGGTACGAAATGTAACATTGGCTGCAGTAGTTAATATATTTCCATCTTTGTACCAGGTAATAGAAGCACCAGGATTGGCTCTAAAATGGCAGACTAATTCTTTATTTGTCGAACTTTCATTCATGTTGTAAGATGTCTTCAGAGATTCAAGAAAATAAGGTTGGTCTGTATTCCAAAAGAGAAAATCAAAATGAAATTAAAGCTTCCTTTTGTTAAATGGTGAAAAGAAAATTAGCTATCCTTACCAGTTTTCAATGTTTAACTGGTGAGAGAGAACTAAAATAATATAGGAACGTACTTTATTATTTCCGTGGCTTATTTTCTTTACTATTTTTTCTATCCCTTTTCTGTACTATGTATGTATGAACAAGACAATTTAGAAATATAATAGGTTTGAACCTACATTATTCTGGATATTGATTTGTCCTACAGGGATTACAGCTTCCCAAAGAAGGTAGCGAAACAACAGTCAGTAGTTGATTGTGATTCTTTACTATCCAATTTGTCATCTGATTTATTGAACTTACAATTGAATACCTTTAACGTGCTGACCAAATGTTATTTTAAATAAAGAATAAAATGATTGATAAATATTACTTCTCATTTTACCAGAATTTTTCTCTACAGAGCAATGCAAGAGCAAGCTGAAATGATACAGTGATAAAAACAGCTCTTCAAAATTGAGATCTTAGAATCCTTAGATTTCTTATCAATGTTGGTTTCTCCCAGAAATCAGTTTCAATAAAAATGCGAAAGCCAAATGTTTACTGACAATGAAGTTGTCTTTTGTACTTTTCAATGTCAGTTCATTGCACGAGCAACTGGAAACATTTTTCTTTAATTTTTTTAAATTAAGTTATGAATCTGGTCAGGGATTCATTTATGTTTATTAATTTTAGCAAGCCATGGTCAATAGTTTCTGAAATACCTTGAATTCCATTATTACATATTTTTATTTCCTGACCAATGTATACCATTACAATTTTTAAACATAGGGCAAATTAATTGCAACCTTGATCTGTGCTTTCCAGGTATTCTATTTTTAAGTCTGTCCTTGTATCAGATGAGAAGATGTTGTACTTAATGCTAAATTAAGTTTTTGATGCAATATTAAAGAAACAGAAAAATGAATACGAAGAAACAAGTTAATGGGAAAGCAATTAAAGCTTTTGTCTGTATTTTTTATGTTTTAATGTAAAACTGAAACCTTTAAGTGCTTAAAGCTAAACTACAACTTAATATTTCCAAACAGGTTTTATGACAATTTGAAATTAGGAATTATAAAATTTAACTAAAATCATTAAAACCAGAGTCGGATTAACAATATTGAATGTATTTTTGAGTTGTGTCACATCAACGTCTTCAATTCAGGAATACCCCCTTTTGTTCAAATCGTGTCAGTCTATTTATTGTTACTGTAGACAAGTAGCACAAATGGTATTAATAGCATTATAAAAAATAAATGTGAAAGCAATAGTGTCCCATTTGCACACATCATGCCGTGCAAAAAATTTTCACATACTCACTGATGTTTCCAAATGTATACTTACATTGCAAATTCAGTGTGACATTCTGCTGTCTTGATCCAATTGTATTATTAGCCAAGCAAACATAAACACCATGATCTTGTTTTGTCAGGTTTTTTATCAGAAGCGTGGAAGTAACAGTTGATGTAAACATATTAGAAGAGAGTTCAGAAACTGAAACTGAATGTCTATTAGAATCCAGTCTTTTTCCATCTTTGCTCCATATTATTTCAGGCTTAGGCTGTCCATTTATAGTACAAGTCAATGAAATATTTCCATCTTCTGAAGCATTCATCAAGATAGGTAACATTGTATTGAACAGGGGGGTGTCTAAAATTGAAATGATCTATTAGCATTATTATACATGTTGCTGAGAAGCTTTTTCATAACTTAAGTAAATACTTGTAAAAACTTTGCAGGTAAATAATTTCTGTTGCATACATCTTCTACAGGATTACTAAACTAAGATCGTGCACTAAAATAAAGATGCCCAAACAGCTTGACAAAAAAGAGAACCCATTTATGCTCCAATTAAAATGAAACCAACTGTGGAAAGCTAACCAATAGTATTTTACTGCCTAGTGCTAGTAATGTGCTGGTTTTATTGATCACAAATAAACGTATGATACAACAAAAATGCAAATACTGCTTTAGCTGTTACATTTCAGGCTCTATGAAAATAGTAATAGTATCAAAAGGAATTAAACAAAATTGAGGAAAAGCAATGGATTAGTATTATATTGAGCACTTTAACTAAATGTATTCTACCTGTATGTCTTTTCCATTAAAACACAGAAATGTTTGATTTTCAAAAAATATAAAAATCTATTCCTGTAAGATGTCATTTACTTAAACAGTAGAACTTAAAAGAAATTCCAATAACAGTAAAAACGCTGGAATGGACAGGGGATTTTAAACGAGCTTTAAAAATATTTTATTCACTTATAATTTTACCATGTCAATCGGTAATTTACTTTTCAACAGATAAATTACAAGTTAAGTTAAAACTGCAAGAGTCTGGTCAATGGGATTAAATAACATTAATGCTAATATCACTTTCAGGCCTCCCTACCTGTACCAAGTCGTGAAATTCATAAGAAAAATAAAAAATTGAAAGCATTACTTACATTGTATTATGGTGTTTGCAGCATATCCAACATTTCCAATTGTACTGCTTCCATTGCATGTTAGAATTCCAGCTTTTTGGTGACTATTCCTATCATGGTAAGCTCACTTTCAATCCTCACCAGCTTTGGCGAATTNTTATTCACTTATAATTTTACCATGTACATTTCCAAGAAAAACCACAGAATAAAATGTCAATCGGTAATTTACTTTTCAACAGATAAATTACAAGTTAAGTTAAAACTGCAAGAGTCTGGTCAATGGGATTAAATAACATTAATGCCAATATCACTTTCAGGCCTCCCTACCTGTACCAAGTCGTGAAATTCACAAGAAAAATAAAAAATTGAAGGCATTACTTACATTGTATTATGGTGTTTGCAGCATATCCAACATTTCCAATTGTACTGCTTCCATTGCATGTTAGAATTCCAGCTTTTTGGTGAACTATTCCTATCATGGTAAGCTCACTTTCAATCCTCACCAGCTTTGGCGAATTTAGGATAACAAGGTTCTTTATTGCAAATCCATTGTCTTTAATTTTGTTGCCATTAAGGTACCATGAAATGTTAACAGAGGGATTTCCTTCAAATATGCATTTCCAGGTTGCATTCTTTCCGGAATCCTCCGTTAGTATCATAGTGTTTCCAAGAGTTGTGTTTATGGTGGATTTGACTATTATGGTTAATTTGTTAAGACATATGAATGAAACATTAGATATGATTTTGGGTGGCGAACAATACTATGTTATGCAAAGATATGATCACATAAAACAAAAAGTGATGATTGAATGTTTATCACTCGATTAAGATTTATTTGTAGCATGCTGTTTAAAGTTACGTCCGTGTCGTTGAGTTTATTTTTATTAATAATTATTTACCAGTTTTATTCTGTCTGATAAAAGCCATTTTCAGAAAATTAACGCTTTTCAACACCTTTCCTGGACTTAAGCGCAGCAAAATAAAGTAATACCCTATTTCATATATTTATTTCCTGTTAGTTGTAGCTTTCTCTGATTTTAAAAGGTTTCTTGTAGAATCTATTTGTCTTTTGTATATTATATACAAAATAATAGATAATGCCAATGATTAAAATGGTAATATTAAGTTTACTTTCTGAAAGAGAAACATTTTGTAAGATAACAAGTATGAAAACAGGTTTGTACAGAAGTTCTTTTAATTGAACGAGAGAAAACAATATTAATAGATTAAAAAAATCAGTGGAGCTAGAAATGCATACAATATTTGGTATACAAGGACAAGAAAATTTTCAAAAACATTAGAATATTAGAAGATGCTAATTTAAACAATGTAAACACTAGAAGTAAAAGGTAGTGAAAAACAAGATACGTATTATAAAAATAGTAATTAATAGATTGATTCACTGTGTATACCAAAAGGAAAGGGGGAGTTACTTAAAAATTGTCCTTGCTTTTTGTAGCATTGTAACACAGAAAACATGACTTTTCGAAGAAAATCTATATAACTGGTTTACAATTTTAATTGACAGAGTCATTTTCAAAGGGAGTGAACATATGTAGTTAAAACAGAAATTCTTTCCAAATGGCCTTGCATCTGATATTCTCCTACGTCACAACTTAGATGCATAAATATTCCTATTACTTACTTTACTGGGATAGATACCAATGCATTTACCAGAAACAAAAACTGAGTTTGCTTAACAAAATCAGAATTGTGATAATTCAAGCACACAAGGGAAACTCCATGTTTTTAAAGGTATCCAAAAGTGTTTTATTTTGAAGTTAATGTAATCGATCCATTAAAAACTGACAGCAGCAAATATTGGATCAACAAGAAAAATGAATACTGTGCTGCCATGATTTTGCCACAAGATTACAACTATCAAATTTTTCCCTCCCTTCAATTTTATTCCATCCATGTGTGATTCCAACTGTAACTATTTTCAAATTATTTATCAGATAGTTACAAAAAAGCCCAAACGTCTTTCTGCTCAAGCTTTAAATACGTTTCAGTTTTCTCCCTCACTTTTTAAAGAGAGGTTTCGTCCAGCGCTTGCGTTCAGTTAAAAATACAGCAAAAATGTACCCTTGAAAGGAACATAACAAAACAAATATGTTACCATTCTATCATCAGAAAGGAAACGAGTTGAAATAATGGCTCAATTTTATGTAGCTATTTACTCCACCTTTTAGAAGTCTTCAGCATTTAGCAATACGTTTGTCAAAAATACCCCAAACAATTCTGCATTCGCCTTCAAAAATAGTTTGAAAAGGCCGAGATTTTGAATTTTAAAAAATAACAGAAATGAATAGAATATTCTGACAAAAATAGATTCAAATTCCATTCAAATTAAAAATCTTAAAGGTACTTCAAAAATGGATACTTACACTGCACTATAAGTGTAAAAGTATGTGATATTTTGCCGGCTATATTTGTTCCAGTGCATCTGTAATCCCCATGATCATCTTTAGTTAGGTTAGGGAAGTTTAAAGTGCTCTCAACTACTGAGAAAGAAGAATTTTCACTTAAAGTTTTGTTAATGATACTGTACCCAGAAGGCATCGTTCCATTTATTCGAGTCCATGTGATATAAGGCTTTGGTTCTCCATAAATAATACACTGTAATGATGTTGTAGTTGATAACAATGCAGAGTGGGTGGTTCCAGGATTACGCAGAAATGTGGGAGGCACTATACAGAAAAATATAATGGTATTTATTAGTGATTCAAACACAAATTACTCTTTATAATTTGCATTTTTAGATGGGTAAAATAATTATTGACATTTTTAAATGAAAATAAATACCAAAACGATAAAAGAAGAAAAAGTAACTGAACGAACAAACAGGTAAAAATTTTTGTCCTTTCCACATCAGTTTTCTAACAATGTTTTGTTGTAAAAGAAATACTTTGTAATAATTAAACGATTAGGATTAAATGACTAATATACATAAAAGAGAAAAAAATTTTGAAAAGTTATTGATTTTTCAAAACAGCAATATTGACATTTGTTTCACATGCTTCCACTATATTATATTATATTATATTATATTATATTATATTATATTATATTATATTATATTATATTATATTATATTATATTATATTATATTATATTATATTATATTATATTATATTATATTATATTATATTATATTATATTATATTATATTATATTATATTATATTATATTATATTATATTATATTATATTATATTATATTATATTATATTCACAAACAAAGCATTTTGCTTGTTTTCTTCAAGGCTTAACATTTTTTGGCAAAACCGGAAGTTCCATCCTTTTTTTATTTGCTGGTATTATATTACACTACTGGATTTGGACAGTTTTTATAAATGGAAATGAGAGTAGCGGTATTTTGCTTCACACCTTTGGCTTCTATAGTAAAATATTACAAATAAGCTCTTGCCAGATTTCTATTCGAATCACTATCCCTAACTGATTACATTTTTATTCCTCTCAGGTAAAAGAGAAATCATTAACGTATTAGCATCTGCTTGAAATTAAATCTTCTTTAATTTCATTTCAATATTTTTACAAAACTAGAAAACAACAATAGGAAACAACTAGCATATTTATTTGTCTGTATCTGACTGCATTTAGCCATATATTAACTGAACAGCATATCCCATGCTGCTATTGATCCTAATTCTTCTTTTACCATTGGCATTATTACAATGCGTGCCTTAACTTTCAATCAAAAAGTAAAAATCCAGGGTATTTTCTAATTTCAAAGTGTTCAGTTATTACATGTTGTTAATGGAAGCTGGACATATAGTTCATATTCGTAATCGCAGCTAAAGCTTTTGTAAAGAACTCCAGCAGGGTTTGAATCTCTGATTAACAGACTCCCTACCATCGAAACTAATCTTTTTACCTGACGTCTTAATCCATGGTTCTCTTAAATCGAGCATGATTTTATCACGAGAAATATAGAGTCGACTTTATTAATTTTTGTCAAAAATGATATAACTATATCTGGCTGCAAATTCTAAAATTTCTCTTTGGAGTCATTTTTAACAACAAGTACAACAAGATACGAAAGTCATCACTTAAACTTCCTGAGACCCTATATTTTACATTTGACAATACAAACAAATACTACTTGAAAACATTCAGAAACATTTTGAAAAAATAATATTGCACAATGTTTTCCAACAATGGTGACTCTGAAAGAGCTGGCCTATAGCAAGGCTACAAAGTTTAAGCATCAAGCTTGCAACCTTTCTGTGACTAACAAGCAGAATAATAACAATAACAAAAACAGCAGATTTTGAATAAGCCGATGAGGCTATTTGCTATGAGGCTAAAAAGTGTTAATCAAAGCTATGTTGTATATGAATCTACTGCTGATTCTACAACAGTGTCTGGAAAATAGAACTTTGGGTTTGAACATAAACCCACTAACTTATTTGTGGAACAAAAATGCAAAATAACTCTATGAAGTCCACCTTTTTTCCCCCCTTTATTTACTTTACCAAGTTTATTTAAAAAACACTCGCTAGAAATAATATTCTAGTATAATAAAATATCCACACTCGCATAAATTATCTGTGTTATCAAATTCCTTGAATTCGTTTCCTATTCTGGCTTCTGTAATCTTTGCATCAAGTATATTGTCTTTGATAGTAAGTTTAAAACGATATAAAGATATCAAATGAGGAAAAATTCATATAACTAGTAAATAAAGCCCTCATCAAGTCTACCGCGGAAATGTAACTACTATTTTTTCTTTTATGAACGATTTATTTATTTAGACTTTATTTATTTATTTTTTAGAATTTGCCCTTGAAGTTATATTTTCATGTTCTTTAAAATATTTGATATATGTTGTTGAATGATTTGAACAGAAGTTTGCCAGTATCGAATTTCCTAAAAATTACCACGTAGTTCTTTCAACTTGAAATATACCTAAATTAAAGAAAGAGGAAAAGAGATTATCGCTGAAGAAAGCAACACATACCTTTTACGAAAACAGATATATTTAAACCTGGTCCTTCTCCAAGCATATTTATGGGAACACATCTATACACTCCTTCATCTGACGTTTTAATTGAAGCAATGAGGTAAGTGCTTGTAGTTGTATTCTGAATAAGTTTACCATCTTTGTAAAATTGATAATATGGCTGTGGAAGACTTTTCCCGGAACACGTGAGAATAATACTTTCACCAGAAGTCAAAATATGTCCGGATACATTTGAAGTAAATATAACATTTCTTGGAGAATCTAAAAAGTAAAAAGAATTGCAATTTTATCTTAGCTATTTTCAAGTGCACTTTTTGCGCATGTAATTATTTAAACGAGCTTTAGCCTTGGAATACCCGTGGTGTATTTAACAGCCCGTAGCAAAGCATACGATAAATGCAAGCTTGCTTCAACTGGACACAAGTATGGTTTTGCTCTTGTCTCTTACGGCCGTATAGATGTCAAATTTGCTTTGTAGGGACCCTTTGTGCTTTACCGTGGGATTTCTGAGAAAACACAAATTCAACTACTAGCCTATATATGTAGTTTCTCACTCTATCGATGCAGTTGACTGATGAGGACTTGTGATATTTTTTTCAAAAATGCATATGGGCCAGTATGTACAGGCTTGCCCTCAATGTTCCCGTGGCTATTGCTTGCTTGAATTAACGGAGAATATTCAACGGACGGTCATTTGTGGTTTTCAAACGGCCTTTAGCGTTGCAATACCCCTGATACAATTTTAACTGGAATTAGCTTTCCAATCCGCGTGCTATATTCAAACGTTCTTTAGCCTTGTATTAATTTACATGAAATCTGAAATACTTCTTGTTAGGTTAAGGATAATCCCAGGTACAGAGAATTCTTCTCATGGCTCCCCACTAGCTGTTAAATAAACGTTGATACACATTTCTATATACTTATGACATTACTCTACTTAACTGACGCGCTCTGCTCTCACAGGCATTGGTTTCCGAGGAATGCAGTACCTTTCTATGCTTTGTCATCTCATCAGATATCTAGCTGTAACTGCACCCGCCTTCGCTTTGCTTTTTCCATCCATAAACGTCCTCTTCCATCTTCCTTTCATTCTTTTGTCTTGTCATTCTCAGATACCTAACACTCCTTTCTTCCTTTGTGGCATAGTCCAAGAATCTAGTTTTTCTTGTTGCATTATTTACCAGGAACTCCCTTCACACACCAATCCTAAAAACCACTTCCTTCTTGTGCACCCTTTCTGTCCTCCATGTCTTTGAAAGCCTAGAACAGTTCCACATCTGAGATCCCTTCCAACTGTAACGTATAAGTACTAGGTTACTTTCATATTGTTAACAATTTGAATAGTAAGATCACAACAAAGCCAGTCTTTATTACACCAAACACTAACAGCTATAGCTACAATTATTCCGCCTAAAGTAGACCACAGAATACAGTTAATGTCATCTGCAAAGGAAAAAATTGTAAATCAATGAGTAATATCTCTTCACTCTAACCCTTCTTAACGCATAGTAATTTTCACAAATATCTACCGCCTTTAAGTAAGCTTTCTATTTGTACCATAATATGCCCTCCTTCTGCAGGACATTGCTAAAGTATCACATCTTCCACTTCTTCTTCAAATTTACTGAACCTAGAATTTACATTGGCAAAAGATTACGTTAGTGAAGGTACTATCTACCTGCATTCTAAACTGAAGAACCAGTCCTTACACTAGTTGAAATTCAATTGTACCCTCCTGTACTGGGCCAACAGTTTAACCTTTGGTAAATTGATCATCATTGTTTAATAGGCTGTTGTTTTCGATTTCATTGGTATTAATGACTGGCTCTTTATCCTTCTCCTGACATACATTAATGTCTTTGAGATTTTTGTATCTTTTTAGTTTATAAATATTTCTGGCAATGGTTAAATCATCTTTATTAGATATAGCAATAAATTCGTGACGTTTAAAATTGGTAATTACAAATGATTAAGGTTTGAAAGGATGGGAGTTTTTGTGTTGTGACTTTCTTAGCATATTCAAATCGGGTTCACAAGTGTTTTTTCACAAATTTTGTCTTTTTGGTATTGATTGTATTACTGTTTGTGACCTTTTTCATATACTTATCATATAATGGTTTCATACAGTTTCAAAGCAAAATCATGTCTTTCAAACTAAATTATGTACATAATTCCAACATGCCTATGTTGATTTCAGTAGCATGTAGGTCGTAACTTCTTGGATGGGTGTTGAGATAGTCCTAGTAATGAGTTAGCAGTCTGGTAGCCTAATAGCACCTAGGGGTGCATAATTACAGTCAGATTCTCATCATAAGAACATAGAAGAGCAAGCATTGTTCCTTACGCACATTTGTTATTTCATTCCCCGTATTATTTTCCATTGATGTCAAAGGCAAAAGGTCGTCGTTGAGAAAATGATTCATATTCCAGGGTCAAATTCAAACCTAATCAGAAACAAGTTACAGTAAACAAGCATGTTCTTTTACGTTCTTGTGATGAGAATCCAGCTGGAATTATTCCTGACTGACCCAGGTGTTTCTAAAAATCTACAAGAACTGTAAAAATTGTATTTTCTGAGATATGTGAAGACATTGTTTGGTGATTATAATGAAGAGGGAATGGAATGGTTGGGAGAAATCACAAAAACAAAAAAGCAAAAAGAATTATAATTTAGAAAACTATTGGCTAATACTGAAAAGATAACAGGGTTTTGTTGGTTTGCCTCTGGTAAAGAGGAACAAGAAAGTGTACTCAGCACATCAATCTTAGAAACGCCAACCGACCCTAATAAAAATAAGAATTCCTTTTCTGTGGATTTGGCAAGATGTTATGTTCCATTGTCTGGCGTCATGTTAGATCATTTCTGAATCATGGGGTGTCTTGCACGCCTGGAGTTGCTTGAATAATATGACGTGTTTCTGGAGGAGCATACACTACATCGAGCTTACAAAGATCGGGGCCATATTTCATATTTGTCTTCGACAATATATAATGAATTTCGAGCTAGGAGGTCATATAGTGGATCTTAATGGATATAAAAGCATAAAAACTACACTGTTAGCATGGACTCAAACCCTGATATACTCATACTGATCAGCAGAAAATTATTTTTTGCCATATTATACAAGAGGCTGTGTATATTTCATCCCTATCCATAGTCACACTGGCGACAGCTAAGCAAATCACATGTTGGATTTTATGGAAGACGGGGATTACAGGGCTATTATCACAATCTACCTAACATGATTTGGAATTTTTCTGGCATGCAAGCAAAAATCAGAGACAAAAATCACAAAAATAGCCTTTAATAGTAAAAACCTATCTAAACATAACCCTGCAATGGCAATGCTACCAACACCTTTATTTAATTTTATTTGCAAAAAAATGTACCTACAATGCACTACCAAATTCGTCGATGAAGTTTTATTCGCAGTTACAATGTTAATTGAACAAGTAACATTTCCATTGTCTTCCGGCTGTGCATTAATTAAAGTCAAAGTACTTTTAATTGTAGTCACACTCTCAACTGTTGAGACAACGGTTGACTCTATTAAAAACCTTGTCGATGTTATAAGAACTCCATTCAAGTACCACAATATCGTTGGTTGTGGTCTTGCAGCAGCTTCACAGAACAAAGTGGTATTTTGCCCTTCTCTTAATGTCTTAGAAGCAGGGAGGCTTGTGGTGATCGACGGAAGCACTAAAAAAATAAGAATATATATATATTGTTTATAATTATATATATATATATATATACATGAATATATAATTTTTTTTAAATAAATAAAAAGCCTGTAATATCAGGGACTACCTTTATCTTGGAAAGTCCTCATATTTACCCCAATTATACGATCTGTCAGAGACAGAGACATACAACCTGAAAAAAAAATCATTGGAGACCCTGGGAATTAATTTGAAAAGCCGCTTTTTTAACATTTTAGGAGATACTATTGCGAAAAATGTTTTTGCAGCGTTACATAAGTTTTTTTCTCGCAAACGTTTAACTTTGTTTTGCTTATATCTAGTACTGGATTTTCATTTTCCTTCTAGGCTTCTTTGGGAATTACTAGTTACTAGATACTCTTTGGCCCTCCTGTCAGCTGGCTTTAGTTAGAAATTTTGTTTCTGTTGTTAAGTAGTTAACTAGTTTAGAAAGCTCGCAATTCTTAAAACACCTCTACTGTCTTCACAAAATCTAAGGCTTGGAACTGCCATGTGCTTCTAATATACTGTTGGATAATTTACAGCTGGTATTTCTATATTTATTATCCATTTACCTTCAGCTTCACGGGTGTTACTAACAAGGTATTGTTTATAAAAATTACTTTTTTACTCTACGTCTTTATTTACGTCTGGGATTGGTACTTGACAGAGAAACAAAATGTTTATTTGCCTGTTTAATAAGACCTTAAGACTATTGAAACATTTGAGAAAGACGTATGCTATATGGGATGGAAACTATATATATCACAGCAGTACTACACATAAAAATGCTTATGTATACCACCGAANTTGTTTTGCTTATATCTAGTACTGGGTTTTCATTTTCCTTCTAAGCTTCTTTGGGAATTACTAGTTACTAGATACTCTTTGGCCCTCCTGTCAGCTGGCTTTAATTAGAAATTTTGTTTCTGTTGTTAAGTAGTTAACTAGTTTAGAAAGCTCGCAATTCTTAAAACACTTCTACTGTCTTCATAAAATCTAAGGCTTGGAACTGCCATGTGCTTCTAATATACTGTTGGATAATTTACAGCTGGTATTTCTATATTTATTATCCATTTACCTTCAGCTTCACGGGTGTTACTAACAAGGTATTGTTTATCGTAGCTGTACCTTATGAAAATATCTGGCATGGGCTTTAAAAATGAATTTGTGTGCCACAGTTATTTTGTCGATAGAAATATTGGTTTATTATTAAGATGACAACCCAAATGGTGATAAGCTATCAATATATTAATACCTATCAGATAATAGCAGCTCTACATTCTGGAAAAGGAAATCACAAGTGAAAAAAAAGAAAAACAAAAAAATGGAGAGAGTTTTGATGATACGTTGCAAGCAGTGTATCAATGATACTTGGGTGGAAATGCAGAAACAATATAGCTTTTAAAATTGTGTTCTGTCAGAATCGATAACCTGCTGGTAGAAAAGTCAAAGTAATATTTACCCATTATAATTCCCAACCATCGAAGAGCTACTAAGGCATTAGGAGGACAATTGTTCCCAATCTTTGTAAACATACTTTCATATCAAGGCTACAAGTTTTCTCATAGCTGTGCTTGGTACAGCTTTATTCCTTTAAAAAAAGTAGTACTGCAGTAACCTTTCTTTTCATGTAATGTACTTCCCTTCTGAAGTTAAACATCTTTGGAAGCACCGGAGAAAGTAAACAACATGTTTAACTGTGACATTTTTTGTTCTTAAGATCAACTAGAGAATCGTGTACGGAAACTCTTATTGGTTTGTGTTTTAATAAAATTGTATGCCAAGAAATTTCAGTATAATAATATTCTGATTGAATAAATATTTTTGAGTATTTTTATTAAATTTGACTAAATAAATGCAAGCAAAAGGAAATTTTGTACTAGTCATAATGTTAGGTTATGGTGCAACAGGAGCGAGACGTGCAGGAGAAACAGAAGCAAGACGAAAGTAAACAGCAAACTTTCTAGCTTTACCTAGAACATCCCATGAAAGCTATGAATTTGAGAGAGTTGGGAAAGAGTTGGATAAATTTTAAAATTGCTGTCTGCTAAGTAGTACTTGTTGTCGCAACTGTTCATTATACCACAGTGTGACTAAACCTATAACATATTTTTTCAATTCAGCCATTGTCGAAAAGCCTTCCGCGTAAACGTTATTTGACCATAAATAATGTCTCCTGTCAGTTAACCTCCTTTTTCCATTCCACCCTTGAATAAATAATCTTCTCGTGTCCAATTAAAATTATTTTTTAACAAAAGGAACGTAATGTCATCTTCTCTTACTCGTTTCAAAGAGCACTGAATGCCACTTATGCCAGTCATCTAAAACATGTAAAAATATGGTGTAACATGCAATTTGGACACCACAAAATTCTCTCTTCAACATCAAGTGGAGGAGCATCCCGACTCACTCTATAGGCCCTCTTCATAGAGGAACTGAAGCCCAGAATCAATACCAAAGACGAAAAGCAGAATCCTCACAATCAAGTTCTTTTAGTTTTGTCAGATTTTGACCACAGAACCTATGGGACCAGTTCTGATTTGGCTCATGAGCGTGCACAACACTGCAATCGTTTAAGGGAAGAAACCTCGCCAGAAAATCAACCCCCTTCAGTCTTGAAAGCTGGGCATTGGACCAATCACCCAATCCCGGAAAAAAGTCTGACTACAGAAACCACAAGAACTCAAACGAATCTATAACCCCTTGGAGAGGCAATGGTTCTTGGCCTCGAAAGGAAAGGAAACATGACGCGCTTGAGTGAAAGCCGAAAGGAAGCTCAAGAGTCGATTACACTACTTGTCAACCCAAAGACCAAATTTGCCATTGGTAACTGGAATGTCAGAACCATGTATACCACTTGGAAAGCCGCTCAGATCGCCAGGGAGATGCATGAAGCACAAATCGGCTGGTAAAGAATGGAGAGTCCACAGCCTTAAGGTAAAAACTGAGAAAAGCAAGGTCCTCAGAATGAATGCCAGAAATCATGACCACGTCACAATGAATACAGAATCAGTGGAAGACGTCGAAAGGTTTGAATACCTAGTAGCGTACGTCTCCAATGTAGGAGGTGGCACCATAGACCTGAAAAACAGACTAGCTAAAGCCCAAGCAGCATTTTTCCGTCTCTAGAACATTTGGAAGTCTAACAACATGAGCTATAACACCAAGCTGTGGCTTTTCAGAACTCTGATAACAACTGTCCTGCGAAACACGGAAGATGACCAAAGAAACCGACAAGAAACTGGAGGTCTTCCAGACCAAATGCATGAGGCGAATTGTAAAGATGCCGTGGGAGGAGCACACATCAAACGAAGCTGTATTGGAGAGAGCCAGGATGAAGAGCATGAGCAGTGGAGTGAGAAGAAGGAGGTGGGAATACATTGGCCACATCGTTAGGTAAGATCCCAACGACGACAGTGTGACAGCCTTGGCCTGGGCCCCTGAAGAAAGGAGAAAGCGCATGACGCTAAAAACTACCTAGAGAAGGACTATCGAGAAAGAGAGACAGACTGGTGGATGAAGACCCTGGAATGAGGAGCGCAACACTGCCATTGACAGGTCAGCGTGAAGGCAGAGTGTGGAGGCCTTATGTGCCATATGGCACGAAGCAGATAGGTTAGGTAAGGTAAGGTAATGTTAATAGTAATCATTGTATGCTGCTTCACCATAACAATTACATCTTTTCTTTGTTATCCTTTTCCTTTTTTCTGTTCCTGATCCATTATTCAAAGGTTGTAATAGGAAATTGTCCTTATCTATTGTGCTCTGTCTTGTGCATCCTAACTTTCTAGCCTTTATTCTTTTAAATCTTTCTCGATGTTGTCCAGCCAGCTCCATTTTGACAGTTCTCTCTTTCTTTGCTATGGCAGCTCCACCCTCGCTACCTTTTTTTTCTTCTCTTCTCTCCATATTCCAAACCATTTTAATCTACTTTCTATAAGGATTTTCTAAATTTTACCCACTCTCTTTGTTGCTCTTATTATCTCCTTTCCCATCATATCCCTCTTTGTTATGCCTAACGACTACCTTAGTAACCGGCATCCGCCATATAATCATTACGGTTATAATATCGTATTGGAAAATAATGTAACATTCTTAAAAGATGAGTGAAAATGCCATTGACCTTTTATTTCAATGTTTCAGTGAAAATACAAGATTCAGAGCCGCAGAAGACAAATGATGGGGTGCTCCAAAGACATTGGAAATAGCACATTTTGAAATTGGAAAGACACAAAAATTTATTTAATGTAGGTATAGCAGTAAGGCAACATTTAATATCGTGTTTTCTATAAATGAAGATGTAAAATAGATCATCATACCATTTTTTCGATATGAAAATATCAAATGGCAGTCGTACTTTAAGGAAAAGCTACCAAAAAAGTTGAAAGAGAAAAAAGTATATTACCTTTTAAAAATAAAACAAATTTAAAAAATTCGTTCCCATATTTCCTTATTGTTCCTATCTAAACCCTTGTGAAAGTTTTTTGGAATACGAATTTCTAAAAAGTCTAAAGTTCATAGCTAGTTATCAGTCAAGTTTATTGTCTATGATATCTCTACTGTTCAAGATAACGTAACGAAAAAGAAAATATTTTTGCTATTAGATATTATCCATCAAATTTTTTTAAATCATCAAATATAGTATGACGTTTACCTGTAATGTTTAAGAATATTCTTGAAGAAATTAGAGCCCCATCGCTAAAGTCAACTGACATTTGATATATCCTTTCATCTGCCAAAGTCAGATTCTTTAGGGTAATTGCAGCATTGTCAGAGTATATAATTCTGTTTTGATAATCATCACTAAAGAAAAATCCTCCGCTTGGGGTATAACTTAAAATATTTCTTTCTGGTTGAGTTCCTGTTAAATCAAAAATTGTCCATTTTTTGAACCCAACTTGGGACTTTGAGTATTTAAATTGCCAATTAAGTTTCACATCCTGTCCAACAATTCCATAGGTTGGATTCAAGGGCTTTGTGGTAAAACAAGGTTCTTGACAAGATTGGGATCCTGTAATCAGAAAGGAAGAGTAATTGAATTTTTTAAAAAATTGAAAACTAAATTATTTTTTATATCAAACAATTTTTTTAAAAAAAGAACCAATAAAATTTTCTATAACGTAAAATGAATTCAAAAAGAAACTAGAAAGTAGTTTTTCACACATGTGACTTAACAGATAATAGATATTTCCTTGGTATTTGCTTACTAGTACTCAATTGGGCAAACACACATACACAAATCATTACAGTAACAGAATATGTAGTTATACTGATAAAAATTAGCTTGATTTTTTAGACGTATCAACACTTGTATCCATAATCTCCCCCATTTGTCTACTGAGCTGAACTCTCCAACTGGAAAAAATAGTTTGCAATTTGCTATAAATCTGTGTACACGTAAAGTCATTATGCAAAAACCAACAATAATCCATACATATTCTCCCACAGAGATGACTGATTAAGTTGAACAAATTATATTGTTATAAACTAGGAAAAGAGCTAACACATGGTCAAAATCGGGGGTTGACACAAATTAAGAGATAGAGAAAGTAGACACAGTGAGAAAGAGTTGAAATATGAGTTGGATTGAAGAATTACGGAGAGTGGCAAGGTGTAGGAGAACTATGGAAAAGATATTGAATGGGGTAAATGTACAGGGGAAAAATCGAAATAGACTGAAAATGAAGTGAGTTAAAAGAAAAGGAAGATGAATATTAAATTTAGGAAAGAAAACAGATTGACAAAAGAGAATAAAAACGAAAAGAAGAAAGAGAAGAAAAAACAGGGAAAGGGGGGGAAGATGAAAGATGAGAAGGGAAAGGGAGGGAAACGAACTGGAGAGAGAGAGACAGACAGACAGAGTGAAAGAGAAGAATGGTACAACATTTTTTGCATCTTTATTATTGTAATTGCAAACAGAAATTTGAAAAACGAACAAGACCATGCAAGAACAGGTCTTTAAAAATTTTATGGTTGTTTTTTGACAAAATTCCTTCATTGTCCTTTTTCAACGTAAAATTCTTGAAGGTTAAAAAACTTTGGTGATCAGTCTTCATGTGTAATTTTCGTGGGAAAATATTTTTATGACTCCAATTATCTTTAAAAATAGATAAAGAAGGCCATGCTCCAATATAATATCATGCTCAACGATTTATGTCATACAAATAAACCTTTGAAAACCACAGACAATTAATGTAAACAAAGAAAGAAAATAATCAGTCAATTCCTAAGGTCGCTGTTTGATTTCTAATGTTCTGGATATCGACGTAAATACATTGTCTATACTTTCTTCAGTGTGTGCCTCTTACAGAATATTATTTAAATGGTCAATTTGGGTTGTTAGGGAGAGATTTTTCAATCTATATGTGTTATGGTAACAGCACCAAAAACAATTAAATGGTGCAGCAAGTGGCCCTGATATGCAACAACCATTTTCTCATATACAGAACTGATACCGTAAATTTCTTAATTATCGTTTGCTTTATTTTGTTGTACATCCTATTTTCGTTGGCCTCAGAGGCTAAGTTATTGAGGGATTTAATTGCAAGGCTGTACTAACCACAACCATAAATCCTCGTTAACTTTAAACAAGTCTGCATGATAGCAATAAATTGTTGAGAGTTGAATCAACTTACAAGTAGAAGTGGCGCTTCCATATCTGACCTACCACTCATGTTGTAAAATAATGTAACTGGCAGTATCTTGTGATGCTTGTGAATCTTCATACCCCACTTTGCATTATTTTTACCAAGCATAACACCATGCAGCGAAGTTTTAAAGGTCAAGCATGCAAAAGTTGATTCTTGGGTAGTTTGTTATGCAAAATCCAAAAATTGTACTCAATTTGTCCAATCAGGTCAAGTTTTTGGGATACGAGGTTGTAAAAGAATTGCTATTAACGCCCTTCAGTGCTATTTATTACCTCTACTTTTCAATTTACTTCTCACAAAAAGCATCCGTGTTAGCTAACAAACTTGAGAAAATAAAGATGATACATTACACAAAAACTAATCGTGGGTGAAGTTGGGGGGGATTTTTTTTTGTGACTTTCTACTGTGCTGAATAGCCACCACGTCTCGTTTCAAACACCAAAAGTAGTTTGCAAGAAAGTTCACATTCCACCGGCTTTGGCCTTTCCATGACACGAATGCCCTGCTGGAAACGCTCTCCCTGTTTCTCACTTAATTTTCCACAGTTCTGAGGGAAATAGTCTAAGTGGCACCGTAAAAGTGTATTTTGATGAAAAGTCTCCATTCCGTAACAACATAGTACATCCCTACTGATTTTGTTGCAGTAAACCAATGACGAATGTCTCAGGGTTGTAAAAAACTGTCTAAATTCTCTTTCGCGCTCTCAATATCAATAGAATGCTGTTCCAGGTGCCAGCAAATGTTTCTCACGAAGACCAGAGCATGACGATGTGACGATTCCTTCGAGAGGTTTAGGTCTCTTGTCAGGTCATCGACATCTCCTTGTGTTAAGAGCAACTTGCCAGTCATTCTCTTCTAGCCTGTATTCTTCACCCTATGTTCTGTCATATTTGTTATCAGATTCCGATTCAGAGCTTGATTATTATTCTGTAGATCAAGATCTCTCAGCTTGTGCTGGTAGTTTAGCTGCTATTCGTCCAGTACCACAGGACTTAAAAATACAGTACCTTTGTTAGGATGTTTGCCGATCCTAGTACGGCAGTTTGCTGGATGTTATTTAGCCTTTTCTGGTCGATACGGACTACTCCCATCCAGTCACTCAGACAGTAGATAGCTCCATGGGTGCCAATCACTATCGGAATCGCAATAGCTCTCGTCCTCCATATTCTGTTTACTTTCATAACTAAATCTTGATTCTTGACGATCTTGCTCCTCCTCCTTCACTCTGAAGTCTCCTGGTACAGCAATGTCAATAATTCGTGTTTCAGCATTCTTCTTGTCGACAACAACTATATCTGGCCCCCTTGCCTCTATCACAGTAGATGTTAAAATCCCAGAGTATTTTAACATCCGCGTTCTCCAACACTGGCTCTGCTCGGTGATCGTACCATTTTTTGCTATGCTTGAAACCATAGTCTTTGCACAGCATTTTGTTTTCGACAGGTGTTTAAGGTTATACAGGGAGAGTATTTTATAGTATTTGAAGTGTCTTATTATGGCGACAAGAGGCACATACGTAATCAAAATTTTGAATTGGCTAATACCATGCTTATAATTACTGCATAAAAGGACACGATTATCCTGTAAATACCTGACTGGAAATCTTGATAGATCGCAACAAGAAAATTAATTATTAGTCTCTGGAATATCGCCAGTTTTTACATGAAGATTACCGATCAAAATGTCAACGTAATGAAAACCTTAAAAATTTTAACTTTACTTTTATGAAATATTGATCGCCCCATATTTTATGCACCGTAAGTTGATACATTGTATTTTTATCCATAAGTCATGATTACTACATAAAAGAGCAAGATTATTGTGTCAATACCTGACTGGAAATGCTAAAAATTCGCAACAAGAAAAATAGTTATTAGGCTCTTGAAACTCCCACAAAAAGACCACGGATCAAAATGACAACGTAATAAAAACCTTAAAATTTTAATTCATTTTCTTAAAACATTGGTCGCTCCTTATTTTATGCACTGTGAATTGTTATTTTGTGTTTTTATGTATGAGAGTTGGTGTATATTACACAAATGGGCTTGGTTTGGCATGTGTAATATTCTTGTTATTACTTTTCAGGAAAAACAGAAAAGTACCAGATCAAAAGAGAAAAAAGTGACAATGACCAATGATAAAAAAATGTAAATGTATCGTCAGCCTGCTGGATACCATTGATGACATTAGAAGACGAAAAGGGCTACCATCCGTTCCTACAATAAATTTAAGCACATCTTTAAGAGTGACTTAAATCTGCACTTGATGACCAAAACTCTATGTGCCTTCATTTCAAGTATCTTCTTATATAACAGCGAGCTATGGACACTAACCAAAAAAGAACACAAAAATTTACGTTTTGTAAAGGCAGTTCCTAGAAAGGCTATTAAACATCAAATTGCCAAAGACTACCAACAGCAAAGATCTGTACAAAATAAGAGCTTGCAATCAATGGAGTGCACAAATTAGAGGAAGAAGACTAAGGTGGTTGGGACACCAACTTTGTATGCCAGAAAATATGCCTGCCAAGTTAGCCTTCAATGAATTCCCCAGACCAGCCAAAAGACCACCTGGTTCAGTGTAATAGCAAATGACCTTGCTGAATTAGGACTAGTTTTCAGTTAGGACTGGGTGTAGCTCTTAACAGAGACCACTGGAGAGCCCTGATACCTGGGATGACCCTGAACATTGTAAATGTGACAAGTTCAAAATCCTAATAAATGACGGAACAGCACAGCAGAAACAGTGAATCTTTGCAACGGGTTCATAGGTAAAATTTATTAATTTTACTGTTACGTAATTATTGATCGCTGGATTAAAAAAATATGTTTTATAAAGTCAGCAGCAACAAGGAAATGAAGATCTTTGAAATGAAATATATCAGGAGTACAGTTTCGTTCCTTTTACTTATTTTCCATGATATAATCGGAAAAGAAAATGTAAGGTAATGATGAAATGACAAAAGTAGCTCAAATAGCCCAAACACTGAATCATGTCCACACTTGCTTATTTAATAACAAGCTTTATTCTTTAAAGCAGGCTTGATGAGAAGCTATTTTTTCAAGCTTCTCAAAAATAAAATACTCCTTTATGGTATTTCTTGTCAACAAGATTGTGACGTAATGTTATTAACAAGGATGGCTGATTGCTCCCAGGTCATGCTTTAATTACAAGAAACGACAGTGATTGATTGGATTGAATCGGTCACAGCTGTTTTCTCCCATGAGGCTACCTGAAAGTTAATTTTTGATCAGATGGATTGGGTTCAGTTTGATAAGAAATAAAGAATGCACAGGTAATGGATATTGCAATATCGACCAGAGCTCAGCTTAACATTTCAAGTAGGTCATCTAAAATATCAAATTTCTTGATGATATTTATAGGTTTTCATTCATTTCTTACACTGTGTATTGATAATACTCAGAGCTGACAATCAAGACTAAGTTGGTATATTACGATCAGTTCTCAGTGTGACTGTGAATTTCAAGTACAGGGCAAATATCTCGTGATAGCAAGAAAGATAAAACAGTGAATTAGATATTCAATCTTGCAAAGGGCTAAAAATCTCTGTACCTAACATTTTAAGCCTGATTTTACAAAGTATTAAACAAAGTAGTAAAAACAACATTTAGCTGATATTTGAATACATAGCCAATTAACATTTAGGAGGTCAATGATACAAAACGTTAAATCAGGAAAAAAAACCTGCCGGATGTATTGAGGTATTCTAATTTTAATTAAATATATTGTCACATACAAAACTATATATATGTATAAATCTACAGCGATGTGGGACCCATATATATATATATGTATATATGTATATATATTGCTACCATAATATACCTCACTGCTGTTACTCTTAGAAAAAACTAGACTACATTTTCTCTTTTGACTCAAGTCATATTTTTAGATGTAGATCAGTCGCAAAATTTCTTTGCTATCTTGAAGCGATAATCTAAAAAATACCTGATACATAAGGTTGCCGTTAGGAGCAAATGAATATCCTATTTTATTAAGTATGACTGTTTGTTTTAGCTACGCAGGTAAGACTTTCCTTGTGCTTATGGTGTCAAAATAAAACCTGTCCTATTTACTTGTGGAAGATCAATCGTCAGTCAATGTTTTTGAAATGATTTCTGACTTTTGATTTGTTAAAAAGACAAAACAGTGTACTACAGAAGTATAATGCTCTGTTTCAGTAATATGGGATAAAAAATTTGTTTCAAACACATCAGCTCTACCTATAGCTTGCAATTCTCACGCATTTCAAACAAACTCGTATCAACTGCAGTTGTACAGGAATGGTGTAGCATTTTGCTTCCCTCATTTTGCAAATGAAGTTACCTTTGCGTTGTCGCTCCCTCGACAATCATAGTTTAAAAGAGAACATGTACCTCCTTGGCTCCAGATGCTTATTCAATAAATACGCATCCATGATATTTGAGTAATTCGACAATTCCTCTTCATTGTTGCGGTGAAGCCATGCTACTTACTCAAAGTCCAAGGGGCTTTCAAAGGCCTGTGTTGCAATTTTGAAATCCCCTGAGAAATATTTTTGGTCAGATTGCCATCGATATTGTAGGGGAACACATAAAAGTATATTGTACGCATATTTGCTGAGACATTAAGCTTATTTCTAATACTGTGCTTTGTGGTTGGTAGCCCTTGACAAGAATAATTTAGGAGAAAAAACGGCTTAAGAAAGCACAGATTAAACCAGTCTATTTCATTTCTTCAATAAATTTACAAATATGACAGTTAGTGGCCGACCTTTTGAAAAAAATAAACCTGTTTAATTATAACATTTAACTAATTTTTAAAAACCGAGAGTATTTTCTTAACAATTGCCCATATTTCACATGGCTGCTAAGCTTTCTGATCAGCCTGGCATTTTTTTAAATAATGGCCAGGCGCGTTTTTAAAATCGAAAGGTTATAATCCTTTTTTATCTTTATACAACAGTTGAAAAAACAACCGTAATTTATACCCCAAGAGAATTACAGGAGAAAATTCTCTTTACTATTTGAAAAGACAAGAAAACATAACAACTGCATTGAATGTTGTTTATTGGTATAAATTACATCTTCAACCGTCTTACCTGATTTCATTAAGGATTTTCATGGCTGGCTAATAATAATAATAATAATAAACAGGTATACGCACGAGAGCATACTGAAAGGAATTTATCATCGTGTGAAGACTAACAAGTGCAGAGCATCTGCAAAACCATCAGTTTAAAACCAAAATCCTTATGCACAAAAATTACTTTTTTAGTTTTACCAAACACATTTTACCAAATACTTACACAAAATTATAATTAAAGGAATACATAAATAATCAAGAGGATAAAACCTTGACTATTTCTATGACTCAATTAAATTTTGCAGGTCCATAGTTATTCATTCAGCTCTAAAAAAGGGCCTGGATCCAGCTCAGAATATGATTTACACCTCTGCCCTCTTCCCTTTAAACAAAATATCTTAGAACTTTTTAATCACAATTTTTCATGAAAGTGCTTTTTAAACAAACACACTACTGAGATTGTCAAAAAGTTTGAAAACTTCTATAACTGAACTAACCATCTACTTACTTTTGGCTGGAATGTCAACATTCCCATTTATATTACTATCTACCTTCTTTTCGTCTTCCCTATGATGTTTCTTACTTACCAATTGATGCCATGGTATCGTAATGTCTCGGCATGTCACTTGACCTCATGTTTAATCATTTGATAACCGTAATACTTCCCCAGTATGACATAGTGTATTTCCTTTTGTCTCCTCGCTTTAGTTATGACTCATAAATTGACACAAACGTTATTCCCAGACTCATTTAGCTCTCAGTGTTGTTGACCTGGGTTATTCTTCTTGAAAATTCAGCCTTGGGAAATGATTTAGGTTTCTGAATACTGACGTTTACAAAGATGAATACGGTTAATAAAATATTGAAGCTTAAAGCTGTCAAACTAATAAGAATATAACATATCTTTGCGAATGAAGTTTTTAATTAAGAATCAAAATACAAAATCAGGAAATCAAATTTGAAATTGATTTCAAGCTTTTCTCATTAAGGTAGAAATGCTCTCTCTCTCACTCTCTCTCTCTCTCTCTCTCTCTCTCTCTCTCTCTCTCTCTCTCTCTCTCTCTCTCTCTCTCTCTCCCTATCTCTCTCTCTCTCTCTCATACTGCTTTTCTCTTTTCTTCTTCTTTTCTTTTCTTCTTTTCTTTTTTTTGTTTTTTTG
>RDPX01000013.1:586961-636288 GCA_003991215.1 Morbakka virulenta | reverse complement strand
GTGTGTGTGTGTGTGTGTGTGTGTGTGTGTGTGTGTGTGTGAGTGAGAGAGAGTGAGTTACAAACTATTTCGTTTTCTTTTTCTTCTTTCCTTATTAATTACATTTATTTATTGCTTACATCCACCTGCCAATTCTATCCCTAAACACATAAACAAATTCAATAGGGTGCTACTAGAGAAACAAGTTAGGGGCTGCACGTCCAGAAGGTTCCTCAGATCGGAAACTCTTGCTTGATAAGCTGACGACAAACGATTTAGCAAGCACTGCTTTGACTATGAAAAAACGCCTGTCTGTCGCAAGGACACTATTCTTGGTCAAAGCCTTCGCAAAATCATAACAATCTCGTAAGATTGAGTCAACACTTTTGCTTATAAACAAAAACATAAAAACATCAAAACAATTTTCAAATTTCCTTATAATTGACCAACTACGATTTTGTTTTAAATGAATCTGCACAAGCAAACATTGTACAATTTGAGCTGGACCTCAACCACTGTGACACCTCGGACAGTCACTGGATCTCAGCTCCACACCTTCAGTTCGCTCAATGCCCATGATTTACTTCCTTTCCCAGTGTCAGTACCAACAGACTTTGATACAAATTTTGATAGCCATCGGACATCTTCCGAATGGTTCTCATGACGTATTACATTTTGGTTGTAATGTTTAAGGCAATCCTTTAACTCAAGCTTTCAGAAAAAACTAATTCAATTATTGATATTTATTCAAAGTTGCTTAACACATTTTTCATATTTTAATACTTGGGGACGAAGGTGATTAGCTAAATTTTGTCTGCATCAGACAAGTATTTTTTATGCCACAGCGAATCGCTACTCTGGCAAGAAGGAAGATAATTTTGTCTTTCATTCACCTTTTATGTAGGAGATTAAAAAGTGAGGTCTTTCTTTTTTATTTTAGTTTCGTTTCAGCCACCTTTCTGACAAATAAATTATCTTAAACGGCTTACCAGATTTTCAGTTTATTTGTGGGATCAAAACAGATATTTCTTAGGGGCTCCGTTCCAATAATTCTCCCATTATTGTAGGCTTACGAACATCGCGGATTCCATCTGAATTGTTGAAGGTGTTAAAAATAAAATAAACGTAGGTTATAGAGCACTTCTTGTCAGACAATTTTCGATTTCCAAATGTTATATCGACTTCTGAACCACATTGCTTTAGATTTATTGTGAAAAACGCCTCTCTCAAAATTTGAACTTCTCCATCCTATGTTTCAGATTTGCAGTAGTCCCTGATTTTGCTTGATTCAATCAGTAGTTGTGCGTAAGGAAAACTCTTGCTTTATGGAAAAACTTAAGATGGAATTAGATTAAGAGAAGCAAATTTGTTCCAGGCGGGCTCCAATCCACCACCTTTAGACTACCACTCAAATACACTGTTGCTGAGCTACCGGAACCTTGTTTTCAGGAGGGAGGATTCGAGTGCCATGAGTTTGTGAATGATGTCACTACAAACTCTTGTCATACCAAGGGAGCGTCTCCTGCAAATGAGCCTTCAAGGCATGTCTGCTTTTTATTTGCAATCCAAAACTGAATATTTAGATAAACAGTCAAATGTGACAAGTCCATTTTTCATTCAAACCTGATACTTTAAAGTAGATATTTTCTTCTCAAACACCTGGCTGTTGATTGAATTCAAGTAAGAAATTGCAGTTGTTTCTTGTTAGTGCATTGTCTCAAGTTAAGAATTTCAAATGAATTTGACACTGGTTTTCAAAATTAAGATTGCTCTTTCAACAGATTTGTATGTCGAATCTATTCATTTGGGTTGAATATAAAAAAGTTCTACAACCTTTCGAGTTTGCTTATCATTTGATAATTTAATTTTGCATATACCTTTGAATAAGAGCTTCTTAAAACTGAGATTGATGTTTAAACACCACTTCAGTACTATTTTGATTATACATCATAGGTTCTGATAGTTCTGGAGATTCATGTATTGCTATATTGATCAGCAAATATACCCATATTTGCTGTAATTTCATTTGCCTTTTGTTTACTGCTGCAAGAGGAAATGTGTTAGGTATACAAGGCTTTGAAAATTATCTTTGTGAGAATAAAGACAATACCTCAATCTCAACTCCAAGTAACAGATCCAAGCTTTTCATTTGTTTTTCTGCTCTAATGATTTGTGCTTTGATTTATATATATTTTATCCCTTTGAAGAGTGGCCCAAAACGCCACAAAAATAACATTCTTCGTTTTATATCCTTCTTCATTGTCACTTTTATTCAATCCCTTTATCTACCCATGTAATTTTTTACGCCTTTGAAAATATTTCCAAATATGACAATTTCTTGGGCTAATTTCACACACACACACCCCTCTCCTCACTAATACAAACCAGAGTCTTCCTTTGTTTGGGGCCTTTTGCAGCAGCAGATGTAAGTCGTGCCCTTACTTTTCCATACAGATACCAAAAAAATGGAAGCATTCACAAAACATTTATGCCATTGAATACATTTTTATCAACTAACAGAAATAGAAAATTCACCAAGAATACATCATCAATGGAATGAATGAAGCTGTAACCCTTTCCCTAGTTTTTCAATTTGAGATTCGGATGTCGCAAGGCAGCAGCGTAGGGTTGGCTCCACATTGAGACGATTGCAATTTTTTATTTAATTTGCATTTTCATGAAAATGAAAACCAAGTCTTCCTACGATATGGATATGACAAACCGATGGAAAACCAGAGTTTTATGAAAGACACAGTTTCGAATTGCACTTTGGGAAGGCCATCACTCTACGGAGCCACGAGCTCAGATTGACTGTCATCGTCGTCATGCGCAATTTATGTCAAATCTGATGTGAATGAACTGTAGACAATTCGTACAATTAAAGTCAAATTTGAATCCTAGAAATAAATATTTGTCGAACCAGGATAATATCAAAAGCACTTCCCTTAATGTGATTTAGAGCCTTGACAAGGGAATAAAGAAATGCATTTGAAACTAGCAGAGGAGTGTGCGAAGCTAACACATGTCCATCTATAATGTAGTGCATAAACTTGCAATTAGAATTTTTTTGTCTCACGAGCGACTAGAATCCAGATTGAACACCCACAACTTCAGGTGCCCCACATACTTGCTTCTAGTTGAGACTGCAGTTCTGAAAATAGCTGTCAAAATGCTCATCACGTCTTCCTCTCGTGTTGTGAACTCCAAGTCCTTACAAAACATAAGTTCTTCCTTAAACTCTGACTGACACAAAAAGCACAAACTCCATCATCTATGAGCAAGAGAGACCTCGACGCTCTTGTCCAGTTGATAATTGAACATAGTCGCTTGTTTAATTTTTATGATGACTTGTTTTTCGATAATGTGAAAAGTTTCTAAAATTCCTTGTTGAACAGTGTTTTTTGAGAATGGTATTCACGACACTTGCCAACGCTTTCGCGACAAACATTAAACTGTTCATGATTTTGATACAAAGAAGAATGAGCTCTTCACCTATTGTGTGAACTTTTGTATGCTTGGTTATTTCAAGCGATGTTCGAAAACAATGATTCAACACTTTTGGTAATTTGTGTCCCTGCAGCACCATCAGCACAAAACGTTAAGGATTAATACAAGTTCTGATACCAATTTACACCAGCATGATGCGCGAAGGATTTTCACAATACGAGAATTGCAATTATGTAAGACAAGAAGATACAAAATGTAAAAGGTAATTGTTTCACAGCCTTAATATACTACATGGCTTTTCAATTGTTCGTCCCCTTTTTATTTGGCAAATGAAACCACGGAAATCAATGGGTAAAAAGCGACAAATTTGTTTCTGTAGTTTGTTTTGTGAAAGGACGACGTATCCATTTCGGGCAGAATTGGTGCGCGAATAAATATCTATGTTTTTAAGAGTGAAAATACCTTCAGGCTATTTCAAGATAGACAAAACAAACAGCAGTCCATCCAACATTTCGAAGCCTACAAAAACTGCCTTAGAAAGTGAGTTTCTAAGACAGTCACAAACATTCCTATTGTTTTTCCAAGAGCCAAGTCTGTACCTAGAGTACCTAGAGCTTATAATTAAATTTTCCAAATTTCAATTTTGGTAAAACTGCTGAAAATCAAGTGTAAACATATTTTAACCATTAGATGCTTACAACCTCTCATCGTGGGCACCCATAATGAAATCATAGATGTAGATTGATTCCATGTATGAGATTACCTTATTTACAAATTGTACTTGCGTGTTCTTTGTTATCATTTATTTTAAGCTTAGTACACTTTTTAAAAAGTATCTTTAAAATACTTGATTTATCTGAGTTTAGTAATTTTGTTACATTTAGAAGTTCGAAAGCCTCATTCATCAGTTTTACTCTTCTAAGTACAAATAGTTTATCTAGCAGTTAAAGGAGGAACTTAAACTTAACCAGCCTTTTATACGTAATTTGGGGGGGAAATCGGTTTTGCTGATGTCAGCAAGAGGTCACTTGACCTGGTCGACCATTTCTATTTTTACAGACACCAAACATGATAAACATCAAATGTACTAGTTTCCTTGCCCATACGTTAAAATTGTGTAAGTTACGACAGAAATAAAAATGTTACGATGGATCTAAGGGACAAATATGACTGACGAATCAAAAGCTTTGATATCCAGAGAAAGCTAGGTGGTGTAAACATCTTAGAAAGGATTAGCATGGTATGAACATGTGATGAGAAGCAAAGAAGCAAGTAGAATGAAACAAACAATGCGAAAATGCTAAAGGAAGGAGTAGGAAGACAAAGGAAAAGACAAAGTGATATAACTCAAAAGGACTTGAAAAGAAAAGGAATACCTGCAGAAGATAATCAAAACAAAACTCTGTATCAAACTAAACCCCGAGTGGCAGAGCTTACATCAGAACTGGCATTAGTTACACAAGAAACTGTTGAAGGAAAAGAAGGGGAAGACAACGAAGAAGACGGAGAAAGAAAAGAAGGAATTTAGATCAGACATATAGGGAAGTACAATGATTCCGGTCGAAATAAGGCTAGCCAAAACATCTCTTTGTGTCTTTGTGCGGACTGACAGGAAAACGAGCTTCGCTGGGTCAGTAAATTAATATCGCGTGAATTGAGAGTGGGACAAAGTCATACAAAAGAGACAACATTTCAAAAAAAATATTTTTGATGACAGTATAAAACGGGAAAAAAGTCGATTTTGAAATGTATGGATTATTTATGTGAGAAATATATTTTCTTTTCGTGTAGATAAATGTAATATTTACACAGAGCACACATCAAAAGAAACAAAGGCGTACAATATGCTACAAGCTGTCTTGGTTACTTTTATCCTAAACGTGAAGCCTTATTTGATATCCAAAGGAATCAAGGAGCACTGTTATAGGTGATTTTCATACTTGTGTTGGAAAAAAGAGAAAAGGTAAACAAGTTTGTCGAAGTACCTTAAAGCATAATGAAGTACACTTGCAACAATTCGACTTTTACCAATAAAAATTATAATTAGGTTTAACTTGAAATTTATATCCCTTTATTGTTGTGAGAACACCGTTCTTTCATTGATAAATATGGGGTTTTTGTGAAAATAGTTCTTTACACAGAATTAATTTTCATTAAAGAAATTCAAAAAAAATAAAATTGCGACAGAATTCAACTGTGGAGCCTAAAGACGCTGTTAAGGAAAACTTGTATGTAACATAGACAGTAAGGACTTGTTCCAGGTGGCAAAAACGTTCTAAACTAATTATTTCCCCACTTCAGTGTTTTTGACAGGTGTTTTGTAACTACTCAATTACTTCTCCGTCGATTAAAACCACATTTACTAACATAGGCTTTAAGGACAGAAAGGAGGGCTAACATAAGACAAATTATATACCTTGTTATGCTAGATGTAATACAAACAGCATTTACTTCATTTGCAATGAAGCAGTTTCTGAACCTGTTACCAAGACCAGCAACTGGCGATAATAACATTTGTTATGAAAGGGCTTACCTACTGCGTGGTGGCTGTATAAATCGTGACCACATTGCAGCAACCAAATACTTAATTACTCTCTCTACCAAACTGAAAAGTATTTAAAGCCATTGTTACAAAGAAAAAAGTGATTTTCAAATCAATGTCTGTATTACATGATGTGCATAACCTGTAAAAAGTTCGGAAACTGGTGTGAACTGATACGCTAGGGATTGCTTCTTAAAGGCTTGTTTCCATAGAGCTGCATTTTCCGCTGTAGCGGAAAATGCTTACGAGCTTTTTTATTGCGCATGTGCACTGCTTTAAAAATACCGCTGGACAGGCGATTTTTTATGCTCACGAGCTGCTCGTGAGCATTTTAAAAAAGTAGAACTAGTTCTACTTTTTGAACGTATTTTTTTCCGCCTGAGTTTAAGAACCAATGATAGTTCAGTATTTGAGACATTACGTAATCTTGTAAGGTATGTCGCGACAAGTTTTGACGAGGATATCAATTATAATGAGGAAATTTATCAAAGATTCTTAAAGGAACAAAAGGAAGCAGAACAGAAACACCAACAGGAGAAAATAATAACGATAGATACCTCGGTCATTTCATCTGCCAGTTCTGGTATCGTACATTATCAACAAAAACAAAACTTGTGCATCGCTACTTGATAGGCACCATAATGTTATACAAAGTCTTTCACTTGGTCCTGTAACATCGCGAATTCTAGATGATTTCGAAATAAAAGGAGCAACCCACGAAAGAAGTTCTTCGAATCGCCTAGGTAGCATTTTGAAGAAATATTCATTGTCAAACAGCATTAAATCCTGTACTAAAACCTAATATAAGCCTTTATTTCTTCTCTCCTGAAATAGCTTTCTCACCCAGAATTTCCTTTGTCTTTGAATTCCATTCTGAGGGCGTCTTTGTTTACGACACAATAATACAAGCAATATTAAAATCAATTTTTGCTTTTGAAGCAAGAGAAACCTCTTGTTTTTGCTGTCATGTTTGTTCACATGAAAACGCGCCAAGAAAAAAATACGCTGTGTGGAAATGGTTTGAGGCTCAGGCGGAAAAAGCTCACGCGCATTTCCGCTGAAAAAAGAAAGATTACTGTCACATGTACTCGGCACTCACCAGGGCATCTGGTTAAGTGGTCAAACTGACATTGAAATATTTCTCACTCGATATATACGTAAAATTAAAATTAAAATCTCACTTGATCGGTCATCATACTTTTGGGGCCGCTGAGAATTTTTTGTTAAATTCACTTTTAGAGTCAGGTCTCTATCTTAAAAAACGGGTCACAATGACCCCTATCCAAGCCTTTTAGCTCTTATTCCACACAAGTAATTCTATCGTAAAATAAAGTAACATGTCCAGTACAGACCTTCAAGAAACCCTTGAACCATAGCGGAGCTTTTTATGTTCCCTGATATTAATGCTATATGCTTACAACTTGAGTAAAAATATTTAAGAAAGAAGCAAAGAGACACCGAGGGGAAGTAATAAAGAAAGAAAGAGATTTGAAGATAGATAATCAATTAAATATAAAGAACATTCCCACGCCGTAGGCATTTCTGAACACAACAGAGAAAGAGAATACTCTTTTTTCAAGTCAATTAGCACAGAAAAAGAATGCAAGTTCCATTTCCTCGTTTTCATGCCTGGGTTTCCTTCCTCCAGAATTAGCTTGACACCTTGATTAACAAAGATACTGCGTTCATTCTTTGTTATAAACGCTCTCAAAACATCAGCTACAGTCGGGTTATTTCAGTTGAATGGCCAATCGTGATGTCAAAAATATTTCAAAAGAAAGAGGGAAGTCAAGCACAGAATCGCTGCTGGTGATACTTGTACGCCTACAGTTATCTTTAACAAACATATATTAGGGATATTGTACAGATATTTTTATGTATATATGTATGAATGTATGTATGTATGTATGTATGTATGTATAGAGATGACTTTAAAGGAGCTCAGATGTCTCTAAAATACAAACTGTGGCTTGGAAGAGTTGCGCCTTTCGTGCAAACCTGGATAAGGCAGTGGGCTGATTTTAAGGGCGACAAGGAAATTATTTAGATATCAAAAACTCGCCTCATCATGATATATCACGTAAAGTGTTTTTAGGGTTGGCTTGTTAACAGCTATTTACTGAATATAGTGAAAGGCAAGTTAAAAGAGTATTTTCACTTAAATAATCTGCAAATCATAAAACACTTGCATTTTCAAAATGTAGCTGGATAATATTAATGAGCTCGTACTGAAAATGTAACAAGAAGAAAACTTCAGAAAAAATGAGAGGCTTTTAGTGATGAAATTTTGAATAAAAGTTCAAATGTTTTAACCTTTTAGTTCATGCCTCAACTTTTTATTTTATAGAAATATGCCTCGGAGCATTTGCTCCTTACCATTTTTCAATTTGTAACCGAAAGGAGAAGAAGGAGAAGAAGGGAGGGGAAGAAGATAAAGAAGATTTGGATAATTATCGTTATATATTATAGTTATGATAGGAAGTGTTTACAAAATCGTGACAACGGATTCATGTTCATTTAACAAAGAGAGACCATATATAATGTTTACATAAAATGCGAAATACAAATCAGCCTAATGAACTTGTCAACCAGTTTTCTATAGACATCAAAGCGAGGTCTGAAATCCAAATATTTTTGCAGGAACTGGGAAGTTGATCTCACTTTCATCGGTTGTTACATGGTAGATATTGTTACTATAAGAACGTGACTAGCAACAATTGCAAAAATTGACGTAAAGAATATTTATTTTAGTGCTTTACACAAACACAAGTAGTATTTTACTTAAAAGCACTTCTGAAGCAAACCTTAGGCAGCTCTGTAATCAAACAAATTTGGGGCCAGGATTGGAAATTCATTAAAGTATTCATCATCAAATCAACCCTAAGGGTCGTTACTATGATAACAAGAAAATAGCTTAGCAACAAATACAAAAACCATGAGACAACATATTCATTACATTAGTCTTTTCTCAATAATAAGCAAGTGTAGTTTTGTAGAAGCAATGCGGAAAGAGCATTTCATCGAGTTTCAAGTTCCAGCCATGAATGAAAACGGGTATCAGTTCTTGTAAATAATAATGGCTTTTATAATTAATATCAAGCGGTGCGTGTAGATCTATATTAAGTAAAAATGATAGGAAATAAGAAGTCCAAATTTTTCCTTTTAAAAATGAAAGCAACTTTTTTGTCAAGGCAGACAGGCCTTTCTAACCTTTTACTGGAATCGAAATTATGCGAAGTATGATCTCATGGACTTTTGTTACTATCTTGCTATAAATGTAAAGCGTTTTGTACTTAAATTTCATTATATTTTCCTTTAATTTATCCCTTTTAAGAAGACTGCCGTTTTTAGATGGCTTTGCTTCCACTTAGTTTCAAATACACGTTTTTTTACCCAAGAAACGGCGTTAAGAAAGTCAGTAATCGAAGCCTTTAAATTAAAAAGCTCATTATAACCAGAAAACCTCCATAAAATTAACAAACTTAGATTATTCTGCCCCAGGCTTGATTTTCTTAACACAAAAGCAAGTGATAATAAAAGAATTGATAGAATCAGTGGATAAAAAAACTCATCCTTTATCTCATATTTCGTATTTTGATTTGAAAGCATACTTTTGTCAAGTAAAGTTGAAAATAATATTGTAATGCATTTCATCGAGGGAAAAATACGGACACGACCAGCTTTATTGAAGAGGTTACACCACTCCTAAAACACCAATAACATTTGTCAGCTACAATTAAGTACAAAACTAGACATTTATTAATTCGTTAAGCTGTGCTAACTTGCCACACACAAAAACTTTCACCATGTTATCAACAAAGTCATTGAAATTTCATGCGAACACTCTTTCGTATATTTCTCATTTCAAATGGCGTTATACAAGCTGAGATGTTTTGAAGTTGTACCAATTTTGATGATTGAATCTCCTCAGACTCTAGTGATTCCATATGAACACCTGCTCAGCAATAGGCAGAATTAGAGTGTACTTGTATTGGACAATTGAAATTTATGACATTTCATAAGATGAGTAATTCCCCGAAAGAGGCAAAAAACAAACATAAAATTCACTTGTAGCTACTAATTTAAGAGTACAGATTCAGTTTCGTTATTGAACGAAGTTTGTACTACTACCATACATATGTGAGTAATTTATTACCAAATAGATAAGTACTATCCTTTTATCAGTACAGCAACTTCATTGGCAACATACATTAGCAAGCTAATAAATCTACGTGTTGTTGTAAGAAAGTTGTCTTCCTTGAAAAATGTAATATATAAATATACGAATACTAATTATCCTACTGTGTATCTGGAGTTTTAATTGTCAAAATTAGTCTTAATGTGAAGCATATAGTAATTCAAACTATTTAAAACATTTACACTGGTTATTTACTAAGAGTACTTGTTTTTACTTAATCCTCTTCCCTTTTTATCACTTGGTTGAACATAGAAACACACAATAACTCTCAAAATTTTTGCCAGCAAAACAATGCATGGACTTAGACAAATAATACGGAACAAAGATAAATAATGATTTGCAAAATAATTGCAGAAACGAAAACTTACCTTGGACTTTACAGGTTTGCGATAAATATAGAATAATAATCAATTGCTTTATTGGTAACAAGCTCATTTTTCTTTCAGAAGAAAAACTTTTTGTACAACGAGATATTCCTTTTTTTCAAATCAAGCAACTATGTTATTATTTTCTCTTGAAGATCCAAATGTTCCCTTGGAATTCTAATCAATATCAACAAACTTTGATCAGTAGGTACATTTTCTCAGAGAAGGAAACTATGAACCAGGTCTAGGTGAAAAGCTGCAGTAATATTTAAGGATATCAGAGATTAATTTCCTTTGAAATTCTACAAATTAAATTGTTTACTTCCAGTAAGTATAAGGCACTTATAACTGAAGCCTATCCAGACATCAAACGATTAAGTAGGAAGCAAGTCAAACCGTTGTGAGTCCTTTGGTCAACACAATACCATTTGAGCTTTGAATGTGTTGTTATTTTGCGAAGATCTCTTTCATTACCATAACAGTTAAACCACCTTGAATATGCTCCTATCCCTCCATATGATTCTTTACAAAAATATTGTGATGGGATGTTATCTTAATTTCAATGACTCTTGACCCCCTGTATATAAATTTATGTAAATATGCTAAATGGAGACTAGAATCACAGAGGCGTTGTGTGAATTATGGCAAGTTCCTATGACTCATTTTCATTCTATTTTTTTGTTGGATAATTCCGGCTGATTTTTGTCTACCAGTAATATGATGATGATAATTAATGAAGAAACGTAGTTTTCCAAATGGATACGTTTTAGGTGTAATTCATCCAGAGAATTTGAATTTTTCTACCACTTGACCTTTTCTCTATTTGTTTGTACACATCAATGAGCATTCCATGCCCAATTGAATGCAACATGGAAAGTAACAGGCAAGCAAAAGAAGCAGTGTGTTTAATAGAAATTCCCAAGAGAACAACAGGTGATATTAGTCTTTAATACCCAGTAGAAAGACCTGTGTTATGGTATGCACCACTTATGTTTTTTTCTTGACGACAGCAAACAAATGGTTCAACTTTCAAGTCCAAAAATGCAGTCTTATTGTTAACATTATTTTACACCACGTAGTTATAAATATGTAATTTCTTAATTATCCTTATTTCGTGGATAAATAGATTAGAATATCTGGTGTTTTTAAAATGAAGAGAATTTTGTAATTGCTTTGTTAGTGCGGTTTGAAATGGTACAAAAGAGCGCGTTCTTTGAATAAATTATTTGTATTCTTCAAACCAAAGTGTCTTGCAGTAGGATTTTGTGTTACGATTCACACGAGTAGGAAATCAATCATTTTATTTTCAATTGATTACCTAATGATTCTTTACAGAATTCACAATGAGTCATGGGAAAGCAAATTTGTTGCTAAGGATAAACATGACATCAGAAATAACGGTCAGAACTTCCATTATTTTCTTTTTATGGTTTCAAGCATTGATCAAGAGACTATGTTGATACCCGTCAGCAATCCTTTTACCTGCAAATCGTTTATTCTTTAGTCAGAATTTACCAATTCTATTGGAGAGATGCATTTGCTGGTTTAAGAACCATGGGATTTCACTATATTGGAAGTACTTCAAACTTTACGTTAACTAACCCCATACGCGGAGGAGAAGACTAACAAAATACCTTGAAAATAAATCCAATTAAAAAAGTATAAAATCCAGTTGATAGTTAAAGATAAATTTAATAGGATTTTCTCTAATATAAATATCAAAGAAAATTCTTTAAAGTATAATCTTAAAATAGAATAGAAATAAGATTTATTGCAAATACAAATAAGATTTAACATATTCATTATTATGCTCAATCAAATTAATATTATTACATTCCCTTCTTCAGACTTTTACTAAGCTGACGTTCAAAGTGTTTTGGAAACGGGAAAATGGAAGGATGGAAGGAATTTAATAATTTTTTATTTGAATAACGTGAACGCTTATCTCAATATATATATATATATATATACATATATATATATACAAAACATTACTTTAACACCTTTTATTCACATTTTCTGGGCTCAGACTGTGCTCTTTTGAGGGACGTCATTGGAGTGGTGAGAAATTTCATGCCTGGATGACCTCTCTGACATCAACCTATGGACTTTTCCTCTGGGTTTTTCTTGCATAAAAGATTATATCTAGTCTCCCTTTTCCAAACCGAAGTCCATTTTGCCATCCCTGAATGTCCCCGGGCCAAATTTGCTCGATAAATCTGTTTAATAAAGGTTTGGTGAGAACTTTTCCAACAGATTCCTGTAACGTAATACTGCGGTAATTATTACTTTTTCCCCTTGAATAATTATACCAATATATCATTAATTTATTATTGCAGAATAGAGGCACTGAGCCAATTATTTGTGATAAGATCAGATAATGCTTGAGTAAAATTTACATCTCCAGTTTCCAGCAATTAATAAAAAGCCCATCTAAGCCAGGCGCTTTGCTATTGCCGATAAGCTAGTTCACCTTCTTCGATATATGGCAATAGAAGAACTCTGAACTTTTTTTGGTTACTGATAACAAAGTTCTTCGTTGCTACCCACTTTTGAGAAACTGCTATTGCCATTGAATCTCATTTGTTTTCTTCTTCGTGAAGGAGTTCGACTTCTTTGCCTTTGAAAAAAAAACACTTTCGAAAAAACACATCATATCGTCTGGCTGCAAAGTCCAACTGCAACTCAAAAATTCTTTGTGAAACGAACTTGGAATAGGTGTATAATGTGATAAACAGCTCTTGCCATTTTCATAAAATCACATAAAATAATATAATTTGTTATGTTTGAAAAATGTTTTGAACATTATTTTTCATTTTTGCAGAAAAACTATAGCCTAGTTGCAAACAACGTATCATTTAATGCACATAATCAATAACTTGATGCATGTCTCTAGACAATCATTTGATCTCCTTTAGGAATATTTTCATAAAAATCTTAAATAAGTTGCAATTGCATTGTAGGCCAATAAAGGGAGTAGGGTTGGTCGTAAACGTGATAACGATATGCTAGTGAAATAAAAGGTTGTGATAAATTTGTAGAGATATGGCAGATGACGCTGCCTGGTGCAGGGGATAAAGAAACTTTTCAGAGACAAAACGAAAATGAAGTTTCCAAAGATCCTTGTTGATCCTTGGGAATTTGTAGCAAATCCATGAATGATCGGTTACAAATCTTTCAAGAAATAATTTAAGATGTTGAATCGTATGTATGCTCTAGTGTGTCCCTCATTAAGAAACCTGTTAATGCTACTTGTTTTACCTTTATAGGGATTCTTCTTCTGATTTTTGCTCAATTTCTGAGCATATTAAAAGGGAATATGAACATATATTCTGTTTAAGCTCTTGTGCAAAGTGTTTCCAGTGCTCACTATAGAAGCTGATTAGATTATTACACATTATAAAACTGATAGATCAGAAAACGTTGCCTATGTCTTCTTTCTAGCTTATTATCTTACACAAATTATTGACTTTTCAATCAGGTTTTCTGGCAGTAATACTGGTTTATATCTTCTTAGTTAAGCAATATTTTTTCATGACCTGAAATAAAAGTAAACCAACATAATTTGCTTTTTAGTATATGCAGGACCAGCATTAATAGCAGCTTTTAGTTAAGCTGAAGGTTTTGTATCCTGTTAAAATATGTTGTATAATAATAATAATAATAATAATAATAATAAATTCGCACCTTTATGTTGTGATGCTCTGAAAATCACATGTTTCATTAGTTCTTTGCATATTGAAAGTTTGGAATGGCTATCGTAACAATACAGATTTTTTTTAAAACAAGAAAAATTCGATTCATTAGAGAATCATTCAGATCGATTGGCGCAATTGGCCTCAAATCACCAATTTACGTCTACCCAAAAATCTTTATTTATCATT
Organism: Morbakka virulenta; assembly: GCA_003991215.1. NCBI lineage: Eukaryota > Metazoa > Cnidaria > Cubozoa > Carybdeida > Carukiidae > Morbakka > Morbakka virulenta. The sequence goes on along the minus strand of RDPX01000013.1, from coordinate 621,873 downwards.
GTTACGAGCGTCTAAGCTAAAGGTCTAGGAGATATATTCGATCTCCTTCATCGTTTTCAGCGCATTTATGTTATGATTAACCACATTTGCTCACATGATAAGTTTAATTTGAAGTTTCCGCTTGCCAATAGCTGTCTTTCACCCAATGGGGCTCAATGATCTAGTTTGTGTCCCCCCTGGGTAAAAGACATGTATTGACAAGCAAAAATTTCAAATTAAACTTATCACTTTATATTTATATATACTTTATATATTCCTCTTTTTTTCACTTAGGTTTATGAATGGCAAGAATACGTAACAAGAAATGGAATGTCACACAAAAGGAAGAATTCATCAAAGGATTAAAAATTCAGTGATAATATCTCTTAAGTAAAATGCAAATCAAATCTTGAAAATTCTGAACTTTATGGACTCAGAGGAAGCCATAGATGTAAGAGCTTTATCATGTCATGAGTCGTAAGCTTTTTTTGGCAAATCAAATGTCGTTGTTGGCTCACGTTGTGATTAAGAAATAAAGACATCAAGTCTATTGTCTAAATAAATTTCAAAAACAATCCTCTTTTAGACTTTTAAAGGTATCTATTGAAAACCTTAAATATCTCACAGCAAACTCCTGCATTGAAACCAAGTAAAATCTTGCTTTGGGTATTTCTCATTCTCACTTAAAGAAACACCATAATCATACTTTTAGGAGAGGAAAGGTGAGTGAATAAATTTTCGTAATTTGTGTTTCATAGCAACAGAAATCATTAACATCACTTAATCCTGTCACCTGGAGACAATTAATGCAAACCAAACAACCATTAAAATGTCCATTCTGCAGGTTCATGAAGCAACTCTCCTTTTGTTGCCAATTTAAATGCATCCAAAAAATATCATTTTTTCCTGTCACTGAATAAGGTATTTGATGCAAAATTGTTACAAAATTATTATATTAAATTTAGTAGTTAACTGCTGTCCAACAAGATAGTTCACTTAAATGGATAAAATTGGATTGAATTAAGGCTGGTTCCACTTCGCAGGTGATCGGACATTTTGGCTGACGGTCATTTTGGTGGGCTGAGTTAGGCAGGTAGACCATTTGCCAAATTTACATTTAACTCCAATTTAGTTTAAGGGTTAGGGATTAGAAATTGGTTTAGGGTTAGGCGAAATTCATGACAGGTGTCCACACATCTGCACATCAGACTACTGTAACTTTGGAATCTAGGATAAGAAACAAATATATGTCCTATGAAATCTCTTTTCATATTAGATCAGGTCAGACAGTGATTGATGAGGTCCTAATTATCACTACAGAACTGCAGACGGCAGACATATGGTGTAAGACATATAGTGTAAGGTGCAAAAAATATAATGAGCAAATAGTTTGGCGTTGCTTTCCAATTTCAAGGGAATTCCAACGAAAGGCAATCGTTACTCGTTGACATAGACACTCGTTGCACTTGACTGTGAAAGATCGTATATGTTCATGTTCTGTTTAATCACACACAATGGGGCCTGTCGAAGAGATCGTCTTCCTTTTGTAGTATTCACATAAGGACGCAAATGGACTGTGAGAGCGTTGTGTTTTAAAAAGCTCTTTAAAAGATACGAATGTCCACAGAAACTATGAAAATTATGTCTGAGTAAAATACTTCATGCGGACACTGGTGCTCGATCATCAGATCCTCATTGCAAATAGTCCTTTTCCTTTTTCGTTAGTATTTAAATCAGTCACAGATTGTATAGCCTCACAGACAACTTATCCCAAAAATTTACTATAGGAACGTTTTTTACTCTAAATGATCAAAGGCCAGGAAATCTGATAATCAAAAGATTTGAAAGCACGAGAAAAAGCTAAGATTTTAAGTTATTGTTCAACTCAATACAACAAAAATCAAGGATGGTTGATGTTGAAGAAAAAGCTTTGCCGAAAAAGCGCCGGAAACCAAATTATATAATTTTGCAATACGTAGCGAGTTATACAGATGCTTCAGGAAATACCGAAGCTTTTCATCCGAAAACTGGAAGATCACGACAAAAAACTCTGATTTATCGCAGGACAGTCAGTGTCTGTGAAGGGACTATAGCTGACCCAAGGTTTTCGTATGCACAACAGATTGATGTAGTCGTTACTTTATAGGGCTTAAAACTCCTGACTTTTGAAATGTCTACAATACTGTTATGAATTCTGCTCAATGAGTCGTGCCTACATTTTTATGTTTCCATTTGTTCTTGGCCTTCTGCAGAAAAAGCTGACTTCTTTGTTAGTTTGCTTGCTGCTATCTCTACTCTAGGTGATTTGAGTACATAGGTTTTTCTCTCTTTTTTATCAGGTTTTTTATTCTGCAACCATACCTTTAAAGCTATTTGCAAAGACGATCTTTAAACTTGATTAAGTGTAAGGAAGCTGCTTCTGACAAAATTTCCCTAGCTATAATGCGACAGTTTTCTCCTGACAGGTCTTCTTTGTTCTCCAGGCTATTCAGTTTTTGCCTTGCAGATTCTTGCTTTCCGTATTTCTGAAACAAATCTAATGTTGTTCTGATTTCTACGAATGATGCATGGCCCTTTATCCAAACAAAGATAGTTCTGTTTGTTCCTTGTAAACAATTAGGCGAGTCTGTAAATGAGTTATCAACAACAGATTGGTTGTATTTCTTGAAACATTTAACCTCCTTAGTACACTATTCTTATCCCAGGTCTATTTTTTCTCAACAGCAATGATCTTCCAGCAATGTTTTACAATTAACTAAAATTTATGCTGATTATACTTTTCTTTATTCTAAATTTGCCAACAATCTCTTTTCTATGAAATGCTTAAATTTTCTTTTTGATCTTGAGGTAGGTCCTTGTGCTATTCATATATGAATGAGAAGTGCTTTCTTACGTCTAACCCTGACAAAACTCGTATCTTTCAACAGAAAAATTAATCTTTATCTACAAGACTTTAAAAAAATAGGAGATGAGACAAAATGAAGCTCTTAGGCTGAGGTCTGCTTTGAAATCAATTAATTTTGCTTTCTAGCCTAATCTTTCCTTGGATTATTGGATGCTATGATCAAATTAAGGCAAGTCTTAGTAAGGTCGTATTTTCTTTTTCCGAGCCTCCTGAATAGCGACTTCTCTTCGAACTAATTGTTTTCCTTGTTTTCATGACATAAATAATTTCAATTTTTAGTGATTTATTTCTTTCATCTCAAATTTACTTTTCTTTATAGCCCCTCAAACTAAGTGGCTCCACGCTCTGTTTTCGAATTTTACGCAAAAAAATATTATAATTTGGCTACTGAATGTTGTATTTTTATTGACTGTAAAAGATTACTAATTTACAAAAACGGAACAACAAAAAGAAATAAAAATAAAACTGCCACCACATCTTATATTTTATTTGGATTCTAGCTGGTCAAGCTGCTGTAAATGGTGTGAATTAAATAAAAACCAACAGTTGTCTGCACAGAATGTACGACTTGATCAGAGAAACAGACAAAAACACGTATACCTTTTTACAACCAAGTTCAAGAACAGAAATAACAAATACTGTATTTCCAACAAATACAGATAAATATCAAAGAAAGTCAAATTTAGCAAGAAACGATAAAATAATTTAAATTTCGCAACATCATGTTAACGGATTAGTTCTACTTAAAATTGACACGGAATCTAGTGCATTCGGTTTCAAGTATAAAAATGTGACCAGGACTTGATCACACACACCCTTTTTTACGTTTTGGTGTTTTCGGATGAAATTAAGTGTAAACACTTCGCTTTAGTAGGTTCTAGAACCTCATGTTTTTTTCTTAGCTTTGATGTTATTTTGTTTGTTTGGAAACTAATTCTGGAAAAAACGAAAAATAATTTTTTTCTGAGTTGATGGCCTCTTTAAAGAGGTTTGTTTATCTTGCTGTTCATGGCACATCCAGTGTCTCCAACAGATCGCACCTCTGAAAGGCAGTTTGGATTTAGAGATTGTTAGGTGTGTCACCGCTATGATTCTTAAAATCTGTTTGCAATTTATGAAAGTGGAGATCCAAGCTGTAATCTTTGAAGAAGGAAATAGAAGTTTAAACAGCAGTCTAAGCTTTTATCGTCCTCCACTTCTCCTTCCTGTCACTGGTGCCTACCATACTGCCTTCAAAATATTGTCATTTTCTCTAATTACCTGCCCATGCCATCTTAACCTTGCTTCTATTGCTTTCTCTGTTATGTTTCTTACCTTCAAATCTTCTTTTGTCATCATTCACCCTCTGTTCGTGCAAGGATATTCCGGCTAGCCACCTTAGCACTCTCATCTCTGTCGCTTCTAACATTCTCTCCTCTGCCCTTTTTAAAGGTACGTCTAGGCCATATAGTAATACTGGTTGTAGCACTGATAAATAGATCTTCGTCTTCAGTTTTATTAGCATTCTCATGTCCCATACTATGCCACTTACTTTTTGCCACTTCGTCCAAGCTCTTCTAACTCTTGCCTTAACTTCTTCTTGACACCGCAGCCCCCTTGTCGTTCAATGGTTGTTCTTAAATAGCAAAACGATTCCACTTGCTTCATCACTTCCCAACGCATATCTCTAATGTTAATAAATATTTGATCACTCTTTGATGATATCATTGTTTCTGTCTTCCTGCTTATTCATTTTTAAAGCTCTCAATTCTATCGCTTCCGGCCACCTATGAAGATTCGATTCAAACTCTTCTCTATCATCTGCTGGTATGGCCAGATCGTCTGCATACAACAGCTCCTCTGTTAGTCCTTTATTTATGTCCTTCGTTATGGTGTCGACTACCAGAGCAAACAGGAAGAGGCTAAGTGAAGATCCCTGATGTAATTCGACTCTAATCTCGAAGTTTTTCGACTCTCCGGCTTCCCAAATTACTTTGGTCTGACTGTTGCTGTTGAGGCTGGCAACTACTTTTACCATTTTTTCCGTCATTCTTCTTTTTCTCAAGCACCAAAGTACTACATCAGGTGGGACGAGGCTGTATGCTTTTTCTAAATCAACAATTGCCATATACAGCGATTCGTTACCTTGGATGTATTTTTCTTGCGTCTGTCTGATAATAAAGATCGGGTCAATGGTTCCTTTTTTTAAGGCATAAATACGAATTGCATATCATCAATTTCTATTTCTAAGCCTCTTGTCGATTATCCCTTCATGGACTTTCATCACATGTTCTAACAATTTAATTCCCCTATACTTTCACGCTTTGCAGCACTGCCTTTATTTTTGAAAATGGAAATCAAAGAACTGGATTTCCAATCAGTTGCTATTTCCTCTGCCTCTCATATTTTGTTGAAAAGTTCCAATAACCAGTTTATTCCCTCGTTATCCAATACCATTAGGCTCTCCATATGCAATCCGGTTGGTCCCGGCGTTTTATCATGCTTAACACACTTCATAGCTGCTATCACTTCTTCTCTTCGGACGTTTATCTCTGGACCCTCTGTTTTTTCAATACTCGGTAAGCGTCCTCACTCGTTTTTTGTGTTTAGAAGTTCTTGGAAGTATGATTTCTATCTTATGCATATTTTCACTTCTTCGGTCAATATCTCTTCTCTCTCGTTCTTTATTACAGCTGTTTCAGTAAGATCCCTTTTTGCTCGCTCCCGTGCTTTTGCTACTTTAAAATTTTCTTCTCGCCTTCTGTGGTTTCCAATTCATTGTAAAGTTGTTGTGACGCTTGTGCTTTCGCTTTTGCGACTGCGCACTTCGCAGTATTCCTCTGTATTGATACCTCGAAAGTGATCCTGGCCTTTATTTCTTTGCCATCGCTTGAAAGTGATCTTTTCTTAATTGCCTCCTGTACTTCAGTCGTTTACCACCATTCATCTCTATTTGAGGGCTTCCGTCCTTTCTTAATCCCACAGGCCCTTTTTGTTTCTTTAATAACTACTTCTTTCATTTGGTTCCACGCCGGTCTATGGATGCGATGGGTGCTAGATTTCTTCTTCTTTGCATTACTCTGTTCTTAAAGTGGGTTGCAACATCTACATCCTTAAGTTTCCACACCTGCATTCTGGATTTTCTTCTAAGAGTTTTCAGCTTCTTCCTTGCAATTCTCAAATCAGCAACCAATAGTATGTGCTGTGTTACTGCAGGCTTATCAAGTATCACTTTACAGTTCAAGAATTCAAATCTGTTTCTTCCCCAAACACGTATGTAATCAATCTGACTACTGCTGTTGCCACTCTTGAAAGTAATCGGATGTTCTTCTCTCTTGGTGAATAGGATACTTGTAATAGTAAGGTTGAATTCGTCTGCTAACTCTAAAATCCTCTCCCCTTCTCTGTTTCGTCTGCCGCAAGCTTTACCTCCGTGGAGTGTTTCATAGTTCTTATTACTACTGCCGAGATGACCATTTAAATCCGCCCCTATCACAATTCTTTCGTTTCTTGGTATGGTTCGTACTACTGTTTCTAGCCCCCTATAGAAATTATCCTTTTCTTCCTCAGCACATCCAATCTGGGGGGTATATGCTGATATTATATTTATAATTCTTTCTCCGGGTGCTAACTTTATCATTATACACCTACCACTCCTCCCTTGTACATGTATAACATTATGTTTTTCTTCAACACTGCAGATTATGCCTACTCCATTTCTTTTCTTCTCTGTTTCGTAATATATTAACCTATAGCCATTCCCAATCTCTTTTGTTTGATCACCCTTTCATTTTGTCTCTTGCATACAAAGGACATCTATCTTTCTCCGATTCATTGCGTTAACTATCTCTTTGCCTTTACCCGTCATAGTCCCTACATTCCAGCTTCTTATTCTAAACTCGTCAATAGACCCTCTCTTCTTTGTTAATACTTTCGTGTAAATGCTTTCGTGTAAATGCCTAGTATTTCTAAAGACTTTTGCTATTGAAGTGTGAGTTGTCACTGAGCAAGTAAAAATATACCAATCTTGACGACATTTTATAAAATCTAGGCTTTCAACACTCTTCTGTACGTAAGTGCTTTCGTGTAAATGTCCTACCATCATATACTCCAATAACTGCTTACTGTAGTAGATCAATTAAAGATATTGAAATTTCGTTAATGTCTCAAAGTTAATTTTAGTAGTGTAAGGTATAATGGAATCAATGGATTTTTTTATGGAATCCAACTTGTTTAGAGATTTGACTGAATTAAGACTAATCATATATAAATACGTTGTCCGCAGTCAGATAGCTTTATACTTTGTAGATACCATTTGATTATGTCAGTGTATCATTAAACCTTTAGTACGTCATTGTAGTTTAATTCATGTAGGAATTACCAAAGCGTCAAATGTTATTAATAGTCATGCAATTTAATAATAAACTTGAAGACAGTTTTAGGATTCACGATATTTCAATTCTTATTTCTTCTTGTGTGATAATTATAGATACAGATTTTTATTTACTTTTTTTGTAATGTGATTTTTATTTCATCTTAAGAGAATTTACCCAATATCAAAGAGCTAATGGAACAAAGGGAGACGTTTTAAAGGAAAAGATATGGTAAAGAGACGCTGTTCTAATTGAGTAGCTTGGGATAAAATAGATAGCTTCCATCAAAGGAATTTAGGGAGGATTCTTGGGATTAAGTGGCGGGATAGGATCTTCAATGAAGAAGTTTTGGGGAGGACAGGACAAACATCACAGTATGTGATTGTGGAAAAGAAGAGGTGGAAGTTTGCAGATCAGGCGATAAAGCTTTTTTTCCATCTTTTTATCAGGCGATAAAGCTGCTCAGAGAACGTTTCGTCCATCATGTACCATCTGGGAGACCAAAAAAAGGGTCGAAGGCCAGTTAAAACAAAACAAACTAAGACGATAAAAAAGAGCGTGGGAAAGCATAAGATCTGCAAGCCTTTGCGAGCTATCGCACGCGTTGGTCCCTTCTTGCTGCCCGGTATCCTACCCAGGACAGGAGGAATAAAGAAAAGGAAAAAGTGTCCGGCGAAAGGGATGTGGTACAAAAACTGTGCAACCAGTGGAAGGATTAGGTTGAAAGAAGTGACATAGTTAAGAATGTATCGCAGATAGCCAAATTAATACAGCAAGTTAAAGCCATAGAGAATGATTGAAAACAATATTGCTGCAAATTATAATTTTTACTAGTTTTTCTTTATTTTTCCAAATCTTTTCCTCAATATTATTTTCACAGGAATTTATCTGCCATATTTACTGATAGATTTAAAAGCTGACTTTGGTAGTACAGTTTTGCCAAATTAATTTATTCGGAAAACGTCGAAGAAGCTCTTATTCCCTGTGGCCTTACCGGAAAGATTCAATAACGTAGCGTATCCTAAAATAGTTCCACATTCATTGTACTGAAAAAAGTACAAGTAGCCTGTTGCTGGTGGTAGTAATCAAGAGACAGAATGAAGCTATCTGAAATGTCAACTGCGACGAGACATATTGTGATAAATGCTAGAAAAAAGGGAGTAATTTTCAAGAGCACCCAAATTTCTTTGGTCATTCTTGCAATATCCATCGGGGATAGATGTGACGGTGTTGTTAACTTTAAAACAATATTGGATTTTTATCCATCGGTGGTCAATCACTTGGCCTGGAAAACTAGAAACTTACTTTTGAGTTGAGGTGGATCTGATCTCCTACCTAAGCTAAATAAGATAACGGGGGAAGATCAAAGGCATTTGAGCCCAAAGTATATATTTGGGGTTTCATCTGAAAGTCAAACAACCGCAGAGTAACTGCAAAATGTAAATGTTCATCGTTGTCTGTCTTCAGCTACATTGTACACAGTCGCAACTTCTCATTAAAGTTTGCAGTCGTAAACATTTACTTTGTCTTTTTCATGAATACTACAGGGATATATTTATTTTTTTATTAAAAAAAGCAACAAAACATTAAAACAAGTGCAAAATTTCAAATATCTTGGTAAATGGATATGAGCAGATGGTATGTTCAATTCAGAAGTGACTTCAAGGGTAATGGAAGTGAAGAAGATTTTTGGACAAACGAAAAACCTCATCAACCAAAGTATTTCAGTAGAAGTTGGCCTGACAGCACTTCGCTGTTACGTATGGCCAATAGTAATGTATGAATGTGAAGCATGGACTATCAGCAAGGAGATTAAAAATCGATAAGAATCGGCTTAGATAGAGTTTCTTTGCAAAATAATTACAATGTCATATGTGAACAGAATTACAAATAAAGACGTTCTTCAAAGGACAGGAACAACGAAGTCATTATTCAATAAAATAAGTAAGAGGCAGACAAGGTTCTTTGGAAATGTGATGAGAAAAAACTAAATGAAGCATTTAGTGACGACAGAGAAAATTGATGGAAAACAAAGCAAGAGTAGGCAGGTAGGCAGAGCGAGAGAAGATGCTTGACGGAATGACGTCATGGTTACACAAGGAAAACCCAACACAAACAATATCGTACACTTGGAATCCTAATGGTTGGAGATCCATGATAGCCAACGTTATCCAGCACGTCACAATATGACCAAATGAATAAGGTTATTTATTTCGATTCAAACATTTTTTCCGAAAGTCAATTCACCATGTAAAAATCCAGTTTTCGTGTGAATTGATGTATTATATATGCATTAACTTGGATGTTAAAGTGTTTTATTCATTGCCGAATTCGTTTGCGTATTCTTTACTATACCAATGGATTTCTGGTATAAAACTTTGAGTTCCAATATTTAGTTCTTTACTGACTCTGAGCGCTTGCATTGATAAATTTTTTCATACAACAGGTCTTTGTTAGCGTAAAATTTTTGGGGGGGGAATCCAACTAAGAATAGTTGTAAATATAACAAATCGCTCTTTGGTCAGCTACAAAATCTCAAGTTACTTAAAATTTCCATTAGAGGTAAGATTCCTTTCCTTTGTAAGTGATAAAATGACAATAAATTAAATAAAAATTACTTGTACGGATCTGTAAAGATATATCTTGTGCCTAAATTTAACTTTTTTTGAATTAATGTTTTATTATTTAAAAAAGCAAACATTTCTTTATGTAAGCCTGCACGGTCGTAAACATTCTTAACCACCCAATACTGCCTCATAAACTTTTGTGCGTTTTGAAAAAAGCTTGGTCTCTACTACTAAACTCATTATATGCTAATCACATTACTTTCTTTGCGTTATTCCTTTCAAACACCTAGCAAAATTTTGTCCCAAAATATGGAACACAAAACGCAATCAATTATACTAAAGCCTTCCATAATTTTCCTAAACGTTTTTTGCAATATTTTCATTCTGCACAATACCACCCGTTAAATAATTAATTACATGAGACAGTTAAACGTCATTCATTTGTGTTTCAATAACATCTTTTCTTGAATAACTCGCTAAATTTAATTGCATAAATGAAGAACGAAAAGACCTAATTTTTGTTCTTGTCAAATATTTTGCCAAAATAACAATACTCTGAACGTTCTTTACCTGCAATAAAAAGAATGAAATTGTTAACGCTCTATAGTATTGTATCTCAGGAAATTATTTTTAGGTTTTCGAGTTTAGTCAGTGGTTCTTGATCCGACCATAGAATAATTGACCTGATGCAAAACTTTGCTTCTTTAAAGGATACGACGTAACACATCCTCTCTAATTATGCCAATACACAACCTGTTGCTTGGTGACTCGCATCATTTGATAAAACAAACGGTTTTTGAAGTCTATACAAATCGATATTTCCACATCACTTTTATTTTAATTAAAACTACCTTTTGAAGAGTCTGATAACAAAAATTCGACCTTTATTTAACGCTTAATTGATTCATGGAATGAGATGGAGAGAATAGATACGGTTGTTTTGTTTTGGTGTAAGTAAAAAAGGCTTCCTAGCAGGCTCCCATTGTGACCTGTTTTTTAGCCGACCATCATGAATTTTTCTTTTGTTTCTCTACTGTGTGCTTTGTTATTGACATAGAAATAGAAGGCCCTAATCGCGTCGTCAACTGCCAGAAGTGGCAAAATATTGTGAAATCGAGGCTTGGTTAATATTTAGTGCTTACGCTAAGCGAGAGCCAGGATCAAGCCAGGAAGCATCTTATTAAAATGGTAAGAAAGTACATTGTGAAGCTTGAAAAATTTACATAGAAGGCAGCTGGACTAGTTCTGAAACGTTTAACAACTTTAAATTTGTAATAGTTTGGACATATCAGAGCCGAATTAAATTCAAATATTCTCATTTTTAGGCATTGGTCTTGCAGTGTGCCATTGAAGTCTTTGTAATATACAAAGGATAAACCTTTAGAACTACGAGAATACAGAAACTTGAAAATTTGAAACGTAGAAGAGAATAACAACTGTCCTCTTGCTAGTCTGTGCCCGCCAGATTTCTTGTTTCTCTATCGCCAACCAATTCTATTGCAATATTATGGTTTCAAAGTTGATATTAACGATAAATACCCATGACCATTAAGCAAAATAGTTTATTTCATAAAAAGAGTTAAAGTTTTCGAGCTATTTCACTTTCATCTTTCAACAAAGATTCCAAAACTGTAAACATAGGTGGTTTTTAGTTGGGCCAAGTAGAATCTTGAATTAACTTTAGCTCCGTTTCTACACCTCTCTCATTTTATAAGTGGTAACACCAGTGTCAATCAAATGTTCCGTATTGGAAGCTTTAACCAGCAACGTCATTGTATGTTGCCATCACTTTAATCCAAATCTGTGTTTCTGCTCGGATTCATGGATTATTATTGGCTTTATTAATATTTATTAGCTTACATTTATTCACAATTACCAGTGGTACCCCACACTGCCCGAGGCATTAGATGGACACCGAAGCATTAAAATCGAAATTCAGATCTGATTTTATCGGTGCGTATATTTTCGTAGTCGCTAAACAACTTCTGATTGAATTCATTTTTGGATTTTATGTGTCAATGTTTGAAAACAGGCTATAATTACTCCCAAAAGGTTTGCCTGCCGTTCACAATTAATGTCGAAAAATGATAGCTTATCTTCACTGTAGGGCTTCAGGTACCCAAACACCAGCTTTGTGCTTTCCATGATAGCAGTTTAAGTTTTTTTATTGTAGGCCCTCATGTTAGAGAATGGATCTTGAAGACCCCTGTTGTAGGATTCTTGGAGTGTAATGTTGAAAACTAACATAACCCTAATTCAGCACAGGGTCATAAAGAAGCATAACACCAATTTCGAGCTTACTATTTGTCTAATTAATTTCATTTTCGATGGTAGGTCTTAATAATTGATAGAGCCAAAATGCCCCTTTTTATTCCTTGGCAGATGGCGCAGCGTTAAGATCCAAAAGTAATATAACACGTGTTCAGTGCAGGATTTTTATTATTGTGTTGCTTTGATGAGTGATTTTTAGGACATTCAATACACGATCCACAAACTTGATCTTTGTCTTGATCCTCAGATTTAAAATATATTAACATTTTCCGCTACTAAACTATGGTTAGAAATAAAGGTTAGTATTTAATGCCAATTCCTCCTTTATAGATGCTGGATTACTTTACTGCTGCTTAAAACTTGATGTTATCTCATAAATCCAGTCATTTTACTCTAAACTTATTGTTAACAGCTTACTCAGTACCATACAAAATTTTTTTAATTAATTTATTTCTTTTTGTCGGACAATTTCTCTTTATTATCCTTTCAGTAGAAACACGACCCGATTGGTGAAGAAATAGCGTGACATAATGCTGTATGAGTTTTTCAATTTGTGTCACATGACCAGCTCCAGATAGCTGTCTATAATGTAGCTTTACATCGATTGTTGTTGTAATGAAAAAAAGATGCGGTTCTTGGTGTCTTGAACCACAGACTTTGTTATTGATATCCTGGACTTGGCCAATGATGTCTATTTATACAGTTCTTTTAGAGTTAATTTATTTACAGTAAATACAACTGTATAGACAGAGTTGGATAATGTGATTAAGTTACCATACTTTTTAAATAAGATAAGTGAGACATTGTGATAACTATGGTTTGCTTCAATAATCAAATAGTGCTTCTGTACACTCAAAACAATTTATGAAATTAAGTAGTACATTTGCCTTGCCATTAACATGATTTACAATAAAATCAAAATTCAAGAGTTTTAGAAACCTCCTGCTTATATGGTAACTAACTCGATCCAAGCCTTTGGCTGATGACGAGGTGAAGAATGGTCTGTTTGGAGGGTAACCTGCCTACCCCTAAGGTAATGTTTACATCTCAGGAAACCAAATGCGCACAAAAGAGCTTCTAATCCTTGAATTCTGTATTTTCTTTCTGCCTTAGGAAGGCTCCTACTTCATAGTCGAATAAAAGAAAGTTGATTGTAAATGTACTCTATGCTGTTTTCTGTCATTTGGAGGAATAATAATTTATTGAGCTATTTTGGTTTTGCATGTCTGCACAATTTTTTCATCAAGTGTAGATGCCAGAAGAGTCCCTGAGCAGAATAGTTACATTCAATTGAAAAGTCACTGATCATTCAGGAGCCAGTTGAATATGTATTAACACCTGGTGACGATTCCGAGATATTTCCTTAGAAGATAATAACAATGCCAGTGACTCGGAATTTGCACAGATATACGATGAAGATGGTTGTGATGTATCTGACAATGGCAGTAATAATACTGAAGAAGGACCTCAAGATTCATATAGACCTTCTGGTGACAAACACGTGGCTGCAGAACCCTTGTAGAAGTGCTGTGGTCATCAGTATTGTCGGAGAAGTATTGAGCACCCAGTCGTAGCTATTGCATTTTGAGGGTCAGGATTCAGGTTACGGCCAGAAAAATTGTAATCAAATGACTGTATTTGTCTTTCTTAAACAGTTTTGGGATGATACAGTAATAAACAACCTAGTTTATAACACAAACCTATGTAGCGTTCAAAAATTTGCTAGTAGTGTCTGTACAACAAAAAATGAGATGAAACAATTTTCGAAGATTCTTGACATTTTGAACTCAGCAAAAGCCATAAATTTAGAAGATTTATCATGTCATGAATAGTAAGCTTTTTCTGAACTACGTTTCGAGAGGTACTTTTCCCATTGTCAGGTTACTGAATTGATTAGGTACGGCTGTTTTTTACTTTGACAGTGTTGTGAAGAAGAAACACTTGATATTGTATTGCCGGAAAGTTTGTTTTAAGTACTCACTAGTGTTCTTGGCGTTGGACAGACAAACGTTTTAGAGGTTTCTTTTCGTCTTCATGATCGTGTCCGGTGGTTTTGTGTAAGCATCTGTGGACAGCTTCAGCTTGGTATTCTTTGTACAAGAGAAACTTCTGAAGGTGCCTTTCTTCCTTTCTAAGGTCGTAGGGTTTAAAGTAATGCTCTGTCAAACATATTGGTAATGATATTATTGCGAGCTGAGAATGGATTGTGTGATACATTATTGAGATACTGGCCAGTATGACTTGGTTTCCTGTAGGTGGTAACAGAAAGGCTGAAATCTCCTTGTCTCTTTACTTGGACATAAGGAAGGGTAGTTGTCTTTCATCTTCTTTCTCCATCGTGAATATTATCTTCGAGTGTAGACTATTAATATGCTCAAAAAACGTTGTAGGTGATCCTTATTGATGATTACAAAGACATCGTCAAACTATTTTTTCTAGACAACTGGCACTTGGTCCGCTGTTGATGATATCGTGGCTTCAAATCCTTTCATCTATATTTCAGCAATCACAGAAGATGTAGGAGCTCGCATAGGCACACCTTAGGCGGGGTATGTGTTGGTGAGAAGTGCTCATTGTAAATTTAGGATATCTGAAGGCCTCTTGATGGCAATTAATCATCATGCTCAAGAATGTCCTTTACAATTTATAAGGTGTTATCGACTTGAATACTTGTGTATAATGGTGTGGCATCAAAGAAGACCATGATTTCATTCACCTAAATCCTGCGTCCTGTAATGAAGGCTGCAAAAGCGGTGGTGTTGTTGAAATGATGTAGCTGCATTTTTGTGTACGGGCACATGGGGTCAGCTACATGTGAAAGTGAATGCAGGGGACTTTCAGGGTAAGCTACATTTATACCTATTGGCCTGAATACCTTTGGGTATCCATAAAACCGCGGTAAAGACAAATCTCTGGATTTCAATTTATGGAAGAGGCAATTATCAAGGCGATGGATTTTTGGTAACGCAATTAGTGACTTGCTTACTTTTGTCTTGACTGAGTTCATTGGATTAGGCTTAAATGTGGTCTATGGTCAATTGTTGAGATGTTCATGACACTTTTGGATGTATTCAGCTTTGTTAAGGATAAAAGTCTCACGCCATATTTCAGCTGGTTTGATGGAGATCGAATCATCAATCTTTAGGGTCTTGATGGCAGATTTTTCCTGTTTCGTAAGGCTGTTAATAGGTTTTGGGAGGATCATAGGTAAAGGCTTGTTTTGTGTCTGCTTCAGTTTTAGAAAGGTCTTCTACTACTCTTTCAACGTTCGAGACAATTTTCTTTGCAAAGGTGATCTTTTGAGTTACAGAAATGTCCAAACCTTTCACAAGAAGGAATTTATTTTTTAATGACAATGTCCGACTAGATAAATCCACAATCCAATGAGATTTGTCTGTCTGTTTTGGTGCTGGTGATAACTTTTGTTTTAGGTTCTCGAAATTTTTTTTGCCTTTACCTGATGGAGAGCAATCTTTGTTTGTGACTATCATTCACGGATGAGGGTAATTCCTGATAGTGTTTGGTGCTCAGTCTACTCGAAAGGAAGGATTCAGCTTCTTGAATGTCTGCAGCAAGACGCAAACGTTCCCTGTGTTATATGTGACCATAGAAACAGCGTTACATGTACCTTTTCACATGTCTCACGTATGGAGCAGTTCATACACACACATGCACACATATAAATACACACACATATATATACATATATATATATATATATGTATGTTGTATATATTTTGCTACTTCTTCAGTGGATGACTATGCTTTCCGCAAGGAAGAAACTGCTCTTCATCCAATTTGATTTCTGTTGTTAAGTCTATTAACCATAAATTGATTTATATAGGCTACAGAACTCGTAATTTACACCAGAGATTGAACCCTCGTAGGTAAGAAATACGAAATGGCAACATTTCATGTGAGCTAGTAGGACGTTTTCACATAAACAGTTGTCAATTTTAAAAGCATGTCAGGTTATATATTTCAGAAAAGGACATTAAAGGGGTTTTTCCTGCCCTTCAGCGTACAGAAGAGAAATCGATTGCAAGGCTTTCCACTAGTGGCCCTTACGTCCTTAACTCATCCTTGAGTGAGTGTGGGCAAGTTAACTTTTCTTTGTTTCATTTTATCCAATTACATCGAATTTGTATCGTGTTTTTCAAGTTAATCTTTGTTCTTTTGTTGTTTCTAATATCCTTACCAGCCGTTTCAAGTTGTAAACGTTTGACTATTTCAAATTTTAAATTTAGACGGATGAAGTTGTAAGGGGTAACAAAATATTTCAATACAAAAATAAATCAAATCATATTACGATTTGTTTCTTTTTACTTCATGAAATATAGATAGATAGATAGATAGATAGATAGATAGATAGATAGATAGATAGATAGATAGATAGGTAGGTAGGTAGATAGCCAAGGCGCCACGGCTTCACGGCTCCATACGCATCACCCGACCCGTCTGAGAAAATCACCAACATTGGTTGACCAATGGTGTTTAGTGGTTTCAAGCTTCTGTCAAAGTGTATGTCTTTGACTAACGTCAGATCTTCGAAAAACCGTATCCACTCCTCCTTGAAGGTGTCTGATATCGGTGCGTCCCAATCAAATGGGCGATCTTGAGACCACAACGTCCGCAACCTTACCTTAGCCTTGACGGTAAGGTAAGGTTTCCTGTAAGAAACTGCACGACCCGTTGATATCCTGTTTCCTCGTTCTTGTATGCACTTGACTTTGATCGTGTCCATTCTTTTATACGAAATCCACCTTTCTCCAGAATATTTTCGATTCAGTTAATCATCTCGCCAGCTTCTGATTCCGAAAGGCGCCTTTCAAGAATTTCATCCATGTAACTGTTTGTACGATCGGTGTGACTCGCATTTGTGTTCTCTTTCTGAAACATTTCTGCTGTTTTCTGCATCGCTATTATAGCAATCGCGGCAGAGAGACGGTCTCCCATGTTCACTGCAGCTATTGCACAAGTGTCTGGTTCTCTTTGCAAATCAAAGTTTCGCCACAAGGAGCTGTGTGTCATTTAGTCTTTAAGCGTAATGCCGATTAAGTGATGCATCTTGGATACGTCACCAATTAATGCGAAATTTTCTTCACATAACCCGTAGCAGTCCCAGTCGATTTTCTCGTTCTCATACTTGTACTTTTATACTCAATCCTTTCACGGATTTGTAGAAGCAAATTTAATGAAGGCAGGAGTTTATTTCCGGTGATCTCGTCCCTTTTCACTACGCTTTCTAATTTTATCCACTCTTTCTCAATCTCCGGGGGTGAGAGGAGAGGATTGTTTCCTCAACAATGGAAAGAATTGTATAGTTGCTGATTTCACTTTGCAATCCCATTTGTTCCAAATCACTGTAAGCCTTTTCAATAATCTTAATAATTCGAAGTGCACCTGCGTCGTCTCCATCAGCTACCTATGGCATCACTTTGATTTCGGTCATGACAGCATCTACTAACTTCCCTTGATCTCCGTACTTTTTGTTGACCCGATCCCATATTTTCTCAATATCATCGCCCAAGTTGTCAACTTCGTCTTTGACCTTTTCAGATAAGTAAGATGCTGGTCATTTTTACATAATAGTTTCATATGTTTAATGAATTCCGTTTTGAGCCGAGCGTGCTTTCTCACATGTGGGGTTCATAATGACTGATAATAACTTTAATGTCGTGACAAAATTTCCCACATGGCATAATCCAGTCCTTCTCGCTACCCCTTTCTTCCAATGGAAGTGCCACAATCAATTTCTGGTTTGTCTGTTCGCAAAGATCGTACTGGATTCGTAGGCTTAACGGGGCTTCATTTTATGTNCATATTTTCTCAATATCATCGCCCAAGTTGTCAATTTCGTCTTTGACCTTTTCAGATAAGTAAGATGCTGGTCATTTTTACATAATAGTTTCATATGTTTAATGAATTCCGTTTTGAGCCGAGCGTACTTTCTCACATGTGGGGTTCATAATGACTGATAATAACTTTAATGTCGTGACAAAATTTCCCACATGGCATAATCCAGTCCTTCTCGCTACCCCTTTCTTCCAATGGAAGTGCCACAATCAATTTCTGGTTTGTCTGTTCGCAAAGATCGTACTGGATTCGTAGGCTTAACGGGGCTTCATTTTATGTTTTCGATAATACACGTTTTTCTGTATTTTCCTCTAAATTTTCAGGTGTATCTGAAGGTAAGCGGTTAATCATGCCGACTGTTTTCAGAAATTTGTCATTTTTTTATATTTACGAATTGAAGTCGCCAATCTTTCTTTTCTCACGTTCTCGCTCTTCAGCAGCTTCTTGATGTTTGCTTTTTGTTTCGCTTGAACAAAATCCCAGGCTTGCTTTAATTTATCATATCGACTCTGAACAGTCTTAACAATAGCTTTGCTCCGTCCCAAAGCTTCGAGTAGATAGTTTAGGCACAGAGTAAAAGACTTCTTGGCAGTTGTTCGTGATCTTTTTGCCTTCTCCGAATCCCGATCGGTATAGTGCATCAGGGTCTTAATTGAACCCGGTGCTCAAATAACAATTGGGTCCAGGTCTTGTTCGGGCTACAAAGTTTATCTCTATAATAACTGTCCAATGAACAGGTACGAAGTAGCTTCAACGTGGAAATTTGATAGGACACGTCTTTAACTATAATCGGTTAAATACATGTATGAAGTAGCGAGTGAAAAAGCCAGCATGGATTATATATAGCGATTTTTCGTTAGTTCAGACAAATGTAAACAAACTTTACCTTCCCTTTTCCTGACTTTGTGTAGACGTTAGAAGGCAACTTAAACAATCAGTGGAATTGGATGAGGGTGAGTAAACTTTGAAATGCGATATACTGTAAATATACGTCAGGTTTTAACAGCTGTGATGTAGAAGACCAGCATCTTTAAGAAACAGTAGTAATCGAATGTTTTGGTGTGCACGAAACGAAAGCAAAAGATTTTGATCACAAACAGAACGTTTCCTAAATAAGTTCGATTACCTAAAACAAAATAAACTTGGAATAAATCACAAAACGTTGTATCACGGTCAATATGTACAAAATTCTAGCAGAGGTCAAGTCCAAGTTTTTCATTCAGCTGACAAATCTAGGTAACTCCAAAATTAACTACAGCTTCGATAATTGGAATTAACTCACTGTGATTCCTCTGACAATCGTTCGTCTACAAGTAATCTTTCTCTTCCACAAAATGATATATACAAAGTATCTGTTGCGACTGAAGCTATAAAGTTATTAGCACCTCATCGAGCGCCTGCTTCAATCTACTCGCAAAAAGCATCTGTCCTATTGATACCTGCATTATATATATATATATATATATATATATATATTGAATAGTAGGTAAGATATATCTATATATCTATTCATATCTATTCAATGTATATCTTACCTAATAAGACATGCATGGAGAGGAAATGGTAAAAAAAGCTATTTTAGAACTGGGCGTATTGGTGGACTCTTTAACGTCGCCAGATTTCGAGCAAAGACCAAGGTGACAGAATCCACTGTACGTGAACTACTCGTTGCCGCCAATATGCCGTTAGTTGCTTCCGATGAAGAGTTTCTGCAAAGGCCTTTGGACAAACGTCCAGAGTCATGCAGGGATTTTGCTCTCAGGATAATTTTAAAGAAAACTGTGATCATGCATCATAGAGCTGAGATTAGTCTTAACAGTGTTGATAAATTCTGCTATCTTGGCTCAACAATAACACAGAACCTATATCTAAACGATGAAATATCAAAAAGAATTTACAAGGCACCTATATATTTTTGGTAGATAAAGAAAAGAGCGTGGGAAATGATATACTCGCTGTCAAGGTCAAGATTCATTTATACGAGATTTCTTCGTTACTATATTGCACAGAGACATGGACTACCAATATTAAGAACATTAAAAGTCTAAATAATTTCGTGTGAGGTGAAAAGCAAATTTACTAAAAATAAAATGGCAAGACAAGATATCTGATTCAGAGGTATTAGAGAGCTCGGGGTTAGTACGTCGAGAATTTATGATAATCAAGAAAGGGTTGCGATAAGTGGGACATGTCACAAGGATGGATAATAGCCGTATTTCCTAGACAATTCTTTTCAGGGAAGATCTTGATTGCTCTATGAAAAACGTTGTTGAAATATCATGATAAATGCATAAGCGATATGAAATCGTGTGATATGAATGTAAATAGCTGGAAAATGTCTGCAACATCACATTTATTCTGGAAGAAAAATTTGATAATGGGAGCGGGGAGATGTAAAAGAGTCCCTACACAGAGGAAGGAGGAGAGCAGGAAAAAAAGAAAGAAGACTTTAAGAAACAAATGTAAATGACGAGGCAATTATTTGTGAAAACTGCAACAAGCACTGCTCTTCATGAATCAGACCATATCCAGACTTACCAGAACTAATACATCCTTAATGCGTATACCATGATCTTTAAGACCAAAGGTTGTCTATTTTTAACGTTGACTGGTATTTACCATTGTTTTGACTGGACTGTACAACTCACTTTCATGGTCTTGCTATTTATGCTTGACAGGATCCTCCTGTTGCTAGAGTACAAGAATTTGAATCCAAATATAAGCCTTTTATGTCCTTTAGATTTTCTCTTCTTTTGCCCACTTGGTACCTATTTTTTGTGTCGTTCTCCCCTTTAAAATTCATGCTCAGTTATTGAGGCAATGTCAGACTCCGTTTATAAAGGTTTAGACAAGCATCATACTGCTAACATCTTTGCCTTTGGTGACTTCAATGCTTTTCATATGATCTGGTTAACTTGAAGTTATATACAACTTCACTCTTGCTCATAATCCTACTCAGGTTGTTGGATTTTCCACAAAATTTCCTAGCTCAAATACAAGAAAGCCCTTTCTTTTATATCTTTTTTGCTTCTGTTAAGGGTTAAACAGTTTTATCTTTGCCTCCTTTTGGATTTTCTCACTATGTTGTTGTGAGTATAACCTTCAAGGAAACTGTTTTAAGTTTTGTTGATCAGGCTGACTGGGATAGTTTTTTCAATTTCTTGATGATATTTCTTGGGATTCAGTCTTTATCTTCTGATGGTGTAGCTGAATTCACAGAATAAGTTCAGCTTGCTATTAAAACATTTGTACCTAGTGGCAGTTACAAGGTCAAACATTCTCCTCCATAGTTTAATGCTCATTGCTCTTCTATCATTACTCATTGCAATCATCTCTATGATAAGTTTCCACATGATGGAACTGTTGAATCTCGGATTTCTTTCAGACAGGGTGGCGCTGCTTGTTAGAGGATAATTTCTGATGCTAAACCTCACTATGTCAAACGAGTTTGTGAGCCTGTTTCTGCCGAAACATCTTGTCAAGATCATAGCAAGTTTTACAATAGTGTTTTCTGACAAGTCCATCAGGTCATAAGAATCTCAATAATGGAGAAGAGTTCCAGTTTTTATTTTTATTGATAGCCAATTTTGATCGAACAGGCTAAATTTATTTACACAATAAATTGACAGGATTACTCTTAGATTTGTTTTCAATATTTTTTTATCTTCAGAAGGTGGGAGAGCTAAATGTAACAGCCAAAACGTCAAGCCAGTGTAAGCAAACCAGTTACTGTAGTGAAAAAACGAGTAAAATTTTGAGCTGCGCAAAAAGAAACCAGAGGAAAGTCAAGAAGCGATTGCAAACTTGTTCAGTGAGAAAGGTAAAGCCTTTATGATAAGAAAGATGATTAAAGATATTCTGAAAGATCAACGTAGATAAATGGAGACTGACATCGAATTGGCAAAGACGTTTCAGACATTGAAATATATTGACTTGGAATAGGCCTATTGCTTACAAAGTTTTGAGGTCATAACACCTCATTTTTGACAGTATTCTGGGGAAAGGAGGCAATAATTTTGCTTAGTCCATGAACATTACTAATTGCATTTAACACTAATGGTTGGCTAAGTCGATTTAAGCAAAGATGCTGAATAGGTCAGCACAAAAATTTTGGGAAAAATATCGGATTTCATGAAGGAACGATTCTTGAAGGTTGGTAAAAACAAAGGAATCACAGAACTCTTAAACAAAGATGTTTTAGACATGGATGACACTAACTTTTATTTCAAAATGATGCCTAATTGCTCACTGGAACACAAGAAGGAACAAAAATAATACAATGGTGGCTTGCCTGAATGCAACAAGCCCTAACAAAAGCAAAGTGCCTGTGATCGGAAAATCAATCTATATTCGTGCTTTCGTACGAACAAGATTTCGCATGGAAGATGATATCTGCTATTTCCTCCAAATGATCAAAACGTTTGATAGAAGCATGGCAATGGTGGGCAAGAGTACCCTTGCTTCCGTATAATACTCCAATATAAGATATAAACTCCAACCATGCTACATTCTAATCATCAGAGCATTCAAGATTAAGTTTCAAGATAACCAATTATGATGCTTTATTGACTTGTACGCAAGTGGGAAGAAACGAACAATTCCAATTAAAACGCTTTCTACTACATAAAAAAAGCTTGGGCGGGATTTTCTACTGCAACCATTCAAAACTGTTGGTATCACAAAAAACTGGTGCAGGAGGACACAGCTGTTCAACACAGAGATGATCTGGGTTCAGAGAAAAGGTACAACAATTTTCATCAGATGGCTGCAGTTGTCAATCCAGACTTTCGAATAAATGAAATTGAGTTTGTTGGTGTTAACGAACAGGTTCCAACTGAACACCCAACGAGTGACAAAGGTGTTCTTGATCTTGTAATGAATAGTTTTGAAGGAAATGTTTAAAGTAATGACAGTGATGCTGAACTTCTAATGGTCATACTATCAATGAGAGAGGTCCTTGATACAGTGGAAATAGTTAGCCGCTTTCTTAGCAACAACTATCAAGCAGTGTTTGAATATTGGATACAGAAGAAAAATTGACAATGCAAATATCATAAACTTCTTCAAAAAAGATGTAACAGGTCACAAAAAGTAATTATTTTCCGAGTTCTTATTTCAGAATTGCTTCAGTTTATATCAAATGAGAATGGTGCAACTAAATAAGGTAATAATGCTTTGTTACTTCTCCGTCAAAATTTTGCAGGGGTATTCAATGCCATTATAACGTGATTTTTATATATAATTATGTTTACAATAATATATAATTATTTTTATTATCTACATTATAGAAATGTGTATAGAACAACGGAAAAAGAGAGGGACGAAGGAGAACATTTTTTATCTTGAAAAGAAGAAAGAACTTAAATTAAATAACGTCAATAGCTTGGTCTCCTCGTTCCCAGCTACTTAATAGCCAAGAGTAAGGTCTGGATTCTATGCCCCTCTTTGTACGATACATTAAGAATTTTCAATTCACCTCCTATTGAAAGCTGTTTAACTCTAACCATTAGTCATGTAAGAAAGAGTATCAAAGAAATAAATATGATATTGGTTTAAAACCGGCATTTCTTCTTTCTTAACCAAAGCAGAACTTTTAGCTGACCAGAACAAAATACTGCAACGAATATTCTGGACCATTGTTGATATTAAACAACCTAAATATGAAAAACTATGTCGTCCTTTTTATTACCTGGTACAGTTGTTTGGTTTTCTTTATAGTTTAGAACCCACATACAGCTACGCTGCGTTTGAAAAATGTCTTTATGACGTTAGGTTCATGTAATCCGATTGGGTCACTTTGGAAAAATGCTGTGGTAAAGACTGATGACTAGTCCTAACTGCCAAACTATAGACCATGTTGAGTTTTAGGTAAGGACCATTTGTAACGTCATATTGTGCAAGGTTAAATAAGTGGTACGAGGGTGAATCAAACAATTTTTTTCTTAATTTCTGGAGCAATTACAGTCACAGGAACATGTATCATGTGTAAAAATTTGCTGTTACTTTCGCAATCCTTTCCCTGGTTTTCAACATAGTCATGGCACTCCCAATAGCAAAGGTTCACTTTCAAAAAAGTGTATTAATCACCATGTATTGAATTTTATTGTTCTTTGAGCCATTTCTTAACTCCAGCATAACTTACTCGTCACTGATTTAATTAATATATAATATTTGCCTTCAACCTCATGGGACCGAAGAGATGATAGTCTGAAGACCCCATGTCTTATGAATATAGGGAGCGTGATCAAGTTGTCTATCCGGTTGGGACATTGTCTTTCTTGTCCTAATATTTGTGTGTGGTCGAGTCTTGCACAAAGAAGACATTATCGGTTTGCAAGCTGGGTCTCAATCGTTGTATTTTCGACCTTGGGCTTGATCAGGCATCTGATGTATGTCTTAGAGTTTAGTTTCTTCTTGCCAAGAAATCAACAAGAATGACACCTTAAGTACCCCAAACGACAATCGCCGACTTTTTTGTTTAATTTTTCCAGGTTTTGGCAGCATAGAATGGCGCGACCCCATTCATTCTTTCATCATAAAAGTGCATTACGATTAACCTGTTTTATCTCCGGTAACAGCCCATCCAAAAGTGTTGCTTCGGACTTTGTCCAAGAAATTTAGCACAGGAGAAGACCGTGTCTGTCTGCATTGACAGGTCATCTCTCGGTATCCAACACGGGCACACTCTTGAAAACCCAAGCGATTCAACAATGTTATAATCACCTCCTTTTGTCTACTTTTCTGTCAACGCCTTAAAACTCTCACCTCTGAATAGAGCATCTGTTTTGGCTTTATTGGGAGGGATCAACTAAGTGGACGGACGGCAGTTAGCCTCCCTACATTGCCATAACCCAAGGCATTGTCTTTACACAAATTCTATGATGTCTGTATATGTTTACCTGAGCTTTCCCCGCTGCAACAAATAACTCAATCACAAACACATCCATCCCCATCATTGACAAAATTTGGTTTTCCATTTCCATCCCTATCCGACCACTCACTACGACGGGCGACACTTGTGGATGTGGTGAGGTCTTAATTGCTTTGCTATTCGGAGGCATCGTTAGTGGCCAAGTTATTTCCCATCTAAATTCTGTTAAACTAGTGAAAGATGAAATACGAAAAGAAAGGACTAATACTTCCTGGAAAACCTAAAACATCTTCCATTAAACAAACGGAGCCCGATATTTTTTCACTTTTACTCGCTTTCACGTGACCATTCCTTTCCATCCTCCATATTTTCTTATCAGGATTTACCACCTACTCTAAAAAAACTGCTAGAGTTCCGCACTCAGATTTACATATATTTAGTGTGAACTTGTATTTTGGCTTTGTTGTCATCGATAAGGGATATTTCACCTTTCACTTCCGATGGCTGCAAGTATCACCACGCGCGCTAAAAAATGGACAAGTGGGCCATATACAAAGGCTTTTGCACAAAAACTACTCCTCTGTTATTAACAATGCATAAACTGTATAAACTTCAAAAAATTTCTTTTACAAAAGTATGGCAATGTTCACCATTGAGTGAAAGACAGTGATTATATGGCGTTGGTGAGAAAGCTGAATAGGAAACCATACAATCATGTTAACTTATAAGTTAAACATCTGCTAGAAATATGCTTTGCAAATAAAATTACTGGAAAAGAAACGTCTACCTGGCTACACAGCAAGAAACACGATGTTCAATATACAGTGGTCTAGACTATATCATTTGATAGGCGAGCAGGATTCTAGTTCCTGCTAGGAGATCAAACCACAAGAATACGGGGAACAGTTAAATATGACCAAAAGCACAATTCCCTAACCATGAGCTACCAATACTATAAGAAGAGAATTAATTATTTACTTACTTAACGATAGGAGGAAGGGTGCAATAAGAAACCAATGCCGTCAGTGACAAATATTTTGGCCTTTATGGTTTCGATCTAAAAATAGATCCAGAACTTTGATGAATATTCTATTTATTATATAGGTACAGTTAATAAAATGAGCTTTTAGGTTAGCCTTTTAATTAAAACCCGTTGAAGATTGCCTAAACATCGCTTTTTAGGCAAGGTGAAGACGATACTAACTCAAATGAATAACATTTAATGAATATTCAGGGGATTTCAATGGTAACTACATTCAGTAGCTGGCACTGAATTCTCGTTCTTCAGGTTAAATTTCAAAAATTGCCCTAATATTTGAGCTACAAAATTTAAATATCTGGTCGGCTGAGCTGTGGGTTCAATCACCGCTCTGGCTATGTCCGTTGACTGTTAAGGTCCGCGCATTCCGGAATATAAATGTAGATTTCCCACTGCTTCGTCTTTTTCAAATAAACCATTTGAGATCACCTTTTTACGTGTGGGTAATAGGAAGAGGAAATTTTTAAAGTTTCAAAATGTGTTTTTACTTCTGTTTACCTGTAGTCTTACTATGTTGCCTGGTAAGTGTTCGTATTTAACAATAAAAATATCATAGTTTTCGTTCTCTGTTTTGCTTTATCAATGTTACCCGGCGTCACAGCAATCAAATAATGACAAGCAAATGTGGTCATGAGGCCGGTGCTAACATTGCCAAAAATTCTAAATAACTTGAAATTTACGTTTTTACAACAAAAACTGGCACACAACTGAAAGAAATGCAGTTTTTGTGGCACTGGTGAAAGGTTTAGCCCACACTAAACATCTGAAAATATGTCTTTTGGAAGCCTTGTAACTGTTAACATTCGGTCAGTCAGAAAGAAGTACTGGCTAAACTAAGAAAAAGCAGTTGGGAAGGCACAGCTTTGATCTGATAGCCAAAAATAAGGTAGCTACCAATTTTGTATTTACAATATTTCAAAAATGAAACGTCATTGCGCACTACTCTGAAATTTAACTAATCTTAACTAATACATCATCCCTATTGTGGAAAAAGCCAGAGAAATAGCTTAGGAGCTTAAACAGAGGTTATCAATTACAGAACCTTGTGATGTCAAAACCGGCAATGGGCTACCTCATTCCTTTACTAACCGAGATAAATATATATATATATATATATAGATATAGATATATATATATAGATAGATATTTTCAATATTATCTTATTCGAAATATCGCCAAACCAAAACAGAAGCGACGTATTGGATGACAGAGCAATACAAACCTAAAGTACCAGAAGCTTTCCCAACCAACTTAACGCTAAGAATCCCCCCTTCCTAAAAAACAGGAACTTTCCAAACTTGGAAGGAAGATGAAAGGGCTGCAATCTTCCCTAAAATTTCTAACGATAATTTAAAGCTCCATTTTAGCGATATCACAAACTGCTCTTCTATTCAAATAACAATAATTATTAAAATGTCATTATTGGGCTTCCAGACAAACTGCGATAATGAAGGTGCGGAAGGTGCAAAAATAAAATCCGTGCTAACTGTAAACGAATACTCATATTAAGTTATGGAAATATACATTGTCAATGGCTGCGTTACATACAAAACTCATTCTCAAATACACAGGTTTCTTTAGGTTTGATACATTTGAATAATCTTTAGCTACTCAAGCATATATGTATAAAATCACGTGAATACAAATTCAAATACAAAGATTTCCTCACCCGGTCTATATTTTGAACATATAGAAATAATTCTTGACGAAAACTGAAGGAGTCGGTCTATTTTCCACTCTGCTCCAAGTCTTCTCGTTTCCCATGTAAAAATTCTCCAAACGCAAACAGAAAAAACTTGGCTACCATTCTTACATTTAACTGTCAAATTTTTAAAGCTTTGCAAGTTGTTGGTTCTCAAACTTCACTGCGAAAAAACTTGTTAAAAGAAACAAACAAAATACCACCAAAATACAATAACAGCAGAGGTTAAGATTTTGTAATAACATGTGTAAAATTCGTGCTTGGCATGGAAGAGTATAACGTCACCATACACCATTTCACTCTCCAAACGAAAATCATAAGTGTAAAAGAGATTAAGAAATAACCGATTATCTTTATCCTGTTAATGAATAAAATCTACCTACATAAACTTAACTTTATATTACGATTGAAAACGACTTAAGCGATGGGCATACTTTTAACACTTTTTAGTATTTACGCTTTAAGCAGCAGTAACATCGTGACACAATGATACAGCAGCGCTACATCAGCCATCTTGGTTAGTTGAGAAAACAAGAGTGAGTTTTTACTCTGGTCTGGGGTTTAAAACCATTGTAATTTTAATAATTAAATGCATCTAAAATTTACAAAAATCTCTCTGGTAACGACTTCCGATAGAGGTGCTAATCTCGGCAGCTTTTCTGCACGTAAGTGCCAAAAAATTCAGCTCTTTTTCGATGGGTGGAGCGTTATGTTAAAAATTTATTAAATTTAACCAGGTGGAGATATATCAATGATTAGAACAAACTGTGGAAGGGTCTCAAGAATACTGGCTGTCCGGCTACAATTCCTCAATCCAACCCCTAATTATCAACGGGTGCTGCCCGATAAGAAAAATCCAGTGACCGGATATAACATCTTTAGTATTAATGGTATTCCTTGTGCAATTGATTCCCCTGAATCTGTTACCTGTTGGCACAGCAGCTACAGTATTTAGTAGTTAATCGGTAGATCACAACTACAACACTAACATAAATGTACTCTTGCGGCACTGAAAAGGGGTTTACACGGGGGTAATCTCCTTAAGCCTACAGCAAAAAAGATATATTTCTAAATAAATGGAAGCGAGTGCTTAGTTGTGTATTTTTGTTTCACTGTGATCCCTACGCTATGGCAGTAGAAACGACGGAAAAAAGCGGGCTAATAATGGTGAAAGGCGAGCTTGTGGAGTTCTTATCTCATAAAATAATTGTTCAAATAATCAGCCTTCATAAAGGCTATACCTCTAATGTATAAATTCATAAATATAAGGCCATTGTTATGGTTCTAAACGCTTGTCGTTTTGCCGGGGTCCTCGTGCCAGGGTACATCGGGCGCTATTTTTCGCAATGTTCTCTTCAGTAATTTCTCAAATCGTTTTCTTGACTGTCTTTCTTGCTCAAGGTTTTCTCTAAGATATAATGTTTGCTACAAGAAGAAAAAACATAATGGGGCCATGGTGAAAACAATACTCCCAAAAAAGGCTGCATTAAAGTAACAACAAAGCAAAAAGTGAGAACAATACGACCCACATAGGCTGCAATGTTCGATGGTCAAAAAACAGCAATGAAGTTACAGTATTCAATTACATAAGAAAATCCCCAAACTGAAAACATGTTACTGGGGTGGGACAAAAATACTCTACTAATTGTTTTATTCACCACCTGGTGACGTATCCTATCAAAAATGAAGGGACGGGTGCAAATTTTAAATACTTCTTGTCAATACGCACATTTTTGAAATATTATTCTGTAGTTAGTTGTGCAAACAACTATCCCCAGTTAATACACATGAATATTACCCGAGGCGAAACCGACATACTCTACCTTTTCTAAGCAACAATCATAACCAATAAACTTTCACTCCCAGCACAACTTCATACGAAATATATTCAAGGTACTGTATCTCCATGTGCTTAATTCATTTGAAATAATCATTAACAGAAAAAGGCTTATGACAATACAAAACCTAAATTTTGAAACCTTTTTATACTTACTCGTTGTAATTTTTGGACTTGGTCCTTAAGTGACGATACCTCATTGCTAACATCGCTACAAAAAAAACAGGTTAAAAAGGTTATTTAAAGGAATGAAAAACAAAAACACTAGAAATTATGTTAGTTTAGCTGAATCACACCAAAACCTACCTTTTAATTTCATTGATAAATGTAACAAAAGCGGTTCTCCCTTGCCACCATTCTTACGTACTTACTTACTTATCCTCTTCGAGGCATGGGCGGCTAATAAGGCTTGTCAGCATCCTCCGCCATCTCTCTGTCTTTTGCCATATTTCCAACTTCGCTCCATGTATGCCACCGCAGCCATTTCTTTCTACTTCCGTACTCCACCGCCATATTGTTCGCGGGCGTTCTCTCTTTCTTTTTTCCTCTGGTGTCCATGTTAAGGCTACTCTGCAGCAATCATTTTGTGCCTTTCTCAGAGTGTGTCTAATCCATCTCCATCTCCTGCACCTTATGATCTCTCCTACTGGGCTGGTCTTCGTCCTAAGGTAGAGCTCGTTGTTTGTGATATTTCTGGGCCTGGAGATACGAAGAATCCTTTTCAGACATTTTCTCTAAAATATTTCCAATCTGGTGACATCACTTTCATTTAGTTTCCACATCTCTCCTCTATGGAGTAGCACGGGAATTACGTTGCTGTTATATACTTCAATGTTGCTCTTACTACTGTATTCGTTTGACTTCCAGAGTGGGCTAAGCATGGCAAACGCATTTCTTGCTAGACTCAGCCTATGTGTGATATCTTCAGTGGATCCTCCTGTTTTGTTTACTAAGGCACCGAGGTATGTGAATGTGTCCACGTCTTCAACACTTCTGCTCTTGATTTCAATTGGGCGCTTTTCCTTGTGATTAAGTCTCAACACCTTGGCCTTGTCTGTGTTGATTTTGAGACCGATGTTTTCAGCATATTTACATTGCTTTTCAGTTTTCTCCTGCATATGTTGGTGGTTGCTGGATAGGAGGGCGATATCGTCTGCATGGTCTAAATCTTAAAGCTGGGTGGTAAAATTCCATCTTATTCCTGTTTTCTTTGCCGTTGTTGCTTTCCTCATCATACAATCTACAGCAATAATGAAAAGGAAGCCTGGCATCACAAAGCCTTGTCGAACTCCAGTTTTGACAAAGAATCACTCTGACGTCTTCCTGTTGTTAAATACGCAACTACTACTTCCTCTGCACATTTCCTTTATGATTTTATGAAGAGATCTGGAACTCCATAAAACTTCAAAATCTTCCAGAGTTTCTCTCTATTGATGCAATCAAAAGCTTTGCGGAAGTCAATAAAGTTAATGTACAGAGATACTGTGGCGGGGAGCATGCATTTGGCATGAATACTGTCTGGCAAACAGCGCCATTCACCCTCGCTGGCACTGGGAACGCAGGTTTAGGGGTGTAGGATAGTGGCAGGTACTAGAGTAGCTTGTGAGTGATGTGCTTGCCGGGCTTGACCCTTAAACTGCAGGTGAACAGCACAGCTACCTGCTTTGGCTTAGGATAGTCGTGCTTGAGCTCTCCCAGTTGCTGCATATCACCCTACTGCCTTGTGGGGAGGCCAAAGGCCCTGCGTTAAGCACCAGTGACGCAGTATGAGAACTAGGCGGAGAATCCAGATTATGGACAACGGCGGTTCTTAGTTATCTGTAAGGCAGATTGGAAGTCCTACTTCTGGCTTGCGAACTGCGGTGAAGAAGGCAACGGAAAAACACTTCACTAACAATTTTTCCAAGAACAATCATGGATAGCCACAACCCAAATAATTAGAGAAACGGCGTGAATGGGATTCCCACGTCAATACGAAGGAACCCCTTGCCCGGTAGGGATCCTCATGTGCAACAGGTGAAACCCAACCGTCATCATGTGACTGTTCGCAACAAATCAAGGATCCGCATCGAAACATGGAACGCAAGAACTTTGAACCAATGTGGGAAGCTAGAGAATGTCAAACAGGAAATAAAGAGACTCAACATCGGAATACTAGGGCTGAATGAAACAAGGTGGTTGAAAAGTGGTCAATTTTCCATCGATGACCACAATGTAATCTAGGCTGGCGGTGAGAAACATGAGGGCGTTGGCCTCCTACTAGATGAGAAGCTGGGCAAGAGTGTGATGGGATACTGGCCGCTAAGTGAAAGAGATCTGTTAGTCAAGTTTTATGGGCATCCTTTCAACATGTCAATCATTGTTGTATATGTCCCAACGAGTGATTGCTCGGATGAGGTGATCGATGAGTTTTACGAAACACTGGATGAAGCGAAGAGACGATGTAAAGGTGATGAGATCAACATTGTCATTGGGGACCTCAACGCTAAGGTCGGGTGTGGGCGTGAGGGAAATGTGGTACGCCAGTTTGGCATTGGTGAGAGAAACAGTCGTGGTGATAGATGGATACAATGGTGTGACCAAAACAACATGATCATCATCAACACCTGGTTCAAGCTACCTCCACGAAGAACATACACTTGGAAGAGCCCTGGTAATATCACCAGAAATCAGATTGACTACATCATGGTAAAACAAAGATTCAGGAGGGCAGTGAAACACACAACAACTTATCGGAGTGCGGATTGGGGGAGCGATCATGTACCGATGGTGTGTACAAGGGAGTGCAGGCTGAGGAAACTGAAAAGAGCAAAGGCTGAAAGAAGGCTGGACCTCGAGCAGCTAACAAACCCGGAAGTGCGTGAGAAATATACAATCAGTGTGAAGAACAGATTTGATTTTTTAGAAGAAAACCGGGACACTTAGAACGAAATGAAGAGCATTTTAGTCGAGACAGCTCAGGAGTGTCTTCCGAAGAAAGTGAGAATGAGCAAAGGCGGATGACAGATGACATACTTAACATGATGAGTGAGTGGCAGAAAATCAGGAACAGTAGCGGTAGAGAATATCGGGAACTTGACAAAGTCATCAAGCAAAAATGCCACTAAGCCAAAGAAGCATGGTTGAACACGAAGTGTTTAGAGGTTGAGAGTGATTCACTGTACAAACAACAAGCGAATACAAGACATTTAGTAAGGTCATCTTTCTTTGGTACTTTAGCTATCATTGATTTCTTCCGGTCACTTGGCATATTGATGTTCTCTCTCACTTTCTCCAACATGTGCAGTAATCTCTTGTATGTGATTTCGTTTCCAGCTTTTAACATTTCTCCGCTTATGTTATCTACTCCTGCTGCTTTATTGCTCTTCAACTTTTTTACTGATATCTTCACTTCCTCCACATTTTCTTCACATTCATTCTCAATGTTTAATACTCCTTCGAAGTGTTCTTTCCATCTTTATCTCACCATCTTCAATGAGTAGCTCACCAGTTTTGTCTCTTACACCAGTTGCTGGTGTAAGAGACAAAGTTCAGAGTTCCCATGTCATTGTTTTTTGCTGCATGATCGGCTTCTTCAGCGAACCCATTTAGCATCTTACGTTTATCTGCTCTGACCTTTTTCTTTTCACTCCTGTCCATCTCATTATACTTCTGTTTTTTGATAGTAAGAATTCTCTCTGATCTTGCACAGTTCATCTCATTTGTTATTTAGTATTTGTATTTTATTTAGTATTTTTTATTTAGTATTCGTGAATATTTTTGTGCTTGAAGCATGTGCCTCCAATCACAAGATCGTTTTCTNAACATGTGCAGTAATCTCTTGTATGTGATTTCGTTTCCAGCTTTTAACATTTCTCCGCTTATGTTATCTACTCCTGCTGCTTTATTGCTCTTCAACTTTTTTACTGATATCTTCACTTCCTCCACATTTTCTTCACATTCATTCTCAATGTTTAATACTCCTTCGAAGTGTTCTTTCCATCTTTATCTCACCATCTTCAATGAGTAGCTCACCAGTTTTGTCTCTTACACCAGTTGCTGACTGCTTTTTTTTGCTGCACAATAGCTTCGTAATCCTGTACAGAGTTCCCATGTCATTGTTTTTTGCTGCATGATCGGCTTCTTCAGCGAACCCATTTAGCATCTTACGTTTATCTGCTCTGACCTTTTTCTTTTCACTCCTGTCCATCTCATTATACTTCTGTTTTTTGATAGTAAGAATTCTCTCTGATCTTGCACAGTTCATCTCATTTGTTATTTAGTATTTGTATTTTATTTAGTATTTTTTATTTAGTATTCGTGAATATTTTTGTGCTTGAAGCATGTGCCTCCAATCACAAGATCGTTTTCTTCACACAACTCAATACGTCTTTCACCATTCTCATTCATGATGCCTAAGCCTTCTTTCCCTAAAATCTTCTCATGGTTTTTGTTGTTAAAACCCACTTTGGCATTTACGTCTCCCATAAGGATCAGCATGTCATGCTTTGGTGTTGATTCAATCTCTTTCTGGATTTGTTGGTAAAAACCATTCTTCTCCTCTTCATCTGCATTGTTTGTAGGGCTGTAGATCTGAATGATGGTGCTTTTTACATATTTTGAGTTGAATCTGGCACTTATGATTCTTTCATTCACTGGATTCCACTTGATTAGACACTACCTAGTCTCAGGGCTCCACATGATTCCTACACCTACGTGATGTTGTTCATCTGAACCAGACAGACTCTCCAGTGTTGACTTTCACTTCTCCGAAACCAGTCCATCTTGCTTCACTTATGCCTAGTATCTCTATACGGTATTTCCTCGTTTCCCTTGCTATTATTGTAGTTTTCCCGGTGGCGTACATGGTTCTTACATTCCAACATCCTACACGGATGTATCTTTTTGGTGCCAGAAGTGAGCTCATGCATGTCGTTCTCAGGTTGGAGGCTTCCCGTAGGCTTTCACCTCCAGCCGTCATATGCGTGTCTTCCCATCTGAGGTCGTAATCGTCAGAGACTTCACACGATATGGCTCGGTGGCCATAGATAGTTTTGTTTCCTGTCCAAGTTTCCGTAATCGGTGGCTGTTTTACGGGGAGGTTGTGATAGGTTCCTTACCCAACCCTCCTCCTTTCCCATCCGGGCTTGGGACCAGCCATGGCAGAGTTTGCCACCATCTTGTATCCCTCAAAATCAGATCTTTTTAGAGAATTCCTACAGGCATTATCAACGGGTTTGATGATGTTGCCTACAGTGTGTCATTCATCACGCCCCCTTTACATATAAGCTATTGGTCACGGCTTACGAAATTTCAAAATATCTGAGCGTCGCAGCTAAAATCATAATCAACGATTAATTGTGAAATACCTCCGGTTTACTTTCCTGCAGCAACTGACATATCTATCTATCTATCTATCTATCTATCTATCTATCTATCTATCTATCTATCTATCTATCTATCTATCTATTTATCTATCTATCTGTCTATCTATCTATCTATCTATCTATCTATCTATCTATCTAACTAACTAAATACCTCTCTCTCTCTCTCT
>RDPX01000013.1:547259-586544 GCA_003991215.1 Morbakka virulenta | reverse complement strand
TGTCTCTCTTTCTCTCTTTCCCCTTCCTTGGCGCTAATCTTGTCACAAAAAACCTCACATTTGCTCAAAATCCTCGGACGATGAGTGCAGCCCCAGCATGAATCAAGATGGTCAAAGGGCTTAAAGATGATAAGTAGGCCGTCACGCTTATCCTGGACTGGTATGGCACTGGTATGCTTTGCTGAAGAAAAAGCACAAACAAAAGAGACCCGAAAGGGTCAGCAACACCTACCCGTTATCCGGGTCTAGTTGGCGGCGAAGTAACATGGAATGAAACTCACGAGCGGGTAATGGCAGGTTTGATAGCAGCTCTCTCTGTGAGTACCCAAGCCATAATACTTCTGCATCACCTCCCCAGAGAATGGAGTTTAAATAAACCATTTCTACTTTACATCACGTTACTGAACATTACCTGAACATAAATGATAGACAATATAGACTCTTCAGACGCCCCGTACATCTCTGACCGAAGCCTGAGAATAAGTTAATTGTTTGTTAATTTGTACTTCACAGTAATACCACTTCCGACGCTCAAAATTTTACAGCAATTATCTCAACAGTTGACAACAAACATCACGCAACCCAATAACACCTGATACCCTTTTGTAATTGCACGTGATGGCGAACCCTGATTTCGCTACTACGAAAATAACGCTTAATAACGTTTAATACTCTATAAGATTGCTCTTCAAGCATCATCAACGAAAATCATTTTGGC
This sequence comes from Morbakka virulenta, assembly GCA_003991215.1. Taxonomy (NCBI): domain Eukaryota; kingdom Metazoa; phylum Cnidaria; class Cubozoa; order Carybdeida; family Carukiidae; genus Morbakka; species Morbakka virulenta. The sequence continues at coordinate 585,826 of RDPX01000013.1, read as the reverse complement.
TATTTCAAAATTTATAAACTAATATAAAGCCTTATCTAAATTCGGTAATTTACATTTATTTCATTAATTTAGTCAAAGTATCAGAAGATTTGAAAAATTTCTAAACTCTGATAAGAACCCTTATTCAAACTCATTTTACAAGTCATCGTATCACTGGCAAAGACTAATGAAAATTTATGATTTAATCCAACTCAACTTACACTGCTGGTTTCTTTTTTGATTTCTTGTGCTTTCCTCGATGCGGCCTTGGTGGTGTCACTGGTTTGAAACTAAAATGGGGTGGTACTTCTGGTGGAAGTGGGATTGTGGTCGGGCTGCCACCTGCAAGGTAACAAAAAACACAACTTAAATGCTGCCAAATTTCATATTAAATGTTTTATTTATTCCAAGAAACCGGCATATCGAAGAAGCATCTAACAAACTGCAAGTATCTTGTGGATGTTTCTTAAAGTAGACTGCTGTCAAAGGAATTTTATTTATTCTGCTGAAATTGATTGGTTCCAACCATTTCCCAATATTCAATTCATTTCGCCCCACTCATAGTCTATGAAGTCCATCAAATGAGTCCCTACACTCTGTTACAAACAATTACTAATACAACCTGGTCTTAAAGAAATATAACTGTAGCATATTACTTTTTCAAGTAAACAAAAAAAATAAAATAATAATAATTATCATCATCATCACAATAGTAATACCAGACTTAGTACTAATACTAAGGTATCTTTCTGTGCATTGTCAGCCATCAGACTGGGAGCAGGGAGTGTTGTAGTTGTCATACAACAACTGCTTGAGTAATGCGCCTTTCCTCACTTGTTGTGGGGCGGCACTTGCAAGGTTGAAGTGATGTTGCTATTTTATTTTGGTTATCTATTTTATCTCACTCTTGTGACTACAGTAAATGTGCCTGCATTCAACTTACCTGGCTTGTTGCTGGGCGCAGAGCATGGGTTTTTCACCCATCCATCACTCGATGCTGTGTAATCACTCGATAATAATAATAAACAGCAATGATCCAATACGTTCAATGACACATGCAGTTAATGACTGTAGACTATGACTAACAAGGGATTTGGCAAATCAGCCCAGTGATAACCACGGTTGATTATGACGTACAGAGAAAACCGATAAATCTTTGAGTGACGACCTGGCTTGTTAAAATCAGGTGATCTCAAAAGTAAACACTCCAGGTTCAAAAGTTTTTAAATTCAAAACTCTTTATAATTACGAGCATCAAAATGGAACTAAGGTAAATAGCAAAATCTACAGTTGAAGCAAGTGGCAGGGTAAAGTACTTCTAGTGATTTTTTTACATATTCCAGCAAAACTACACCTGCTTTAAAACTCCACTTTCGACAAATGCTCGAATACAAAATAATACCGAGTTCATAAGTTCTTTAAAAGTAATGCCTAGGAAGTTAATTAAATCAAATGACAACAATAAAACAGTTTCGCTTGGGGAGGGGAAGGGGGGGGGGGTAGCCTGTCAAAAACTCCTACTATTTCCCATTGTTCACTTTCACGGCCTTAGAGGCGATTTTCCAATTTGTGATCTAAAACTTTAATCAGATGAAAGCATGCCAGAGATCTCATTCGTTATTTGGCCCATTGGGGGCTCAAGTCATTCTAATTCCAATGACAAAGTACAATTTCAGTACTAATAGCTGTTGAATTCCACAAAATGCCATGTGTTAAACATCAACGAACAGTCTAAAACATACAGTGAGACCACAATTTTAAAACAAATTCGGATATAACGTGTAAACTCAACGGATAACTAAAAATAAATGCGCCTGAATTAACTGAACATATCCCGTTCATTGCCAGTGCCATGCTGCTATCAAAAAAGGAATTCTCGGTAATTTTTTTCTAAAACAAATGATAAATGCCCTAAAATCTTTCATTTACAGCTTTATATATTAAAAAAATCTGCAAAAAATTAAGGTGTCTTTTAATTTCAATTAAAACACCCATTTATCGTTTTAAATTCTTTAATTAAAAGGTAAAAAAATAAAAGGTAAACGTGATAAACTGAATCAAATAGGCTACAGACAGAGTTATAGGATAAGTCAACAGTACGTCAGCAATTAAAGTTGACTTTCTAAAGTCTCAATTCAATGAAAAATGACGGACCTCTAAAAAAGTGGCCACACTGTTCATAACGCGTTTGCAGAAATCATCATGACACGACCTTGTGAACCTTCCTCCTCCCCACAGTTCATGCCTTGTTTACTTTTATTATTGTACCTCAAAATCCTAAAACAACCAATCTTCACAGGCATAACGTTGTTCAAGTCCTTCATTCACTCGAGCGTTTTTCATCATTTTCAGAAAAACGACATGCTGATGTTAATAACACTTAGGTTACGTTTCATCTTTTCGTAATTTTTAAATATCACTTTCAGCATAAAATTCCATACAACACCATTTCTTCGACAAAAAACAGCCTACTCTTTCTAACAATGCACGTGTCTTGTTCTCTGAAGATCGTAAATATCGAGAACAAATGCCATAAAAAAACTAATGCCACTCTGGCTTCGAATGTTAACACTTGCAAGCCAACCAATTGATAAACTTTCTGTTACAATTGGACAACTCATGTGGAGAAAACAAAACGTACATGGTTAACTGGCTGGTGATGCAATAAATTAACTATGCATAAAAGGCTACAATACTGCAACGTGCTAAAAAATCTTAGAATCTATTGTTTAAAAGTTCAAACTAAGCATTTTCTTCACCTTGTAATTAGGGTACGATACTCGGATGGTAGTTAACACTCTTTTGTGCAACCCCCACCCAACCCCCCAACCCCACCACCACACAAAAAAAACATCGAAAAGACTGACAAAAAAATTTCAAGACCCGACCAACAGATTATTTTAGTAGTTTCATTAGGCTAAAATCGGAGCTGTGTTGCTTATTTACGTAACAGTATATTCAAATCTGAAAAAAATTCTTCATTGTTTTCTGGTAAATTGAATTCATCTCGTTTTCTACTCCTCCCACAAATTTTCGGCAAGGTCATTGCTTTTCTCACCATCATCAATAACTTTGTCTTTCTCGCATAACTCTATTCAAGTTATACACGTATACTGAATTGTTTAATTGCAAGTTCATGATCTACGAGGCAACCAGAGAGTTTCCAATTTGGTCTGAACTGTTAGTATTATTCCGGTTACCTTTTTTCAGAGAGTGTTCTACATTTGTCAAAGTAAAATAAGTTAAACCACCGTTAATGATGTTACATAGAAATGCAACATCTAACAGCACCACACAAAGGTGTCAATGTCCAGTTGTTTCATAACGGCCAAGTCTCCTTAAAACTCACATCGCAAACCCTGGGACTGCATTCAAATACATTTCTCCTGATCTAATTGAAAAAATGGATTCATGAGCGCATTGAATAAAGTATGCATTGAGCAACAATAGTTACAATAAAAACATCCAACGAAGATCAATTTTTAAACTCTGGTTTGGCAACTTTTACCCATCTGCAAAGCGCTGGCAGGAGTAAACACAGATGATTAAGGCTTTGCTTAAAACAGTGCTTTTCAGTAACAAATCTTATTTCAGTTACCATACAAAAAAGTAACATGATAACTGCAGCTTTAAAAAATTACAAAAAAAGATGTACAAACGACAGAAGTTTAACACTTGAACGATGGATATTTTATTTCGACATGATCCAAAATATTTCTCTAGCGTCGAAAATAACACCGGTCATAACACAAAACAAACTAAAAACTTGTATTCCCATCTTTAACCGAGATCGGTGACAAAAATTTATAACTAGTAAAATCTTTACAAACCCAGGCCGACACTGTCGGGAAAGATAATAAATTTCTTAACTGAATCGAATACATATACTAACTAACTTGAATCCTCTTATATTCAATTTATCATGGTACAGAGCTTTTTAAGCCTTTTTAATAATAAAAAATGCAACTCGAACCCACTGGTTGATATTATCAATAACCTTCAATATTTGCGCCAGTCTTTAAAATACCGCACACAGTAAGACTACTCCAAAAATTTCTCCTCAGTCACGTCTACAAACTTCGTAGCTATAGGTGCCTTCCAATTTGTCGTACTTCTTCAAACCGAAAGGAACAAGCAATAAATGCACTTTGCAGGTCAATTTTTAAAAAAATGGTTATTCCTGAAAGATCTATTAAGAAGGAGTTTAAAAACCCCATTTAAACCTCTGTTACACTAAAAACGCAATGACAGCTTCCATGCCAAAAAGGTGTGCCTTTTTGTTTCTTTTAAACAACCTTCTGCAACAAAAATCACTTTCATGCAAACAACAAGTAGAAAAGGAAGCTTTTACGAAAACCTGCACATGTAGGGGTAACGTGTACCCCAATGTACTATTTGTCAATACAAAAGAAACTCAGATCTCTTGGTATCAAATTCCTGTTTAAAGGAGCAAAATTTCGATCCACGCAATAAACCTACCCTCAACTTGTCGTTAAAGTACGACATGTTTTGAATAAGTTTCACTCAAGCAAAAGGGGATTTCTCTGTGTGAGGTCATTAACCAAGATTTGTCATGTTTGAGTTAAAGAACAAATTTAGGTATATGTCTTGTGTCATTGGTAAATTTGTACTAATCTGCAATCATTTACTCATTATTTAGCCATTATTCAACAGCATATAACAAATTGGTACCTACGGGGACGTTTACTCCATCGTTACTGAGTAATAAACTGAGAGCTTTCACAAAGTGAAAGATTTCATCGCTAATCCGATTAAATCTGCGACATATCTGCACACGATTCTTACAGCAACATATTTAAAGCTATTGAGTATAGCTTGAAAAGTGTAAAGTAACCTTTTCTTTCAGTGAATTTTCTACAGGGATTCATTCTTTCCCCGGAAAATGATTTTTTACTCGTGAATAAACTTCTTTAGTCACAGTTACCGTTACCCAGCAGAGTACAAGGTTTCCATTGATTAGTAACGGACGCCTGAAAATATTTCAAGACTGCATTATGGCAGATTAGCTATACAAAACAGTAGGACTGAGGGGTCAATCTGATTAAAATTTAACATATGTCAACTACACAAATGACTGCAGTGTACAAGCCACTTAAAACATTTTAGAAAACTTTTTTTTGTTAATGTAAGCAAAGCTATCGGCATTGCAGCTGTCTATTTCAACTACTGGCAATAAGTGCTTGTGGCTATTTGTTTCCAAAATTAAAGTTATTCACATGGACGTAAAATAAAAAATCACACAAAAACTACAGAAAAAATTATGCTCTTAACAAGTCTGGCTTAGTTAAAATGCTTCCAAATTCAATTAAATATCCATCTTGTGTTTCACTGTAGGAAAGATATCAAAAACAAAGCAAATATTGATAAAAGCAAATCTTCCAGAAAAAGTGTTCTTTTTGTCACCACTAAACAAATCGTCTTTAAACCGAGGCCATGGCACTGATATTTACCAAATATAAATGTTTTGAAGAATACGAGTATCAAGTACCTAAACACACCATCCGGAGCAATCATATTTCAAAATACCTGGTCTAATAGAAAAAGTCGCCTAACCATATATAGCTTCTACACTTTTGTTGAATACAAACGCTTGTGGTGAATAAACGTCAAAGCTTCTTAGGTTGCCATAGCATCGACCTCTCCCTGTGCCGTTGAAACTAATTGTAACTACCTTGTATCCATCGCCTTAACAAATGGCAAAGAAAATTTGTCACATAAACTAGTACTAGAAATTGCAGTGGTGTAACTTATTCTGAAATCCAGTTTCGGCGTAATGAAAAGGAATTGTGTTGAAGCTATTAATCCGCTGTCATGAAAACCTTAATATTTGACATCTGTTTTAAACATCGACAACAAACTGACGTGATAAGTGAATTTATGACCAACCCAGCATGCCCTCGTAATTGTTTGATGTACCTAACGGTTCCAGTGTTCTGCCACAAAAACTCGCATGTTGCTATGAAATAACACCATTCTGTCCTATTCCAGTTGGTTTCCTAACAGTTTTATCACTAAATAGGGTAAATGTTAATCCTGTAGTACCCTTTTTTACTTCATCTGTAATGGGGTTTACACCGCATTCCTTTGGTTACATCAAAACCGGTTCACACCCTCCAAATACTGCTACGATGATATCTTAACGGGTTCACACCCTCCAAATGCTACTATCGTGGTAATGCCTTGAGAATCCGCAGTTCGAATACACCGGAAACTTTTAGGTTTTGCTCGCTGCCTGACTCCGCTGTTTTGTAACTAAAGCTTAAAGGAAGATACAAAGACACTAGTTAGGATCTGACGGCAGTATATATATACTATAATATATACTCAGAAAGCAAGCAGCTGGAGGGTGTGAAATACAAATTCCATTGTAACGAGGTCGCTACAACATGCCACTAAATACCAGGAGCGTCAAATTATAATTTCCTATTATTTTGACATGACTAAATATGGTCCTAGATTCACCACGGTCAGAAAAATACTTGAGTATGCACGCAAACTAAAAATCTACAACTTCCACATCGAAAAAACAAATATATCTTAAAGCAAAAACTTTAGTTAACGCGATATGATGTGGTCTACAAGGTCAATAATATCAGATATATTCAACAACTGTTGCATTTCTTAAAAGCACCAAGTTAAGTACTGTGTATTTCTTCCTTGACGAACTACACGCATCGAAGTATCTTTTGTTGCTCCGTAAAAACGTTATGTAGCCTATACAAGTAATGCACTTAAACGTGATTCAGATTAAACGTGATTCAGATTAAACGTGATGTTTTGTAAATATAAATAACTAGTCTGGTATCAGAAAAGGTCGAGTATTGCACTCACTTCCGGTAACTTACTTCTAAAATTAAAGAATTATTTTAAGAAGCAAAAAGTGCAGGGCGGATATAACTTGGTATTTTGATAGCTTTTTAAGTTTTCATCTGACTTTCTGTTATGGGGATATTCTAAAGGTATGTAGTACTTTGTTGTTGACTGATCTGTTTGCTCACCACGCTCAAGTACAACCTCAAAAAAGACGGCTGATATAATGCACATTTATTAATACGCTAAAAATACTGGTTTAATTTCAAATGAAAATCAAGACGTCACAACCAAAAAATCCAATTAACCAAAGTGTTAACTATATTTCTCAGCGTTTTTCTCGTCATACTCTCTTCTTGTTAATATACAGTCTGACTAGTATTAAAGAAACATAGTTCATTGAACTGCGACAAGGGAAAATTCAAACCATTGAGTATTTATCAGAAACAGAAGAGTCTCGAGCAATTCAGCACGACTTCTCTTGCCATAAAAACCACATTCTTAAAGTACTCAGTTCTCTACCTAATCCAGCATCAAACGGCTAATCAAACCAACATGAATATCAAACGAGAAAATATGAGCCCTTGTGATAAAAATAAACACGAAATTTTTTAATGGGTTTACAAAAAACTCTCTGTACTTCTGGCGTTAAGAATCACGCTTAGTTCGTTGTGAGGGTCTCTAGAATTGAAAAGGTGTTTGTAACTACTTCCTTATAAAACTTGACAAAACCCATCTCATGTGGCGAGGAGAGAGCTGTAAGTGCGCTTTTCCCTCAACAGGTTTCGCTGTAAAGGCTTCAAAATTAACATGAAAAACAGAATGCTCCACTCTTGCGAAGTATGCGACTTAATGATGCCCTTCAAAAAACCTGCATCTATTTGCTTTTGAAACACTTCAGTCACACCCAATTTCCAAGCAAATGGTGCAGTGCGCACTACTGCACACGATTCTCCTGCAAATGTGATGACGGAACTGCTGGTAGGATATGCAACAGTTTAGGGCTTAACAGGTCACAATGTATTGATTGTTGACAATATTACTTGAAAAAAGTGTTGGCACATGCAGTTTAAGTACAACATTAGCTGACAAGNCCTCAACAGGTTTCGCTGTAAAGGCTTCAAAATTAACATGAAAAACAGAATGCTCCACTCTTGCGAAGTATGCGACTTAATGATGCCCTTCAAAAAACCTGCATCTATTTGCTTTTGAAACACTTCAGTCACACCCAATTTCCAAGCAAATGGTGCAGTGCGCACTACTGCACACGATTCTCCTGCAAATGTGATGACGGAACTGCTGGTAGGATATGCAACAGTTTAGGGCTTAACAGGTCACAATGTATTGATTGTTGACAATATTACTTGAAAAAAGTGTTGGCACATGCGGTTTAAGTACAACATTAGCTGACAAGACGGGACAACATTACCCTTAAAGGGGCGAAAGAGAAGTCCAAGCACGGCAGCATTTCCTGTAGGACTATTCTCTTCGTTTACTTTAGACTGCCTCTGACAACTTCCAGTTAAAAACCTCGAAAATGAGATGCTTAGTTTTGTCTTCATCCTATGTAAAATGTAAAATGCAGTAAAGACTGGAATAATTTATGGCAGTAAAGTTTCAATACCAACTCGGTTCCCATTCAGTGCTTCCTGGTGACTGTTTAAATAGGCAGTAAAGGTAGCTACTGCGATACCTTTCATGACATATACGACGACTGGATTGTGTTCTCCAAGGGTTTCTATGCTCCCTATACACGCAGCAGCGATTGACAATTGTAGTTATTTACTAACAATTCCTCCCTTTAAACGTGATCCAAAAAGCAATTTATTCAAGGTATTGGATTCCACTAAAATAGTAAGGGCTGGTAAAGAATGACTCCAGGGCTCAGATTTACTTACACGTCTATATGACTAATTCGCAGATCTGATTAGATGCACAGCCGCGTCTGAAATTTACGCCATTTTCAAATATACATTGCACAAACTAACAAATAAGTTTGAATTATGCTTTTCCTCTTGCCTCGCATGGAACAAGTATTCAGTTACCTCCGCTAGACAGCACTAGCAACCGGGAAAAATCCAAAAGAAGCTCTGGTAAGCTCGTCTCACAAGGGTACATTAACGTATTTTTTTTGTCAGTAATCTTAAGTAGTTCGGAATTTGTTACTGGTTGCGGAATTTTCGCTTCAAATATGACAACTCGTTTTAAGAGAAATTGTCGGGAAGAGCTCAGTTGCAGAAGTCAAATGCTTGCACCGTCTTTTAAAGCTTGATGTAGAAAGAAAGAAAAACCTTAATTGTTTATCCGCTGTGCGGGAAGTGATGCCAATTGGACGAAACATGCGATCACAGTTTTTAACTCATACCGCGAGAACATGCAAGCCTTGTATCAACAGCGTCCAAAGCAAATGGTACTTCTAAGTTCTTACACTACTCTTCAAAATCAAAAAGGCCAAACTCAAAAGGGCCAAACACTTTCCTGTCACAAACCCATCAAGGTGTTTACGAGCTGTTTCAAACGTGCCTCCAAATTTATGAACCATTTAGGTTTTTTGCACACTTTCATCCAACAGTTGCTCTGTCACCAATTCAACTTCTGTGCAACTGGCAAAATATTCTTAATGGCAAGGAGAACTATACTGGCCTGGAGTCATATTCTATATTACAGCAGAAGTCGACGGCAGCTGTAGGTCAATTAAAAACTGTGCATCCTTGTTTTGCGCTTTTCATCCTTGGCCACAAATATCAGTAACCTTGTCCGCAAATTATACTATCCACATACACTCGATACGCCAAATGGGAAATGTGCAGCCATTCCACCTTTGTAAACCATATGCCTGTCACTGGTGACACCTTGTGCCGTTTTCCACCACAAAATAATTGAATGGTGAAGTTGCAGTTCTTCACTTCCGTTGAGCATCCATTGACAGTAAGTTTCCTAATGGTGCTATAAATATACACTGTGGATTATCAAACAACATTAAATAAAGCTAAGACAAAGGTGTTTGTCTTTCTACACTGGTTATTCCTGGACTTCCAACAAATCGAAAATTCGAGGATTTTTTGCATTGTATCTCGAATTCTCAAACAATCTATATGATAAATCGGAACTCACTCAAATTTGAGGGCAAATAGCAATGAAATATTCCTTACTAAAAAGTATGTAATATAGTGTACATAAACAAGTGACAGGTGTGCAATTTATGATGTTTTCACCATTCTAAACAATATTTGATCGATTCTTCGGCTGGGGTAATATGACAGTTTTGTTCATTCTTCGGCACGTCTAACACTATTAACTGTCATATTCTAAAATCTTCATTTAGCCTAAGTTGTCACCAAATAGGCAGTGGTCAGAAAAGCATGTATAATAGCCTCTGCCGAGTTCCGATCTTCTTTTAACATTTGCTAGGTCCCAATCAATATAATTTGTACCCGATCGCTAGGTCAATTCTATAAATCATTTCTTGTTGCAAATGCGAACAGGAAAAGTTGATAGACATGCGCGTTTGGAGAGATAACATAAATGTACAGCCAAATAAAACTAGAATGTCAACCCCAAAAGAACGGGTCTCAGGTACAGTTGAATTGCCAACTAAACTACAGTATCAAAAATCAAAACCCTGTTATGAATGGGCTCAGGGAAGTTTTTACAAATTATTAAATCTGTGCCCTCTTTTCCCTAAATGGTTTCTAAATCTCCAACAGAGGGATATTTTTCTTAGAAACCTGATAAGGAGGGGGGGGGGGTGTAGCTCTTTCTTGGAAATCAGTTGCATGAAAAAAAAAAAGAAACCCTGCCAATGAAAAACCAACGAATTTAACCTTGCTGTAAGTATGCTATTATCACTCAGCTATTTGCGCGGGAGGGTGATTTATGCTGGAGTGCGCAATTCCCCAGGCATTGTTTGAAAGCTAATTAAACGTTGCTCTGACAGGCTAAAACACAAATAACACCGACAATCTTTTCTCAAAACTACTCTGGAAACAAAAATACTAACAAAATATTCTTCACAGTCAACAGTCAACAACACGTAAGAAATATCAACGAGTTTCAGACATATCAATCTTAAATGTGGTTTGCTTCAAGTTGACATGTGATTTGATACACTCTTGTATGAACAATAGAACAAAATGGCCGAGTTGGCAAATCACAAGTCTAAAAGTCCAGACCTTTAGTACATCCTAGATTTTATCATTTTGCAGCTGAATTAAATGCTTGGCTTCGGGTGAAATTACCTACCTTAGAGCTCTGCCTTTCCGACACTTAAGTTACAAGACTTCAGCACCCCATCTCACTATCCACACATACTGACGATACTCGAGCGGTTCTCGGTTCATTACTCTAATGATCGTAATGACTAGGGCCGGATAATTGTATAATTGTATTTTTTAGTTGTATATTTTGCCTTCAGTTGTATATTTAGCTGTTAGTTGTATATTTAGGCGTTACTTGTATAATCTACAAATAAGCATTTTAACCTGAATAAATAACTGTCTTGACACTAAAAACGTCTCATGTTCATTTTCTGTCCTCACATTCATGAAAATTTTTCCTATCTTTCTTAATTACCCCTGTGTGCTATCAATAACGACAGTTGAGACATTTCTGTTCGTTAGCGGTCTGCGAATAACCTTGAAAACTGGTCTTTTCGACGTCACACTCAAACTAAAAAGTGCTAATTTTCACACCTTGTATTTTAATCTAAACAGACATTTCAATCACAGCTAGAGTTGTTTCAAATAAAATTATATACAATTATTTCAAATATAAATAGATTCGCTCTTGTAGCCGTCAATCAAATGCCCCTAATCTCTTTGCGCCTATTCGACATGCAACACTACTGGACTTAGTCAGTGTAGTCAACAGTATTTGATAAAATTAAAGTTACAAAATCAAATATTTTCAAAATGCCAAAAAGTAAACCTACAGCACAAAAGTTGCTGAGCCGGTATTGTGATGAATTTAAATGTTTCGATACAGATGGAATTATATTAAAATGCAAATATTGTCACTGCAATGTAAACTTTGAACATCGGACTGCAGTGGTTACACATGTTAAATCTGTAAAACACAAGTCATTGGCCGAACCATCAAAACAAAAACAGCCATTTGTAAAAAGTTACGCTTCAAATGAAGCACACAATGCTGAGTATATTAAGGATTTAAAAAGGCATTCACTGCAGCAAACATCCCGTTTTGGAAATTAGAAAATGACACATTTAAATCGTTTTTACAGAAGTGTACGGGACGAAATACCCTGAGTGAGTCAACTGCAAGAAAAAATTATGTTGAGCAGGTATACAAAGAAAAGATTGAAACCATTAAGAACGAACTGAAAGACCAGTTAATACGAAAAACCGACGTTAAAGGGCGTTATGTATGTAATTGCATAATGAGACTTCGATGACAACAGAACTTCGTTTTCAGTAAACAATGGCTTTTTGGACAGCACTAACGATGTGACAGTCGGCCGCTTTTTACTCGAGTATACATTTAATGGAAATATCTTTCGTCAATATTTTAGTATGTGTAACAGACAGCGCGCCGTATATGAACAAAGCAGTTCAAGGATTAAAATCGTTTTGTCCGAAACTTATGCACGTGGTTTTCTCGCGCATAATATTAGTTGTGTTTGTGAAAAGGTTAGAGAAGATAATCCGGAAGTGGACAAGTTAATTTCCACAGGAAAGGTTTTCAAAAAAGCTCCGTGCAGGCGGAGTGCACTACACGAACAGAACATTCCTCTGCCGCCAAACCCAGTTATTACTCGCTAGAGCACCTAGTTGCAGGCCGTAAAATATTACTCGGAATATTTGGATAAAATAAAATAAATTGTTAATGGATATGAAGACAGTGAGGCACTTGCAATTCGTGACATGAAACATGTGATACGCAGTTCTGATATTAAAAACAAAATAGGGAATATAACTGAAAATTATGTTCCACTTCTTAACTACATTAAAGAAATCGAAGGGCGAACAGCCACAGTTGAAGATGCAATCACAAAATTGGATAAACTGAAACAAAAATTTGGTGCGCCTGCACTCACAAAACTTGTTACTGTCTTAGCAAAAAACAATGGTTTACAGGAATTACGGACACAGGATGAATTCAAATGCACGGTTGCAGAAATTATGGCGCTGAAGAAAGCTCCAATCAACTCTGCCGAAGTAGAAAGAGGTTTTTATAAATACAAGAGAATACTCGGTGGTGCAAGGACGTCTCTGACAGAAAATAACATGAAAAAGTTGGCTCTTTTGCATTTGAACCTCAAGTGTTCTGAAGGTATTAAAATCTGCTCAAATTTACTAAAAATAGTACTTTAAATGTGATATTTTTAGTTGCATTTTTTTAGTTGCATATTTGCTTATTTTCAGTTTTATATTTGAATTTTTAAGCTGCATAAAATCCGAGAGCAGAGGTATATCTCCAGAAAAGGAGTTTCACAAGTATCGTCCAGTGTCCATGTGATGAGACAACAAAAACTACAGACCACAACATGCGTAACTGTCGACCAGGGCCTATTTGTTCAGACCTCAAAGTAACAAAAAAGTGATGCGATACGACGACCGCAAAGCATTGCAACACTGGACGACCATAGCTCTTTTGACTGAATAGGAGCAAATGGAATTGGTTAACCGACAAAAAATAAACCAACAGAAAATATTGTGATAAAGATGGCTTCCAATGACTCCATCAAGTCAAGGGTTTTCAGCATTGTGGTAAAGGTTGGTTATTTTCAAACCATTTCGAAGAATTAACTGAATACCTATTGTTGCAGACAATACCCAACTAAAATTAGTAATAAAAATTGATAATAAATAATAATAATGATGAAATTAATAATTAATCTATCATCGGTAACCACGAGAAAAATAAATATCTATCAAATTGCAATGCGAGGTTTCTTAAGAAGATGAGGTAGCAGTTGCTAGCTTTACTACCAGGGGCAGATTAACAAGACTTGCATTTATGCTTGTAGCGAAGGTCATTTCTGTCCAGAATGTTATCTGCTAAATCTTTGGGGTTTTGTTTTTAGTTCTGACGTAAAAAACACTTCGGAAATTTAAACTATGCAACCTTTATTAGAAAACCGGGGTGTGGGAAAATAGTTAAACTATTAGCCATACTGATTTTAAATTGGGGTAATTCTAAAATACAAGTTCAGGTCTTTTTTTCATCAAGCGACCTAGTAACACGTTCTGACCCCCATTGTACAAGTTTCCTTAGTTTTGTTCATTTCCCCTCGCACAGTTACTTCATTTTTTCCAGGTACCCAGCATGATACATCCAAACTTGGACGAAAATTGTCGCTGAAGATACGTCACGTAACCACTTGTAAACTACTGGGCAAGCAACAAGTCAGTTGATAAATTTCAATTTCCACAAAGCACCCAAGTTAACATCTCTAACAACCGCTTTCACACGATCCAAACCTATCGTAGCAGGGATGCACTTTAACATTAATTTTTCCGTCGACCTCCAAACATTACGTCATGGCCAACGACCACATTTTTCTCTCAACATTAGCTTACTTCCTCAGACACGCGACCTGAGCGTCATTTGAAACATATTATTATTCCCACTTAGCGTTTTGGAACAGTGTCAGGTATGTCTTCCTAATCAATCCAATTAACCGAATACTACATAAAACAAGTCCTTACTTTGAGCCAGTTATCCAGTGCCTCAATAGCAACTGCCTGCACAAATAACACAGTTCACGCGCTATTACATCGACAGTACAAAAATGAAGCTTCCCAGAATGACCAAGGCATATTACTCGGGACCAATTCAATTAACACGAAATCCAACCCGTTTTTCATATTTTCCTTGAACAACACACTCGAGCGGCTTAGCAATCAAACTTTAGTTGCCAGGATGTTTTTCAACGTCAGCTAATATAATACTGTCGCTGACATATTTATCTTAAGATATGAATCTTTTGCACAGGAAATCAAATGGTCTTGGGCCAGTCCAGCCTTAAGAACAGTTCACCATCGGGGTTTAATATAACCTCAAGTCTAGCAGGGGTAAAAATAATAAACCTTAATTCTCTTTTCATAGTTTCGAATGGCCATAAAGTTCTTAATACACATTGCATTTAGACGTTTCTTAAAATCAAAGAATGAACATCTGTTCCATGTTTCCGCCAGTCAGATGAAAAACAGAAAACTAGCCGTGCCATTTTCCAAGCTGTACGACACACAATATAGGAATTAGACCCTTGAGGTCTGAGCAACTTACGTAACCATTCAATACCCATGCACTTAAACGTACGATCGAATTCTTGCTTAATTTCGGGGGCATTTAACATAATGTTGTGGAATAAATACTCGTGGGGTATCACCTTTTTATTTCCATGCATAATTTGAGGGTTGCCATGTAAGATCACCGAAACATTTTTATCATCCACAGAAATACGTGGTCTGGCAGAATCAGAATAGATAGCTTTCACAAAAACAATACTTCGAGCTAATCCTACAGTTATGGATCTCTATGGAATTACTGTTAAGCCGGTTAAAATAGAGACAAACCATTCATAGTCATGTCTCTTAACAGCGACTTGAAAAATCAGCTTATGAACAGAATAGTCCTATTGAAGTGAGAGTTACGCCATTTCTACTTCTGACTCATTAAAACACGAGTCAACCAAACGATTCGCCAACTACCAGTTTACTTAACAATACCATATCTGTAATTATATCAAGAAAAACGGAGCGCCGCAAATTCTATTGACAATACGATGACCACACCCTTATTTCCTAAAACCTGCGAACGTTCTGTGATATTAACAGTCGAATACGCATAAAAACATTAAAACATTTCACATATTCATCTTCCATTTTACTACACGCTATTTTAACAACTCTTTCTGAATATCCTTTTTTTTAATAAATCCGTACGTCCGAGAACAAACTTTGTTTCCCTCACTTCTTCCAGCTTTAATTAAAAATGCACCTCTGCAACTTACTGGACATTCGGCGCATCTGATGTTAGCCTTAACTGTTGACTTGCCACTTCATGCATACATGTGCATACCTGTCTACATAAATTCGTTAGCCGGAAACTCCTACTAATTACATAACCGTTTCATACCTGCTTAATCAGCGGATATATCTTTCTTGAAAATACACTTTAACTGACCAAATGCTGCGAGTTTTCACAATAAAAACTTCTTTAAATTGGGGACACCCTTGTGGTTTGCTCTCCTTGCAAATAACGACGCAAGCGCTCCAAAAACTGTATTCGATCAAATGAAAACTTTCGGCCAAACGATGAAACGCACATTAATTTCATTTTACGAATATTGCACTTAATTCTAGCTTAGCCCCTTCTTTTTCCCAATTCCAAGCTTGGTAAATATTTTGCCTCATAAAGAAAGCAACGTTGGGAACAGGATTTTTAACGGCGGTAAAAAGGGGCCCCCAATATAAAAAATTACCAACCTTAACCTAAATTTCATCCAGAGGGTATTAGACGCCGCGCTAGAAAGGGGACTACAGAAATAGTCAATGTGCGTGGATTTTTCTTTGTGACCAATCTAATGCTTATACTTCTCAATTTAACAGTTATCATAAAGGCAAACCACACATCGAGCCCTATACAGCTACAAGTACTTTAAAAACCCTTGTTAATCCGCAGACCCATCTGCAACCAACGCACTCAAACGTATGGATAAAACTTTTCAAATGGTTATTGTTTATAGACCGTAGGCTAGATGTGAAGACGGTAGATTTGAGCCAACCCCTAATCAATGTAGGGACAAGTTGTATAAACGTATCTACACAGTAAAAAGCACACTATCACTACCATTGCTACTGGTAATTAAAAGATTGCGCTCCGGTCAGTATTCGAAAAACAATTAGTCACAAAATTGTTTACGGTTAACAAATCCATCTCGCGAACGTGTTCAACACCTTAACTTAGAACATTGTCAAATGCTCTAACACAAACTATACTGAATAGTTTACTATTAGAGATACAAATCTACTGTATGGCAAATATGTAATGCCTACTACTTCAAAGCAATTCAAAGTTTCACTTCAAACTTAAATGTAATACTCATTTTCATCAGTTCCCTCTGAAACATAGCGTTTTATATATTTATATATACACATCACGCGGAAAAACCTCTGACAAAAAACCCCACAATTAAACATAAAAAAATCCTTTCTCAAAATAATGACAGTTAACAATTGTAATGGGTATAAGTTGTTTCGAAGTTTTCCATAAATTTAAAGAGCTTCCCGCAATCCCTTGGTTCTCATGGTAATACACACAGCAAAACTCTTAGCAACTTTGGGTAGTAATAAATTACCCAAACTGTTTCTTTTAGAGAAAATTTGCACGGAACTAATTTCTGCAATTCTCATGTAGAAACTTCCTAATGGAATAAATAAAGGTGCTGCTTCCCTTCTGAAAAAATTACATTGTGTGCAAAACAGCATGTTTTCATGATAAAAAATTCAACTTAATGAAAATAATATTAAAGGAGAAAAGTGAAAAGATTTGTATGCCAAACTCGATTACTTGGGTGTGTCTTTTTAAGGCAAGAACGTAGCGCCGATACTCAGGTATCCTATCAGAGCAAATGGCCATAAAACCCACAGGCTCTGATTTGTCACAGGCATCGATATTTGTCACTTCTTTATGATTCAACTTCATTTAGATATACCTGGATCGAAGAGTATCTATTGCGACAATGCCGAAAAACAACAAAACACGTGCTTTCATCCCAAAACATCACATTACTTGCTCTATCTTTCGCAAGCAACCTGACTTACTAAAATGCTTTTATATTAAAGCTTCTCATTACCCATGCTACACTTCTTAGGCATGGAAAACATTTCTCATAACCCTTTCCCTTCTTAAAATTCCGTAACTGTAGGGATATATCATAAACAACGTAGGGTGCAATAACGAATAAAAAAAGCACTATCATATATATATATATATATATATATTGCACATCTTGGTGAAGACCTACTGCCAAGTGATACGAATTAAAAATCACTATGAGGAAGTAAAAGCTACTCCTTCTAAACAAAGTCCAACAAGCCCTCTAATAAAGATGTTTTTAAAAGGACATAATTCCTTACGAGTGGATCTGAGCTGCAACAAAGGTACAATTAAACAAGTAATCTCTTAAAAGTTTACTGCTCAACTCAGTGAAGCATTAAACACCTTATATAATTAGGAAATTGGAGGGAATCAAGTATGGGAAATCGTACGTCCGGGGAGTCGTAATTCCATGGAGTCGTACGTCCAGGGAGTAGCAAGTCCAGGGAGTAGCAAGTCCAGGGAGTAGCAAGTCCAGGGAGTAGCAAGTCCAGGGAGTAGCAAGTCCAGGGAGTAGCAAGTCCAGGAGTCGTAAGTCCCGTGGAGAAAAGAGCGCTTTACCTAAAGAAACATGCCTAATTTGTTACCCGGAATGTTTTAAATTTTTTAATGATTTCCAGCAATTCGGGTGGTATCGTAGTAACTGGGGCAACTCAAGTTAATGTCCAAGCTGAATTGGGTTTATACCGACTGGCTTCTGAGGTGTAAATACTAATACTANGAGTCGTAATTCCATGGAGTCGTACGTCCAGGGAGTAGCAAGTCCAGGGAGTAGCAAGGCCAGGGAGTAGCAAGTCCAGGGAGTAGCAAGTCCAGGGAGTAGCAAGTCCAGGGAGTAGCAAGTCCAGGAGTCGTAAGTCCCGTGGAGAAAAGAGCGCTTTACCTAAAGAAACATGCCTAATTTGTTACCCGGAATGTTTTAAATTTTTTAATGATTTCCAGCAATTCGGGTGGTATCGTAGTAACTGGGGCAACTCAAGTTAATGTCCAAGCTGACTTGGGTTTATACCGACTGGCTTCTGAGGTGTAAATACTAATACTAAAGCAACAGTCGCCCCAGCTGTCTGGGCCTTACATATCTGTTCTCAGGTGCCAAACCTGAAATTTCTGGAGTAAATTCCTACATAAGCTCTATAAAAACTTCCCAAAAATTTATATCTTACACAAGCTTTTTGCTTAAAGACAAGAACAGTTAAGCTTGCACGAAAAAAGTTACAATACAGTTGTATACAATAAAAGCTATAAAAAGCACCAGCACCAAAAATTAATTACATTTGAAGAAAAATAAAAAATGGCCAATAATAGCTCCCTTGTCTAAGTCAAGTGTAGAGTATACGACAGCGAAACGTGGGAGAAAAACAACCACCCGAGTTATAATAGTTTATCCTGATGATGCAGCTCGATTTATAAAAATTTTTGATTGGGGAAGGGAAGGGAAGGGAAGGGGGGAGGGAACCAAAAACACAGTTCGTTCTACAGTTTTCTTCCATGACATTATTCTCAGCCTCTAATCGCATTCTTGTCGTATGATTATATTTTACCCACTAGCCTTAAGAATCGGCCGAACGTTCCTCGCTCGCGCGGTCGGGTGTTATAATGCGAGGAGCATCTTGTTTGCTCGAACACATTGCGTGACCATTATTTTTGACACTATGCCATTTCTCCCTTATCGGCCAAAAATAAACAAGAAATGGCGACTGTTATAAATAATGAATTATGTTTACCGTCTTTCACCTGTATATTTCGTGTATTATTTCACAACAATTTTAAGATGCAGATCCAAATAAAGTGTGCGGTGCTATAATTAATCCAAAACTAAAAAATGTGCGACCGAAAATGGCTGGTCGATAGGGGATTTTTCGCTTGTGTGATCCGTTTAAGACTGGCCATGGACCTGATGCTTAAGCTACTTTCTCATCGAACGTCACGGGACTAATGTTAACTAGTGTGAACAAAGTATTTGCTATTTGCTGTCACTGTTCAATTGGAGATTTTGTTATTCTCAGATTTAAAAAGAAATGGGTCCTAATGGGTTCCAGAAATTGGTAATCTTCTTACAGATAAAAACTGTAATATTCAAAAGGGTTAATCGGTTTTTAAAAAATCTGGATTAATTTTCAAAATGTAGGCAAAAGTACATCGAGTAAATATCCACTGCCATTTGGTATCGCCATTATTAATAAATCACTTAGAATGCGGATGCGAAAGCCTGATAAATGCGAAGCGCAAGTGAATTTATGTACCAACATATGAAATAGGGGGAAAAGAGCTATTAATAATAAGAAAAAAAGAACATCACCTAATCTCACGTCTAATCACACAGGTGTTATGTATGCCTCAACAAAATTTACGATCCTATTTTTAGGTAGTTAATGAATGTGTACGTAGTGACACCGCCTTAACTGTTCACACATTGGGTGCCATTGGCCACTACATATCCATTATGTTTTCTTTCTAATTCACACAGTTAAATAAGTAGAATTCAGAAATTGTCATTAAAATTACAATTTTGAAATCTCACAATATTAGTTTATTTACACTGACAATCGTATTTCAATCAAAAGAATATTGGGGTGAGTGGGAAAAAAACCAACCCTTTATTAACGTAACAACGCTTAAAAAAGAAACAACTCGGGAGGGTCAGCTACAACCTCCCACACTCCTCTACCGCCACTGGTTCCTGTACAGGGTGTCAACCGATATTTTAGAAACAAGCTTCAGGGTATTTCTACGGGATTTTGAGGGCGAAAATTTTTTTGGAAAATCGTAGTTCAAAAACTGGGAAATATTCTTAACCGTTAGCTTTCTTTTGCCATCTCAGCTGGTCCTTGTTAAGTGAGAAATTGTTGGTAACCAAAAGCAATAGAGGCCTTACTCGATGTAACCAGCTGATACATTTTCCTGCTTGCCTGAAAGTAAAAACTTGACCCAGAAGAAAAGTACAGTCATATATTTTTTGCCGTGGATTGAGTTACAGGCCCCTCTTATCAAAGGTTCATTTGGAAGACTTCATCACACGCTGTACAAGCACCAATATTTTACCACCTACTATTTATATTATATTTTGACCAACTGACTTTAACATGTTTAAAAATGATTGATGTCCTGCCAAAAGGGCAGCGTAAGAATAATAAGAAAATGTTAAAATACCATACTGTCAGTAAACAAATATCACTGCATCACAAATTTGTTTCTGCGACTATTTAATTGGAAAAAGTAATCCACATAAAATTCTAGGGGCAATTCATTTTCAATAACACAATAATATCATGCGTCTATCCACAACGAAACGACTAATATTGAACACTTTGTCATTATTTCCACATTTCCCACCTATCCCACAAATTGTTACCTTTTTCTTTCACTGAAAATTTTACTGGAGCTTAAAAACAAGCCAACCAATCCAAAGAGGCAAAATACCAAATCTCAATCACATATTTTATTTAAAATATCTTCAACTGTGACCCCATTCCTCTCAAAAAATGCAGCGTCTACTTAAAATCTGTCTCGTGAAAAACAAAGATAAATCAAGTCCCATTTAAATGTATTAAAACTAAGAGCTAAAGCATAAAACACATAGACGTCAATGTACAAAAATTAAAACTCTTCAAATACTTTCAGACATAATTTACGGGTTTTCCTCCGCAAGTTTACAATAAAAGCAAAATAATCACAAAAAATCGTTAAAATACCTAAAATTATCAACAACAGAATTTTATTCTATTCACTCTATTCAGACGTTGGAGTAACAGCAAAGTCGCCCGGTTTGTTCAAAATATACATTTTCTTATATCTTCTATGGACAGAAACTACTTTGTGAGCATAAACTGCTTTTGTAAATGCCTGGACCAGAGAACGCGTTTTTCCTTTCACTTCTATTGACAGTTGATCACCGGAAGAAATGCAACAAACTTGGTCAAACAAGAACGTCTCTCTCAAGATGTAACCTGGGAATTCTAAAGTCAACTACAAAACAAAATCTGTCGGGGTGAGAAGTAAAATTTATAAAAGGATTATTTCCCAGGCACGACATCCGTTTAAAAACAACTGCCCTTTAAATGTTAATCACCAGCACAAGGCTATAACCTTCAGGGGTTCGACCAAACCTGTACGGTACTAACACAAAATGCAACAAACAACTTGTTTGCTATAAAATTGTACAATACTACAGTTTCAAAAACTCGATATTAAATTTCGAACCTCACACAATCTTAAACTTACACAAATTATTCCATAATTATGTACAGATCTAATTCATCCTAATTACATGTGTATAACTTAAAATATCTACTTTTAAACTACATCACGGCAACACATGGCATGCGTAAAAGTTATCTACAATGTCTTCTACTAAAACAAGACAAACCTCATGACAAAAAATTTACATTCCTTAATAATTATTTAAAACCATTTCGCAATTGATACATCAAGTGCAATATAGATTCTCTGGGGCTTTATTAACATAATATATAGCCCCTCCAGAAAAACTAGGGGCACTTAAAGCCCAAATTAAAAATGACATCATTATCCGTCAATTGCAAAATAATCTGCGACTGGTAGGTAGAGAATGTGGTGCAGAGCGGTGAAATGATTTACGCTTTGAGATTAGTTTAATCTATCTTTCAATACTACAAATCTGAAGTAAAAATATATAACATAAGGCTTGTATCACTTTTGCATCGCCCCAGTTTCCATCCTTTGAAACAAGCCCATGATCAATAATTTATTACTTTCCTGCCACATTTTCCTTCGTTGCCAATCCTAATCTTGGAATCTAGTTAATACAGCTACCTAGATCAGTCGCAAATAGTAGTCAGCTATCTTTTGTAACTACCTTTAAGCTTACATTGCGAGCAAACCTAACTATTTTCAGATCGCAAGGCAGTAAACTTAAAAACTGGTGCACAAAAGGCCAGCCAAATAAGTAGCAATTATGACAATACCCATTTTCAACCATACTTAAGTTAACTATTGCTCTCTTCTTAATATGAAAACAATTAAATTGTTATCATTCGTACTGGACATGTAAAAAGTCAAGAAACTTTTTTCCAAGTGAGTTTATTATTTTGTACTCTGTTTTGTCCCATGGCAAAGGAATATGTCACCAAGACTAGATTCCATACGCCTGAAATGCTTTTTTCCTTCCAAAGCCTGGGCAACAGCTCTGTGCGATCTTGGAAATTTTTCCCTTTCTTCTATCCAACAGCTCTTCATCTGAGTCTGCATCGGACACTCCAGTGCTATATTTTTGGAAAGTATTCACTTTTCCATTTGGTAAGCCTTCAACATCATTTTCATCCACTAACCAAACAGTGAATAAAGAAGGTAACGTTACAAACAAGCCGGGTATTTGTGAGTTTGAGTTTAACAGAAAGGGCAGTCAGTAATATACAAAGGCAACGTTTCGATACTTGGGAAAGCAAAATTGAAATCAGTGTATATATTTTTGCGCAATGTTTTACTGTGCGTACCAAAAACCGGAACAGAAAAGTTCAGCCTTTGATTTTACGGCTTTTTGTTTGTGACGCCATTTTGACCTTCTTTATTCACAAGCTGCTAAAATATGATACAGTGGAAGCTAACGAACAGATAAAAAAGAAGTAGGTGCAGCCTCCTCTTTGTAGACGTTATAGTTTTCGTCACGGCAATAGTTTTACAAAGGTAAAAAAGCAATAAAACCCTACATTGATGACATTAGTCCATAATCTACTCGAACCTTGCTATGGTGTATCTTGACTAAATTGATAATTATTTAATTTGAAGTAAAAGCGGAGTTCCGGCTAATATGTCACCTCTGATCCAAAAATATGGAAACTGGAAGTGCATGTGAATTTTTCAAAAAGGCATCTTTACCTTGGTTACGACTTGGAACACATCAGACAGCTAACAAAGTATTTCAGTTTACATTTTTAATTAGGAACAGCAGTGAGGGTTTTTTAGTTTCTTGACCATTGACTTCCATTTCATACACTGCATCTCATACAGTATTAAGAATATACAATGGAGGCAATTTATCTAGTGAGCAAATTTGGAGCACGAAGCCCAAATGATAATGCCTATGACATAGAGAGCTACCAAATGCAATGGTTTAAACAGCACTGGGCTAATAATGAATGCGTATGTTTCATTTTTAAAAAAGTAACATGCATTGATTGTTTAAGGCTTTGTCCCACCAGACCAAGTTAAAACTTAGAGCGTGACGAAGCTATGACGAAGACTGATATGCTGGAATTAACGTCAAAATATTTACTAGCGAGGCCGAACTGATTTCAATTCTGCTTTACATGTTAGGATAATTCGATCTACGGGGTTATGACAACAACAGTAATTAGTTTATTAATTTTATCAACTCTCCAAAAGATGTTAAAAACTATGCATGATTTGTAAAACCGCATAAAATTACCAACCTAATCGCTAAACATATCCGGACTAAATTCAGCGATATATTTCAAACCTGATGGAAAATGAATCATACGAAAAGACTTTTAACATCGCTGCAATCGTTGTTCAAGTTAAATTCTCAGGACTTGACTTGATATTACATTCTGAAAAAAACTTGTTTAAAAACCTTTTCCCTAGCTTTATGTCAAAATCTATTTTCCGTGCAAAACAAGTGCAAATATTTGCATCGGTATGACCTTCAACCACTTATTTGTAATGCTTACATATCCATTTCCAAAATTTCAGTTTTTCTCCACGTTCACCCAAGACACTTAATTCCACCCCATGATCAAATACTCAGTAACCCATGTTGCACAGCAAGTTCTTTTTGACAATTTGCACACTTTACAAGGCTTTTTCAAGTTACATCTACAGCAGCACACATCATCCCCCCCCCTTTTTTTATGTACTAGAGAGTCACCACACATCAAGGCTAAAAGCCACTCGAGGATCTAAGATCATTATTTAATTCTTACACAAAACACCAAATCCACTGAAATGATTTAACATTCGCTTTACAATATCATACCTGAATAATAACATATAACTTCTAAAAAATTATCTGCCCAAAATTACAGCGGTAAAGAGTACAACTAGTAGCAAAGGAGTTTTACTCGTTTTCCACCAAATAGGCACATCGACATGCCTTTTTGAAGAAAAAAAATACCACTCATTTTCAATTGATGTAGTTTTATGAAAACCATTCAAATAAAACACATAGTCCGGGGCCTTTGGTGAAAACTGTTTTCGGGTTTTGGTCCAAACAGAATCACTAAGTCGTATTATTTTATATGCAAGAAGGCTAGAGGCGTACGCTGAGGTGCTACCGTTCGCAAGCAGTCGAGTACATCATGAATGTGACCAATGAAAAAATGGTGTTATCTATCATAAGAGTTTTCTGCTGCCGACTTGTAAATGTTTTTAGAAGGCGAATTCCTCTTGCGAGATTGATCATTTGCTTTGGACACAAAGGGGGCAAAGTAACAGTGCTTTTTAACCTTTACATATTAACCATAACGGAAAAGACCCCTGCAGTATTCTGCCAACGTTTTGGCTTTTGTGCTTTAAAGTTTCTTCTCGGAGTACATTCTATTGGCCATCACACAGTGGCCAGCAGTCGGTTGCCCAACTTACAAATAAAGTGGACTCTTTGTGCCGATTCACAACATGGCAAGAAAATACTTGGGAAAGAGCACGAACATAGGTTAACTATTTCAAAAGAAATGAAACCTCAAGGTTTAAAAAAAAACATCCAGCTCATAATCAAACTTGCACTGTGTTTAGATATCCGATCAATTACAAAATCTGGCCATGAATCTATTATACGAGTTACGGGGTACCAACTACCAAGCCACACACAAAACATGCCGTCATATAGTCAAGTTTACCAGATACATTGTTGTAAACAGATTAATAACTTTCCTTGAATTGGTGTCTCAGGGCATCCTGCCGTGTGTTCTTTAGGAATTGTAGATGTTTTAAAGTTCTTCTTCCGAAATAACAGTTTGGTATTTCATTGTTTTGTCGCTAAATGGTCCTGCAAGTTTCACAACAGGAAACACCCACTTTGCCCGTCAGTGTGCTTAAAAAAATAAAAAATGTTTTCCGACGGAGTGCTATCGTCTATTTTTAATGTAAAGAATCCTATTTCACAACCTTGCGCGCAATTTTGAAACCATGTGGGTATTTTAAGATAGTAAGAAGTACCTAAAATATTTTTGAAATCATTTGGCACTTTTAAGTAAAGAAATATAAAAACACAAACAGTGTACTTACAGTGCATCGTTTGCCTTTGTTTTGCACTAAAGCAGTAGGCTTCTATCACACTTAAAATCATCATATCCTCTTGTAAGATATTTGTTGAATCGGATACTATGTAAATATAGAGAAAACCAGGATGGATGAAACGAGGTCAAGAATAAATTTGCTTAGTATCATTCACCATCACACGCCAGAAATCTGCTGTAACAATTTAAATGTTTCAGAACATAAAGCAAGAAAACAAAACCGAATAAGGTCATCTTGATAACTTTAAAATTCAAAGTATTGAACAAGAAAATAACTAGATTATATCAGAGTCTAATTTTCGATTCCTTTACAAAATCACCGTCAGGACAGTAAAAATACATTGGAAAACAAGCTATATATACAGGAAATTTCTTGTATATATAGCTTGTTTTCAAATGTATTCGGTTTTGTTTTCTTCCTTTACATTTAAATTTTATCACATAAAAACAAAACATTACGTTTCAAAGCATTGTACTTACAAGTTTAGTATTAGCTCGCGGCTAACACAGTCTTTGATTGACAATAAAAGGGTTACTGCCTCCGCAGGAGGAACAGACCGGAATACCCCAAGTAGAGAAGAGCTGTATCAATGGGTCAAATTGCCATATAATATGTATAACTGAAGTAGTATGGAAGTAGATAAACGAGTAGGCTTATTTTTATGCAACCTTAAAAACCTGGGAAATTTAAGGGACACCTAATGGTAGTCTGTCCTTTTTTAATATAAAAGGTTTCGGCGCTTTATGTAACAACTGCACGTACTTACGATTCAGTCAGCGTTTCACAACATGTTTCGCTAATTCACCCGTTTTCTTTGATTACTTTACCCAAGTGCCACCATTCAGCGCAAACCCTATACACTTCCATATACCATCTACACAGAAGTTAAGTAAACTTTCTACTATAAATAATTGGTGCGCAAATTACATAGAAGTATCTGCTTATAATCGAGAGGTTTTGGGAATTCTATCTGGGCGGAAGAACTAAAACAAATATCTTTCAAAACATGGTATGTCTACAAAAAAACGTAATACATCTTTTTATATAAGATGATTTAGTTTAAATAACAGTGAGGTTTTATTTAAAAAAGTGGAATGTTGGACCCAATGAGATTAGGAAATGGCCAAATGAGTAGAAAAACAGGATACAACATTAAAAGGTCGTAACCACACCTTTCAAGCAATATCGGGCCCAAAAGCGATGGAAGTTGATAACTTATTAAATCTATGGCAAATAAGTTTCTATAGTTTCTCTCCCAGACAAAAACACCAGAAAAGTTTTTCTTATCTTTCTTTCCTTTTATCCAAAAAAATAAATAAATATATATATATATATATATATATATATATATATATATATATATATATATATATATAAGATATGATAAGTTGGAAAGAATCAAAAAACCACACAGTCCATTTCGACAAGCCTGTTTCGTGATTTTATTCACTCTTCAGGAAATTTACAGAAGAGTGAATAAAATCACGAAACAGGCTTGTCGAAATGGACTGTGTAGTTTTTTGATTCTTTCCAACTTATNACATATAAAAAAATAGAAATTATATATATATATATATATATATATATATATATATATATATATATATATATATATATATATATATATAACACGCTTGACATTTAGAAAGAATGAAACTTGAAATCCTGTTGATCAAATAAGCCAGCAAGCTCTGGCATAAATTACTCTCCACAACATGTTCTTAGTTCTTTAATCGAATTGTTGATAACTGTCGTCTCCGTATTTAGTTTTTCAGGTTTTGTCAGTAACGTTAATACCAAACTGTGTAGATTTTTGTTTCACCGTAAATAAACCATTCCTTTTTCGAAATGTATGCGTAAACTACTGTTACTGTGATAGTAGAGCAAATCGCAGCTGACACCTATGTTAAACCAGGTCCGCTGCGGATACAACATACAAACACCTACACGCCCAGATCCCAAGATAAACGTTCTCATTAAAAGCCAAGCCTGACTTTGATAAGATATTCTTATAATAATTAAATCTGCTTTTGAATGTATCACTTACATCCCACTTTACTCTCCTTTTTTGCTGAATACCCATCAATGTCATCTTCAATCCTTGGTCGAACTAAATAAAGCAGATATATGGCATTTTGTCAAACAATACCTGTACCGATAAAAGGCATTTTGTCAAACAATACTTAAAAATCATTGTACCCAAGAGCGTACTCCGTCTTTATGGTAAGTACATCAGGATTTGTAACTATCCTGAAGCATGGAAAAATGTTAATCAAAATAAGTCTAATTTTAGACATAACCTATACCGTTAACACGACTACTAAATCCTTTTAAAAAGGGTATGCGTAACTTAAATGGCATTAAAAAAGACGGGGAGAAAAACATGACAATAATTTTTTATAAAATGTTCTTCCGTCGCATTATCGGGAAACTGACATATTCATGTATTTTCTGTTTTCTGTCTGAGAACAATTCAGAGTTCGGAAACAAGAAACACATTACACTTGAGCATATTTTGCTTCATGACCTTTACAATGACATTCTCGATGCATAAAATGTACCAAAGTCCAAGCAAAATTAGCAGTAATTAACATTGGGTTCCTTCTTAAATTTCAAATAAGGGCATACTCAAAATTTCCAACTTAATAAGAAATTCATGTAAAAGCTGCAAGTTTTATTTTAACTTAAAACAAACCAGAGCTCAGTTGAAAACCCAAAATCAAAAATTGGTCGAATTTCAATTGTATGTCTATAAGCAAGAAAAAGTCAACACACAATCTAATTTGTCAAAACAAACTTAAGGAACACTCATTGGTTTTATACAAGTTCAATACAACGTCCTCTATTGTGTACGATGTTTCATATGACATTTTACAATGGTTAACATGGCGTAACACCCATATAACAAGCCCTTAAAATGGTCCATTCACACTGTTAGATTCAAGTAACTCGCGTCATGTTTTAAGCCCGCTTCCCTTTAGACCTCCTTATCATTAAATTTGATGTCTTGACCAGGAAACCAGTGCGAATGGCCCTCTTTCCATTTATTCAAAACAATAAAAAGTTACTGTAAACGTTTAGACTGAAAATCTACCTTTGACGTTACATGAATGGTTGAGCACTAGATGCCCTTGAAGACCAGTAGTTTAAGGTCTGGAGAAGTTATCAAACGATAAAAAATGCCTTTCATGCAAAAATGTAACTCGCCAAAAGACGAAAGAAATCACTCTTTTGGGGGGCGACTGAGGGAAATTGGTGCACAGCGTCATTTATAAGCCCTTAAAACCGCTCTGACATGCACCTTGAAATACCCATTAAATATTTGTTCCTGAAACTGAGCAACAGATATAAACGACTCTCTTCAAAATTCAAAAGTTGCGTGTCGCTTCCAACCAAATGATTCCAAAACTGCCCTACATCGCCAAAGAATTTTCAAAATCCTTTGGAGGAGGGCGGTCTGCAGGCGTAAATTGGCCAGTCTTTGTAAGTGTCAGAGGAAGAAAATGCACCTCCCCGGTTAAATATTTCAGAACTCTAACAAAGCGGAACTTAATTCATCCTGTGACTCAAGTTTCATAAACTACCCATTGTGCTTTAGGAATCTCTGTTAAAGTTTTTAGTTGGGGAAACCCAAAAAAAACTTTAACAATTTTACATTCTTTTTTATGTCTGGTAAATGCAAGTCACTTCAAAAGTAAAATATTTCAAACTAATTTACACGCGGGTACTATTGTTTAATTTTTTTTTCTGCTGGAAATAAAAAAAAAACTTTCCTGGGCCTAAAAGCGAATAATTGATTAATACTGCTTAAGCAAATAAACTAAATCATCAACATACAATCAGTTCCCTTGTTTTTTTTCGAAGTTACCAATCTTCGTATTGTTCGGGGGCTACTGACCATATCCTAAAAATGCGAGAAAACAGCAACGTGAATTACAGTTAAATATTTTCTGTTGCTTTACTAAGTAGCAATTTTTTACTTTCAAATACTATTGAATGTCAAGGCAATCGGTTATAATTTTAGCGAACATATCTTAATGGCGCACATTGGAAACTTTCTCCTGCCTTTAATGAAAGCACCTCAGCAAATAGTCATTAACTAGAAAGACTGACACTGTCCTTGGTGGTTGGACCAGTGGTAACTGACAGGGGCAGACAAAAACATGCCGATGCTGGTTACTGATGATAATAATGGCGATGATTATTATTATTATTATTATTATCATTATTATTATTGCAATAATTACCAGAAATGACATCTTTAGTTACATTAAAAATCCATAGTGCATGTCCTTATATATTAATTAAGTAGGATCCTACATAATGGGATAGTACCCTTATTATTATTAACTGCCAAATTCGCATTAATTTAAATTCACAGTAGCAAACACCATCAAGTTTTGTTAACTAAATATTACTATTTGTCTTTACAGGACCCATTTGACAACAGTTTTTGTAAATATGTATGTATTTCTAAAATTTTTGAATTGGTTATCCTGTATAAATTTCGTAAATATTAATAATAATAATAATAATAATAATAATAATAATAATAATAATAATAATAATAACAGTCCAGATACTACTTTTTTCATTATTGTTTCATTTTCCACAATGATTTTTTTTTATTTATCTACAGGTAAGTGTTTTAGATTGCTTTCATTTAATATTAACCTATCGAATCATCGCCTTTCAAATCATCTTTCACACCAGCTCCACTACGTTTACTCCATGGCCCACCTTGCTTTTCCCTCAGCTCAAAACACAATTCCAGATGCTCTTTGTTCTTTTGTCGGTTTTGTTATTCTCGTTCGGAAAAGAAATTTCTACTTTTAAAAAAACTTTTTTATTTCGTGATCATCTAGAATAAAATTGGATCTTGTTGCTGAAAATATTAGTCTCATAAACTATTAAAAGTCCAAATATAGTTGTTTACATCATTTTTTAGTACTTTTCCCTCTCTTACCGTTTTCCATCTCATTGCATTTCTTATCGCCTACAGCACAGAAAGTGCATTTGGGGTATCATTTGTTTTTCAAACTCTCTTTTTACCATTATTTTACAATCCGGATGATCACTTTTGCATTTTTAGCATAGTCTACAGTTGTCATCGTCAAATAACTTTCGCATTTTCTTCCAAGCTCTTCACCCATCTGGTCTTAAAGACAATGCACTTTTTTCAGGTCGGTATTGTACTCTTGAGTTTTCTCCTTGAACAACGTGCTAACGTCTGTCTGACTTCTGTGAATATTTGCTGCTTTAAGGCACAACCTAAAGCAACTGGAGCAGTATCGTTGAGTTTTTAAGGCCCCTGCCTCCTTTTTAACTGGCAAACATGACACACTTTTATTAAAACACCAAATGCTTCAATAGCTTCGAAATTAGTAATTTGAAATATTTGTGATGCACAATCCCCCATCTCTTTTTAGCTACAAGAGTCATCCCCTGCTGCTGACCATACGCCAGTGACCAAATTAAGGGTACCATCGTTTTTAAGGTCCCTGTACCACCCTTGAAAATCAGTTGGTTCGCCATGTCAATTGATCTCTTGAAGGCACTCTAGTAACTCGTCAGCTGCGACGTAAGTTCTTTATTTAATATCGTATATAGGAATGAATATTTGCTGTGATATCCTCGAGGCACAAGGAGGAATCTTTGTGGCCCTGTCCACTAGCCCTTGCAGAGTTAAAATACCTGTATTAATATGTACTGGATAGATCTTCAGATATGTTCTCAAGCCTTCAAGGGGTTAACATGAAGTTGAGACAGCCAGTCCAGTATGTAAGCTGGCAAAGTGAAATGTAAACTGAAAATTAAAATTACTATAATACCTAACATCATCATCACCATCATCATCATCATCATCATCATCATCATCATCATCATGGACATTGTTATTACCCAACAATACCCAGTAATTCAGACCTTTAAAAACTACGACAGGCCAGTTATGTCCATCTTTTGAGGAATTTCCAGGCTTGTTTTCGTATGCCACAGGAAATCCTTGATTAATTCGAACAATGTGATCATGCACAACGCACCTCCGCATTACGCCCTTGTGAAACAATGGTTGTTTCATTCTTTACTGATTTTTCTATTTGGGTTGAGCTTCTTCGGCAAAATGTATTTGCTGAGGGTACACAGGTGCTATTGGTGCCATGAACGATTCCATTCCGACATACAGCTAAGATGAATGAATATCAACACAAAAACTCGTGACACTCCTCCGTTGGGTCTCGTTTGCTAAAAGATCCATGACTCGGAACTGAACAAAGCAGGGTTGTCTTGGATACCTGAACCCATCTGAAAAATGCAGGGGCGCCTACACTTCTTGCAACGGCCATTCCAAACCAATAATACCAAAAGGCCTAAATGCTTTATGACAACCTTACTACTACATCACAAAATTTTCCTGCGTCGATGATACCCCGATGCTAGTGCTGCGGATAGTAGGTTAATAGGTTTACTCTCTGTACTTCAAGACCAAGAGATTGTACTGCGATTACAAAAAGTGACATTGTAATAACCTTGTAGACAGAAAACAAAACCGAGAAGCCTGCACCTTGAATTCAAATCAAGATGTCTTAAATCACCTCGCTCAAAAGACATTGTAAGTGAGAAACTTGAGTAGCTGAACAGTAACATATCATTCCCCGAATTCCTACTTCGCCACTTTTAACAGACTAAATAAAAAACCTACGTAATCAGAAGTTAAAGAAAAGCTATGTTAAGTGAATGTCTGCAATAAATAGGATCTGCAACCACAAAATCAACAAAATAAAATGAATATCCATGTCTGGATACTACACTATCAAAATCAGTTTTTTCCCCATTTCTTTCCGGTATTAAATAGCAATCCGCACTGCATTTCTCTAATCAGTGTCCACCCTTTAAAAGATAATTCGAGCTCTGCTTTCCTTAATTTTTATTTAGTGGACCTAACCAACTCCAATCTTCATCTGAAAACAAATTTCATACCCTGACCCTTCGAAATAAGAAACGAGTTAACCAGTACTACTTCCAGTGTCGTAATGAGATTCACCTTAAAACATTTTACCACAGTAGCTGCCACATGAATGAAAAAAGCATCCTCTGGAATAGTTAGCCTGGAGATCATCTATTTATTTATTTATTTACACACATCCACCCACCCATGTATAATAGATAGATTGATAGATAGATAGATATATATATACATATATATACACATACATACATACATATATACATACATATATACATACATACATACATACATACAATCATTCAAACATACTACAACATGTTAAAACAAATACCGCCTTTTCAGGGGGGAGTGAGGGTTCATGCAGTACAGCTGAAATAAAAAAACTTGTAGAACGGGGAGAAGGTGCTCTGAGATACAATATATATATACAATATGTATATGTATGATAAAAAAATGTATGATCAACAACAATGTTTACAGATATTACCTCTCCATTTTTAATTTGAAAATTTGGCTGGTAAGGCGGAGTAGGGCGTAATCTTGTGAAAGACCAGTTCTTTCTTGTCGGCTGCTCTTTTGCATCATTTGCAAAGGGGCTAACACCTCTTGCAAGGCTCTGCATTCAAAAAAGTAAAACATCAATTTGTTACATTTGCTTGGGTTACATTTGGGTGAACTTGCTTATAATTAAAATGTAACAACCGGGAGCTCAACTATAACTATCGTCCTTGTAGTTTAACGCCCATTTCTATTGTTTGTAGAGGGGTATATTAAACGTAACGTGGCTCTCAAATAGGACTGCCGCACCCCAACCATTCTTATCTGAAACCAAATCACATTACGGTAACAAGAAAAGTTAGTATTTCCAACATTTAGATAACTCAATCACCAAATAAGTTAAGGAACAAGGAACAAAGAACACCCCAAGCTATAGGTCACTTATTTTTTACCAAAAGAAAAATACTAAATGTATTGCAAAAAACAGACGTATCGTTTTTTGCAAATTGTAACGTTTCAGCGTCAGTTTCAAAAATGAATTAAAAGTGGTATGTGTGTTATTTCTGCGGGTTTTCCCCATCTCACTTAATGGCTATGGTGATTAAAGAATTAAACTAAATTTGTAATCACGGTTAGCCAGATACCACCAATAGTTGCAAGCCGTTGAATCTGAAACAAAATCAGGCATATCCAAACCCCATAAGCCTATTTAATCTGGCTTCAAAACCACAACCGCCAGCCTAGGGAAGCGATAGCAGGGGCTTTAGCAAATGAAAACAAAGAACTCGTAAACATATTTTAATACGTTGCTTAATTAAAACATAAAAAGGAGTAAAGGTGGTAGAACATTGGCAAAAGAGGAAACAACATCTAATAAAAGAATTCAAAACCGAATTCGCTAAATAACCACAATGCACAAGGATGAAATAAATCCCATATTAGATAACTGACGAGTAGGATATCAGAATATATAAAACGAACACAGTCGCCACTGTTAAAACGAAATAAGTCCTTAACCAAACATCGAACCCTATAGGTTTACATACAATAACTATGTAAGAACATAAATATATCCCATACACATTCCTACGGATGAAATTTACTAACATTATACTTACTATTTTCCTTCGCTTTTCAATATGCCACTTTGTAAAATAGGCATAACAACCTATCTCCATGAGGCTAAGCTGTAAGAACTTCCATTATTAACGTTTTCAATTCTACTAAGCCTCTTCACCAGCGATTTACAAAGTCACTAGGAATTCACTAAATTAAAACTTGTCATTCATGCAAACTAAAGAGGATATGTCATCCTTCATGTAGGGGAGCACAAACAGCGTCAGCTCAAAATCTAACGCCAGACACATAAATTAGCAAATCGCACCTTTCTTCAAACATTTGCTGAGTAAATAAAATGATTCAAGGCGTGCCTTAACAATAACATGACGTCATACTTTATGCTGGGTAACAGGAAACTGGATGAAAGTTAACGCTGCGCCTTTCATGAAATGACTGTACGTAACAAAAAAAGAAGTTGTTTATAATTACTTGGCAATTAATTTTTATTGCCATTAATGACCTGTCAAAATCTCTCTTTAGTTCTGGCAACTGCGAAAAACAATAATGCGGTGCAGACAACTTCGGGTCAAATTCATCACATTCTTTTTTTAAATTAACTGACAAAGGTGAAAGGCCGCCTCAACAGCGTAACGTCTATCTCACACTGGACTAAAATGAACCTTTTTGGTAATCTTCAACTACGTCTTGGTTATTATCCATTCAAACGTTCACACGTAAACTCAAGAACTTTCTTCAGGCAACAGCATTTGTCACTTTTTACCATGCTGAAACAGTCTATACTCCTATCAGTCATTAAGTCAGTCAGTCAGGTAAGTCAGTCAGGTAAGTCAGTCAGCTAAGTCAGTCAGTATGGTCAGTCAGTATGGTGGCTCATATAGTTAACAGAGTAAGGTTTAACAAAAATATTATGGACAAGGAACATGAAAGCCAGGATGCTGTACTGTCATTTGAAAATAATGTTGTTAAAACATTAAAAAACCCTTTTCCGTTAATCTCCTGATAAGCATAAGCTTCTGCGTCTATTTAGTACACATGTACCAACCCTGCTGTCGATCTGTCCTGCAAGGCAACATTAATTCAAGACATTCAACCAAATTCTTCCAATNTAATCTTCAACTACGTCTTGGTTATTATCCATTCAAACGTTCACACGTAAACTCAAGAACTTTCTTCAGGCAACAGCATTTGTCACTTTTTACCATGCTGAAACAGTCTATACTCCTATCAGTCATTAAGTCAGTCAGTCAGGTAAGTCAGGCAGGTAAGTCAGTCAGGTAAGTCAGTCAGGTAAGTCAGTCAGGTAAGTCAGTCAGTATGGTCAGTCAGTATGGTGGCTCATATAGTTAACAGAGTAAGGTTTAACAAAAATATTATGGACAAGGAACATGAAAGCCAGGATGCTGTACTGTCATTTGAAAATAATGTTGTTAAAACATTAAAAAACCCTTTTCCGTTAATCTCCTGATAAGCATAAGCTTCTGCGTCTATTTAGTACACATGTACCAACCCTGCTGTCGATCTGTCCTGCAAGGCAACATTAATTCAAGACATTCAACCAAATTCTTCCAATCCAGCAATAACTAGTTTTTTATGACACAAAAATGACATTCTGATTACAAATAAAAACTGCCAACAACATATATTCTCCCACCTATTTTCTACAAAAGTTGAATTATTTATTATGTTCACAGTGCAAAACACAAAACAGCAAGACCTGCCCAATGCAGTGGAAAACAGTGGCTTACCCTTGAACCGCTTATTGATGATTTGGCAGGTGTTGATTCGCTTGACGAAAACACCGTTGCTCTTGAACGAAATGTTTTATTCACTGGCCCTGATGATCCTGTGCTGTAACTACGGATAAACGTTTCAGTTTGTTCCGTGCTCGATTTTGGCAAAGAATGGACTTGGCTTCGTTTGCTATCACTTCTATCAAGACTTACAACGGTTTTTAACACTGGTGGCTCACACAATTTGAATCTTGTTTCCAGCAGCCTCTTTAAAGCATCCAACCATGCATCTTTTTCACGGGGACTGCTTGTCATAACCTTGAAGACATCATCATTTGCTGAAAAGGCAATGGAAATTGAATTGATTATAAACGTCTTTAACACATTTAAACTGCTTCTCCGCAATTAATCCTGTTACCTGGAGCAATTACTAATTTAGTTTTAAAGCGAAAGACGAAATGAAGTTGTATTTATGCATCTAAAACACTGCCTGTCCTTGCTGCATCAGTTCAGTTTGAACCAACGGGTGGTCTGTACGTCTGTTAAAGATTATTGAGGGTTGCCAGCATAGAGCACTCAAATGCGTAAAAGGGGTTTGTCATAAATCGGCTGAAAAGTCTAACTCTAAACAAATTGGAATTTTTAACAGTCTGGTCCAGTTTATGGACCTTACAAGTAACCGATCTGGGAGTAATGCTGCCTTAAACTGGCATCATTTCATACACAAATGTGCTCCTCACCCTCCATGCTGGCTTAAATTAAAAAACGGGCATCACGAGCGTCTGTCCGTGTATTAAAAATCAACATTGTAGTACCTTGTACTACAATTTGTCAACCCAAGTAAATGTGAACTTGATAATAACAGTGACAAAATTCCTTACAACAGAAGGAACTTAGAATAAGAATAGGTATGATTAACTCAATAACCAAAACCAAACAAAACCTGTGACCAAAAAAAAGAAATATGACTGTCTATGGATGTCGGTAGCTCTATCACCAGTTAATACAAAAATAAACTCTTACATGCCAATTCGAAAGCATTGAAAAAGTCATCGGTATCTTCTAGATCTCTACCGCTAACGTCTGAGATTGCTAGTCTTTCCTAAGAAGTGCGAGAAAAATTGATATATGTCAAGAAAAAGAAGAACCGGTTATCAGTTTCGAGATAAAAAATTAATACGAGAACCACAACGAAAAAAACCAACACCAAAAGCCTTAGAGAAACATAAAGTATTGATCTGATCAACTGGGACCGTGTGCCTCAGTCTTCTACAGAAAAAACTTCACTCATAACAAATGGCCTGTAAACATATAAAAACACACTGCTGAGTACATTTTTTAGCAGGAAGGTTGTTTAAAATGCATATTACTCACACTTTACCTCCAGAACCCAATACATTTCTCAAATTGCATCAAGTAGTAACAGATTTCAATAAAAACACGGGTAACCCCGCCTATACATCCAAACACAATTCCTTTGAGTGACACAACAATTTCTAAACAGTGGGCCTCAATTCTTAACAAAAACACCTCCTCCCCATCTATATTATATTAACAAAAACATCTATTCCAAAATTCATTTTTATGATAATGGGTCATAATTGGGCTATTAAGTTTGCAATACGCAATGCTTATACTATCTCGAAGCTGCGCATCGACTACAACAACAGAAACTCTAAGAAAATCAAATACCTAACATTACATACATTCACGTAATATTGGCTAGTAACATATAACCTTTTAAGACTGCTATCCTTCGAGTTATTATTTGATCAGGCTCCAAGTATAAAAATTATTTAAGATTAAGACTGGTCCCAAAGTGTATAATAAAAACTAGAATATCCAAACGTTACTCGAGAAAAAATACCTCAAAACAATAACCCTCCAGTTTTGGGCTGACAGACAAAATGACGAGATCTTTTGGAAAAAGACAAAAGTAACGCTCTTTTCTTTCCTGTGTGAAAAACGGGGGAAAACAAGGTGGTTCAAAATATCATTATCACATCAAAAAATGTGGAGAAATGATTTTAAAATAATAAACGGTTGCTTAAATCTACCAAAGAGAAGGCAGGAAAGCGGGAGGGAAGGGTGCGGGAGGAAGGAAGGAAGGGGCAAAAGGGAGAGAGGAAGGAAGGGGCAAAAGAGAGAGAGGAAGGAAGGAAGGGGCAAAAGGGAGGAAGGGAGGAAGGAAGGGGCAAAAGGGAGAGAGAAAGGAAGGGAGGGTAGGGAGAGAGGAAGGAAGGAAGGGAGAAAAGGGAGAGAAGGAAGGAAGGGAGAGAAGGAAGGAAGGGAGAAAAGGGAGAGAAGGAGGGAAGAAAGGAATGGGAGAGAGGAAGAGAGGGTGGAAAGGGAGGGTGGAAAGGGAGAGAGGAAGGGAGGGTGGAAAGGGAGAGAGGAAGGGAAGGTGGAAA
>RDPX01000013.1:475133-547234 GCA_003991215.1 Morbakka virulenta | reverse complement strand
GAGGAAAGGGGGAAGGAAAGGGGAGAAGGAAAGGGGGAAGGAAAGAGGGAAGAAAGGGGAAGGAAGGCGAGAAGAAAGAAGGAACGAAATTAGAAGGGAGAAAAGAAGAGGGCGAGAAAAGAAGGAAGGGCAGGACAGGGGGAGGATAACTGGGATCAATTATTCTACTTTTATTCTCTCTTATTAATCTTGATCACTGCATCCAATTTTTTTTAGGTACTGGCCATCCTTCGTATTTTGTTGTAACAGGGGTTTTTGTACATCTGGTGGTTTGCGTCTTCATCACAACGTATTCCAATTCTTTCTCAATAATGCCTCTAGCATGCCAGAGATACCATAATTTCGAAGACACATCTGATCAAGCTACTTCCAGCAAGTGCTATTTTCTGGATAAGGTGTCTCCCGAGATTCGGATGCTCGCTGAACATGTATCTTTCAGTTTTTATCCACTAGTTCAGTAAATGATAGGGTTTCAAAATCCTAGCCAAATCTCCAAATATAAAGTTAATAACGCCAAGTAATATGTCATTTTAAGGCTGGAGTTCAAATCAGGTGCCAAAATTCATACATCTCAAGTCTAACATCCAAAATATTTGACATCATTTTTTGGAATAGCAAGGCACTATATTACCTTCCTAGAATATTTTGAGTGGCGACAATGTCTACTTGACCCAACATACGTGACATTTTTATATGAAGTCAATTGGTTCCGAATGGGTCAGAAACCGACCGTTTCCTGTGTCAAGATGTCAGCCCGAAGGAGGGATGTTGTGCTTATCTAAAGAGAAAGGAAGAGCCACCAATCTCATTCAAAATCTAATGCAAGTAGCTTTGTAACACAAGATCTTTCACAGAATTGGATAAACAAAAATGTCAATAAAGTCAATGCTTTTTTTTGCAACGCAGTATCATGTTTCTCATGAAGCCGATTTGGCCACTGGAAGACGCTGAATGGATATCGCTCACGTCAACTGAGTTTCACCTCTCGACACTATGTCACGAGTACCTCGATCCACTCGATAAAAACAGCATCTGCATATCAGATATCATGGGGTCAAAAAAGGAAAAAGCAAACCTGTTTCAAACTAGTCGTAATTCAGTAAATGTGGACATGATTAGATGCACAATACATTGTATAGTGAATTACAAAGTGAGTCAAAAAGATGTATCAAAAACAATTGTCGCTGTCGTAAATCTTTGGACAATCATGGAAGCTTGGATATTGGTGGTCTGTCGACGAAAGTGATTTGTGAAGTAACGAGGACGGTCAAGGATCTACAGAACCAGATGAGGAAATAAAGGTATAAAATCGTCCATTGATCTCTGGATAATTGATCGCCAAGGCCGCTGTAATGTTCAACATTTGGGTGTAACACCTGAAAAAGTGATAACATACAGCGCACACCAAATCCTCGAATGTTTAACAGATGTGCCAAAGTATTTTACATAAAGCAGGCGCCCAACTTCATAAAAAACATGGTTGGGGTACGTCTTAAAAGCGACTGGACAGCCATTTTCAAGCTATTGACACTCTGAATGTACAGTATGCATTGTATTTAGGCTGTTGTATTTAAAGAACCTTAACAGGTTTGTAATCTGCAGCTGCATCCGAATGGAATCGCCCCTGAATGGAGTAAAAAAGTTTTTTTTCACACAATCCAACGCCTCATGGCTACATATTTATTACTGTGATGTTCTTCGCAGCACTTTGTTTTCCTAGTACCCTGCCAGCAACACATCACCCCCACCCCCAAACCAACAAATGTTTATCCAAAGTGCTTTTTATTCTAATTTTAAGGTTCCTTCTAACCAGCAATGATATCACCAGGCAAGTTTGGCTATGGCAATTTCCTGCACATTTCCTCTGTCATCTAATCCATAGTCATCTAAATAGTCGTCATAGCTAGCTGGTATGATGCTGTTGACCACGAGCTTTAAAGTTTTCCACAAAATACAAGAACATTTATGGAGCAGAGATCTTATTTCTAAAGACCTCCAACTGAAAGAAATCGGACCTGAGCAGCTTGGAAACATTTTTGTAATTCCATAATTTCCCCTTAAGACCCTAAAGAAGGGCCTAACGCAGATTCGGAGAAAGACCTTAAGGATGGCCCTGAAGAAGACCCTCTGGAAGAATGTTTTAAGTGGTGATGCCAATTTAACAAACCAACCTCGCTTGTGACTTGAGGCAAGAAATGCGAGCAGTCAATAAAATACCTGAAAAACAAACTGTGTGACAACGTAAACTTAAGGAAAAATTTTACTATAGAAATGCATATCACAAAGCACTAACAAAAGACTATGTTGTGTGTTAACAATAAAAAAGGAACTTAAGATTACAGGGTAATGTTGGAGGCAAAGCTAAAAAATACAGTAGAGATATTGGCTAATGGAACTGATAAATTTAAATGCAACAGAGTACAAATGATTATGCCTGGTCAGGATGAAGGCTAGTGCAAAAACCAATGTAGAAATAGCTAACATTGTCAAGTAACAAGCTACGTTAAAAACAACTTGTACAAAACACCAGCAGCCATGAAAAAGAGAAAAAACGATGTCCACAATCATCACACAAACCAACAATAAAGCAAATAAATAAATCAACTACTCAAATCCTACATGCAACTGTAATTGCAATTTGTTCACTTTTTTTTAAAAAAAAGCCTCGACTTCGTTGGCTAACAAATTAACGAATAAAGATTTATGCACAATAAGCTTTACTTTAACATATGTAAACATAATATAAGAGAAGTAGTGGTTTAATGATTAGTGCAAATGCACCGTAACCGAAAGGTTCTGGATTCGATTTCCCGAGCGGGCGACTTCGGAACATCACAAAAGAAAAAGTCATTGGTTGGCGTCAGGAAGGGCACAAGGCCAAGAAATTTTTCACTGCCAAATCCAAGTCCTTATGAAACAAGGCATCGTCTGAGCCCCAGTTACTAGGGAAAATGACGTTAAACCCAAAAAAAAGTAAAAATAATTTTTTTTAAATTCTGAAATATGGAAGAATGAGTGACTAAAGAGTTAGTACAAGTTTCCATTCAAATGGCAAAATTAAAAAAACAACTGATTCATGGCGGCTACAAGCTGAAACAAGATAACAAAAACAAAACATTTGGTTTCCATCAAAGCTATGTGATACTCGTTTGCTCCTTATGTCACCTTATTTTTGGCATAAGAATATAATTCTGCACAAGTATTGACTTCTGAAATTCCCATTCTTTAACTCTTTAATTTTAGTTTAGTTTGTCTTTCACTTTTAGCTCCTTTTTTAACTAACAGGCCGTGACACTAGAGAGTTTTCTCTTTAATCACAGTAGAATAACCCTAAAGGTTTTTCTGTACGGTTAGTTCAGCCTCTCCCTTGCCTATTTTATCTCGTTGCAAATCCACATTCACT
Organism: Morbakka virulenta; assembly: GCA_003991215.1. Lineage (NCBI taxonomy): Eukaryota > Metazoa > Cnidaria > Cubozoa > Carybdeida > Carukiidae > Morbakka > Morbakka virulenta. Next base: position 543,831 of record RDPX01000013.1, on the reverse strand, counting down.
CCGCGCTTGCTCACTGCTAAAAATGACATACCAAATAGCTACTTGATAATTATACTATAGCTAGTATATATGTATATATANTTTCCATCAAAGCTATGTGATACTCGTTTGCTCCTTATGTCACCTTATTTTTGGCATAAGAATATACTTCTGCACAAGTATTGACTTCTGAAATTCCCATTCTTTAACTCTTTAATTTTAGTTTAGTTTGTCTTTCACTTTTAGCTCCTTTTTTAACTAACAGGCCGTGATACTAGAGAGTTTTCTCTTTAATCACAGTAGAATAACCCTAAAGGTTTTTCTGTACGGTTAGTTCAGCCTCTCCCTTGCCTATTTTATCTCGTTGCAAATCCACATTCACTCCGCGCTTGCTCACTGCTAAGAATGACATACCAAATAGCTACTTGATAATTATACTATAGCTAGTATATATATATATATAATTATAGCTACTTGATTATTACACAGAACTATTCCTTTCCACTGGTTTACAAACAATATATGCTACCCGTACTTGGTATTCTGTAATCCCATACAAATCAACTTATTTTCCTTCATTTCCTTAACCTCATTCGCCTACTGGGTGTACCATGCAATACAAATTCATCTCGTTCGTGTAGTTCAAAGACAGCTATGATTAAGGAACCAGTACCGCTTAACTAATAACTCTTACAAAATTAAAACGAACACATTATTGAAAGTGAGTATATCTCCGCTAGCTGCAAAGGTGGGATATCCAAATAAGGGGGTGGCAGTGTTCTGAAAAGACGTTATACTTCACTAGATTCCCTGTATTTCAGATATTCCAGTCGATGTAATATTGTATACGTAAATACTGTACGTACCAAATCATTTTTTTCCAAGAACACTTGAGACATCAGCACTATACTTCCAAGTGTGGTTATAGCCTTTGAATTAAGGAATAAAGAAAAGCAACTATGGATAAATGTGTATTTCATTTCATGAGTTACAAAAAGGGCTTTTGTCGTTGCCACATTATTTTAACAGGTACGTAAGGTGAAGATATGTGGCTAAGTGGTTTAAATTATAGTGTTGGACTTTTTAACTTAAACAATGACATAAATAGCCCATGGTTTAGCACCACCTGTATAACGGATTTAAGAATCCTATGAATCAATTCTCTTGTGCACCCAATATGATCAACACATTTATCAGTTTACCCAGTTACAACGGAACCAAAAGTCTTGACAAACAGTTTGCTCCTTATTATTGTGTGTAGGCTCCAAATGTCCATCAAGTTACGTGATGGGAATCCTACTTACATTAAGTTTATGAAAAAAATGTAGCTGTTCTCACAAAAGCTGTTTGTCTTACATGAGACAAGACAACCACATTCATTTTTGTCATTGATCGCAATTTAATAATTGAAAATAAACAATAAAACTTGCCAGTCTGACCATCTTGATTATGTGAATATAATATTCACATTTTCGTATCATTAATACATGGTCATGAAATGTCCGACATATATGCACAATTCGCTGCAAAAATGGGGAAAGATACTTGGAAAAGAAAGCGAGTTGTGGTCTACAAAGGCCAACCATTGTGGTGCATTATACCGGGTAAACCTGCCCATAGCCAAATATTCAAAACTTGAAAATCGCACAAAATGAACGTACTATGTTCCCAAACCATTCCGGAAACTGAAGGAAGGTAACAACAGACAAAACAAAATTGCCTTGACAAAAATGTGCTTCATACTAATCCATATTACGTGGAGCAAGTGTCTGAAACACTTAATACAACCATAGGAAATTTTCAGCCTCATTCATGACTTTTGTGTGGGTGTAATAAATAGAATTCTCAGTACAGCTGTCAGACATTAACTTTTACAAACAATAAGCTTGTCACATCTATATTCTCTTCTGCAATCCATTCTGAATTTCAAAGAATATCTTTGCTGAGGTCATACTATTCAACTTACTTCTCCTTCCCAGCCTTCTATTGTTCCTGTAAGCATCTCCAATTCCATTTCTTTCCTTTTTCTTACCTCGTGACAGCTCAGCTAATAATAGAAATAGTCAACTGCAATGAAAAATATCTGGTCAAGCAATACCTGTCTTGAATCAATGTAATACGCCTACTCTACTAAGAATGCAATTGCATATGGAAGTATTAAAAATTTATCCAAATAAAAAAATCGTCTGACTAACTGACAAACTCGACCGTGAGCTATCAATCGCTGGCATTAATAACAAAACAGCTTACTCGTATTAGTCTGCGGAAGAAGTTTAATCTTGTTCTTTTTGTACATGGCATGATTTAGTTTACCGCCTTATTTTTGCCTGTTATCAACAATTTTGCAAATGCTACTAGCAAACGTGTTTAAAATATAAGGATTATGGTACACACTGAAATAACGGGGCAAACGTCTTATGGTCTTTAATGACATAAATTATTTATTCTATTAACTGCCAAGGTAATTGTAAGTAATGTTATTATGACAATGCGATTACAGTGCATTGAATGATATATGGCAAATACTGGAAATATGTGGCCATGAGCACTTTTCTCCAAATAAAAATACTCAGCACGAGCTGTGAACATAACAAACGTTATATACCTAAAGATAAGCTGTCTGAAAACAAACTACCAATAACAGTAGCACCAACAAAATAATATACAGTAGCTCCAGACAACAAAAACTATCTTGATTTCGAAGAGGCAGGTCTGGCAAAATGCAGAACGGGGGTGAGGAAGGGTTTGTGGTACTCTTACGAATAGAGAAGCCAAATGGACAAAAGCTGGTAACAGGACTGAACTGAGAAGGAAAGATATAAAATCTAGAAAAACTTAAGTTCTTATCACTTCACCTAACAGTCACAAAGTGCTAATGCGTAGGATAGGCTCGCTACATCCGGTACATAGTTATATAATCAAACTTATTTGACAACTTTTTTATTGATCTCTAACTTTGTAACCCAAGTATTGTGCTTTACGTACCATGCAACAAATTTAGGATTTGCGACCTCTAGGTAATCGGCACAAAATGTCAAAGGTCTGGGGTACACACTTGTTTTGGTCCAGACCCAAAGTCTAGACCAAAACATTTTAGTATATTTTATACCAACATGGTCATTTCTTCCTGCTGACGTCGTCACGATGCCCTTGTGCTGGCCAGAATTCGGGAAAACTACATCATTGAAAACAAAATACGCTCCCAACTTGTACTTTGTTCAATCATTACTCTTCTTTGCCATCTGAAAGCATTATGGGTTCCTGAAGTGCCTGAGGACACTGCCCCTAACTCCCAATTACGCGAAGGGCTGAGAACGTTTGATGGCGCACGCATTGCCGATGAATGATTGTAGAATAGTTTAAAATTAAAAAATACAGTGGGCCCTCCTTTTAACCAACATTGACGGGAGTGAGATATTTTGTTCAATAAAAGGAGGATTCGCAAAATCCAAATTTTTCCAAAATGGGTTGTGGATTGAAGAAAATTTATTTTTCGATTCCTTCCAAAATAAAATTCAAAACAAATACCTTATCTTAATACGTTTATAATTGTTTGTACAATTTATCTATCTTCGTTTGTTTTGTTTTTATGCTTTTCCTTTATTTCCAGGTAATGGCCATTGCGATATTGTACTTCTTGGGGCATTGTATTTTTCAGCTACCTTTGACGGTTTAGTTCCCGATTCCACCTTAGCAACGGTTTTACATTTTTCAGTAAGCGACAGACTTTCTCTTTACAGTCGCCATTTTTCACAACGGAAGTAAAAGCATTTGCAAGAAAATATTTCGAATTCGAATTTCGAATTACCCCATATATAGGAAATACAACAGATTTCGATGATTCAAAAGTTGCGAAATTTTAAAACTCAAATAATTGATACCCATCGTTTTATCAATAATAAAATTTGACCCAGGGCCGTGAGATCGTGTTCGATATAACGATTATTTCTTTAAATGCTATGCTTCTTAAAACGAGGGTCTACTCTACCAATTCCATTAGTACTACCTCAAAAATATGGTCAATTCTACAACAAACGAGTATCTGACTGATAAAGGTAAATATGAAGTTAATATGTTCTCTTAACATGGTTGACCAATAAAGTTTCATATCACAACAGCTGGGTTAAATAATGTCGTCCTATTTAGTGATAAGCAAACCTTATTTAGGAATATATCATGGCCAACTGGAATAAAAAAAACTTTTTGAAAATTGGTTTCGCTCCAAAAAAACGCTTAGCATTACTTACAAGTTTGGAATTACTTTNCATTTTTCAGTAAGCGACAGACTTTCTCTTTACAGTCGCCATTTTTCACAACGGAAGAAAAAGCATTTGCAAGAAAATATTTCGAATTCGAATTTCGAATTACCCCATATATAGGAAATACAACAGATTTCGATGATTCAAAAGTTGCGAAATTTTAAAACTCAAATAATTGATACCCATCGTTTTATCAATAATAAAATTTGACCCAGGGCCGTGAGATCGTGTTCGATATAACGATTATTTCTTTAAATGCTATGCTTCTTAAAACGTCCTTCTTTCACTATTTTCCAAAAGATCACAACATATTCGAAACAGAGACCTACTAGGAAACGTTCCTTCCCCATTTCTACACACAGCCTTGAAGGTATACACGTAATGGGAATCTTGGCTAGTTTGGGCAAGCGAACCCATTTAAACAAACGTTTTTATACACCAAAAAAAAGGTGAATACAAAATTACCGCTATAATTTGATAAACTTGTGCTTCCTTTTTAATATCCAAAAAGTCTTTGTGGTCCTCCTATATATGAAAAAATAAATACATCTACAGATATGTGCGTGGTGGGTTGACGGCGTCGTAGGAGGTACGAATGGTGTGGACGGTGTCGATGGTGTGAATGGTGTGAATGGTAAGGATGGTGTGGATGGTAAGGATGGTGTGGATGGTAAGGATGGTGTGGATGGTAAGGATGGTGTGGATGGTAAGGATGGTGTGGATGGTAAGGATGGTGTGGACGGCAAAGATAAAGCGGATGGTAAGAATGTTGTGGTGTTTGAATGTGGGTATTACTGTGATGATGTGAAACTAGGTATTTCATGGAATTCCTAAAAAACAATACACAAATTTCAAAAACGAAGTTTATAATTTTAACTACATGAAAATTAATGCTTCACCGTCAATTGCCGCCACCACCATAAAAGGTTATTGTTCTCATTACTCAATATCACTGCCACCATCACTACCATCTTCATTACCAATGCTAAACAATTTTTACATGCATAATATATCTACGGTTTGTGAAGAATATAATAATTGAGTTCCCAAATTGTGAAGCTGGATAAAATCAAAGAATACAAAAGTGATTCCAGGAAAGTCTTAATTGCAGCTTTAATGTAACATATTTATATGGAACTTATCACAAACGTTACATATGACAACCCAATTTTAATCAACGCGTTATCAAGTTAATATAAAATGGATAATGAAGGTATCTAATTGGATGATCTACTTCATTATCCTTCAATTTTCTTTTTTTAGGGGTGCTTCCTGTCTCAGGGGACGCCACAGCAATTATGGCTCCTCCAGAACATGTGACTGCGTGCTTCTTTACCATACAAGTTTCTCTACGCCATATCGCCAATAAACCTCTCCTATCACCTCTACATCGGTCTTCCAACACCTTGAGGTGCCCTGCTCATTTCCCTTCTACAAATTTTTTCAAAACATATTTCCCCCCTGAACACCTCATTTCGCATCATATCTTTTGTAGTAGCGCCCAAGGACGGGTGGCACTCATAACTATCGCAAAATATATACGATTTTTCAAAAACCTGCAGTCATAATCAATGTTCCATATCATACAACTTTATCGATCTTAACAGTGCTTTGAACACTTATCCCTCGCTTTTATACAGATTATTTTAAAAAATAAGTGTATTTTAAGGAGTCTCTTGAAAAGTATATTGAACCATTGAAAAATCGACAGTGCATTAAAACCAAACTTAACTCTAATCACTCAGTCGGTATTGTCATAGGCATGGTTCTGTTGGGTATGTATATACAAATGTATGTATGTATAAACACACAAATTCAACTTTACTCTCGTAATATACATGACATAGTTCTGAATACCTCTTCGTCCATCTGTGTAAACTTGCCTAGCTGCTTAATAAGCAAGTATTTATCTGGCATAATTCACGTACTTATTTGAACCTGCCCAAAACTTGAAACCGTAATCCACCGGTCTTACAATTAGGGTTTGGCCTGTCACCATTTAGTATCAGCATACCACATCAACTAAATACTGCATAACAAGTCTTTTTCAATGTCATTAAGCAACTTTACTTACAAGCATCATAACGTATTTCTGTCAACTGACTTTTATTACAATGTACAGCCCCTCTCAAATATAATGGTTAGCAAGTAATATCATCACCAAGTGCCTCCTTACCAATGTCATGGGGAAAAAACTGAATTGCGAGCCGTACGTACCAAAATATTTTCTTTCACTGATCCTGTAAAATGTACCACCAATGTGGTGAAGTAATCCTTCTTTGGGTAAAACAAAAATTCTACTTAAGTCAAAAAATGGTTGAAAATACTAGCACCATGGGGGATTTAACATTTTCACCGTTTCAAAATATTAATACCGGGGACTGGTGTTACATTGCATTAAATGTCCCTGACAGCAAGCTTCGATTCTTAGACCTCAAAAACAAGAAGAAACTTGGTTCGAGTTCTTGACACATGGACTCCATAAAGTTATGGATTTTGAATGAAAAGAATAATGTATGTATTACAAATGTTATATTTCATGGTGTCCATTTTTATAGAAAACTTGGGTCCTTAACGTTTATTTTTAAAAATTGAACGTACCTCTATGTGCCTTTCCAATTCCTTCAATTGGCTGGCATACTTTTCGACATGCACAAATGGCTACAATACAAAAAAAGAAGACAAGTTTTCCGAGTATAACCCTAACTATTTATTTCAATTTAGTGTTACATTTACTAACAATTCAGCAAGAACAGCTGGTGTCTTTTGTTTCATTTCCCTTGCAATCCTCTTGCCATGTCTTGTCTTGGTGGAATTGCTTACCAAAGCATTAAAAGAAACTAAATAAACATGGCCTAAACGAAGCAGTAAGTATGAAATTACTACATTTTACATGGCAACATGAGGAGTGTGAGCCACCTCAATGAACGTCTCGTCCTCTGTAAACCTCAGCAACCTTTCTGGCAAGCCCATTTCATTAACACCTCTTTTGAGAAGTACAATGAAATCGTGATATGTTCTCTCAAAAAGATCTGATTTATCTTTTCAGGGATGAAAAACTATAGAAACCTACACTTTCCATTTTTTGTCCTTCCTGTCCTTTTTTAACAATAACGTCAAAGACCGAGCGGCTTCCACGACCCAACTTTCATATTCTCAAAGAGCCAAGTAAACAAACAGGTAGCAACGATGAAACGTAAACCTTGGGGTTACAAAGTAGTATCAACTACCTCACAACCGCAATAGCTGATGGCGATTAGTATGTGATGATACCAAAAAAGAAGAAAAGAACAAAAGGGAAAAACGAACGTAAATAAAAGAGTAGGGGGAAATGAACGTAAATGAAAGAGTGGGAGAAAAATCAAAGGTAGAAAACTAAAGGTGAAAAAATAGAAGAAAATCTGGAAAATAGAAGGCAAGAAAAAATTGTCAATAAGAAGAAAGAAAGGCAGACAAAGAAAGAAAAAAAGAAAGAAAGAAAGGAGGAAAGGAGGAAAAGAGGAAAAGAGGAAAGGAGGAAAGGAAGAAAAAGATCCCATGAAATAAACGACCATACTGTATAAAAACACCAAACAATCTATTATCTTCAATTAAGCACAAAAGTGCACTATATACTTTCACATAACTGTCAAGTCTTATTGTAATGTAAATATTTAAACTCCTGTCATCTAAAAAAACGATGATAGAGTTAACCAATCCTTCATAAAAACGGTTACTACTAACCCATTTAAAGATGTGTTCCTGCTAGAAAAAAGCTCCACAAGAAGTTTTAACGACGACTTAGCAATGACAAAAAAAAGAGATTTTATTAAGGCATAATTAAGCGAATTGACAGTTGTCGGGCGGTTTCAAAACTTACTCCTCAATTGAAAGAGTTAAAGATGCCGGTGTTAGGCTATCACTGTTTTTATAACTGCAAGGTGTAACACATAGCAAATTGTGTTTAATACGTACACTTCTCACAAATAGCCTGGGAGTTAGCCATCGACTAATGCCTGACATTCCTTCACAAGTTCAAAACAACACTAATTTAAGAAATATTAGAACAGATGTATAAGGGAAAAATTATGGCTAGTTTCTAGCAATTATACTACACACCTTGGATAGGTAAGTCGTTAGCATCATAATTCCGGGGCTTGGCGCTCCTGTCTCCTCCATAAACTCGTTCAGTTTCTCACTAAAATTAAATTCAGTCATAATATTCAATAAATTAATCACAAACAAGCTCTGAAATGGTTTTAGGGTTCTTTATTAAGGAGGGCATTCAGTATCACAGAAGAGAGTACAACTACCTTTAATTAAGAACCGAACGCCATATTTTTACCTCAAAATAGTAAAATGCCAACGCTTAAATGCAAACCAAATAACTATGGATACTGGGATGACAAAATACGGCATATGAAAAACCCTGGTATGACTGGTGCATCAACACATAACATGGAATCTGAGTTCTATGCTTCGCTCGGTAATTCAAAAATTTTTAGGCTATAAGGGTTTAAAGTAGGTGCATCTAACACAATAACCGCCTGAAATGGGTCATTAAATAAACAGATGGCAAAAACCTTAAGCATGTTCTGAAATATACTTGTTAAGTCCACACCTTGCTACTACCATAAAGTGCTGCCTTTAACAATGATATGGAAAAAGTCATTTAAAAAATAACCATTTGGACTACTTTCTACCGTGCCAATTCTCAAACCCTTGAAGACGTCCGCGGAAAACAGGACATACAATATTAAACAAATCCCTTAAGGTAGGTGATTGAATACCACTAAATGACAACAAGAAACCGATTTCTACCGTAACCACACCTAGATTTCCACAAATGATCTCGCAAAAAAATTAAAATCCAACTTAAGAGGATAAAAACTATTGTTTCAACAAAGCCTTTGTGAAAGTTGGTCCGACTTTGCCGCAACCCTTATATTTTTTGGTTATCCGTGTGCAAATGTTAACAGTAAAAAATGCTGAAAATGTAGAGAAGCGGGATATAATTTATCTGAATATACAATTTAACTGAATATATATATATATACACACCGGTTGATCTGCTTTTTTCTCAAAACAGAGTGCTCGATACCAATAATCAAATAAGTAGTGGCAGGTAATATGAAGAGTTGATGAAAAAGCACGCCAAATATTTTTAGTACTTAATGCTCTCTCAAGCAATAATCAGCTGAAAAAGTTTTCATTGCAAGCAGGTTTTCATAAAATCAGCAATGGGTTGTCATCTTTGACGTCACTGACAGGCGTCAGTGTTCGTATAGTGACGCACATATGTCTGTTCATATGTCGGGATTTTGAAGCAAATTTAGTTCTTTTGTTTACTATGTTGTCTTCATTCTTTTCCCCCGAGGTCTGTCGAGGACTTAGGGAGGATTTTGCCCTACATACGTGATTGGAATTAGTTGGATACTTGAGCCCGAACATTTTCTTCGCTAAATTAAAAGACTATTTGGCTTGTACATGGTATCAAATACTCTAAAAAGTATAACACATCTAAAGGAAAAATCAAACATTCTAACTTTTGCACCGGCGGTTTCAAAAAAGTTTTATTGTGTTAAAATAAAATAAGGGACCTTAGAAAAACTCAGGTCGCTTGAGAATTTAGATTAGATTTTCAAAACTATATGTAGCAAAAGTTTCACAATGCTAATCAATAATATATGGAGCAAAAATTTGCCAATACTTTTAATACAAAAACTTTTCCATTGAAAGAAACCACAAACCCGACTAATAATAACACATAAACCTAGTAACAATATGCACACAAAAATTTCAAAATCCAGAAATAAGGACCTTACCTGAACTGTGATAACAGCACAACAGCTTGAGGATGGCCAGTACAATAGTCCACATATAAATTTCTCATCTTAAGAAAGATAAAAAAAAACATTGTTAATGAGATCAAATAACATTTCCGAAGTCAGTAAAAATAAAAGTCTCTGATCAGACCAAGTCAAGCAACTCCAAATATGGTACCAACCTAACGCATAATGGCAAATGCATTCAATGTATTGCAAGTCAATACCATCTCATAATAATACACAGGGATGAACAAACATAAACAAGGTATGTCACAATATCTACTGCTTTTGCAGGGGTCTGCCTTGGATTCAAATTCTCATAAAACATTGTGAGGAAGTTCAGTCTCACTGTTATACATCCGGTGTAAAACCTATTTTTATGGTTACTAAATTGTTGTTTGAATGCTCCTTCACATTATTCGTAGTAAATGTTCTTATTGCTGCCCCATCCTCCAATCGGCATGTAGACAGTACACTAAGGATAAGAATTTTCCTTTCCATGGGCATTGGTCTTATTCCTGCAAGGCACACTCGTTTGTTCGATTCGTCCAGCTATTTTCCAAGTTAAAAAGCAGCAATAGGTTAATAATGTCGTCATTAATTTTTGTTTCTAACCTTGTATTGTTTAGGAATGCTTCCTTGCAAGCTTTTTGTTCGATTTAACCTGCAGTTTGTAAGGTAAGTTGAATCACAAAATCTTATGTTTTCCACTTTGTCTTTCTGGTATTTCGGCTTACTCTTTCAAACATTTTTTATTCCTCAATTCCGTTTGATGACAAGGTACTTTCGATTCTCTTAGCTCTTTCCAAGACATGTTCGGCATGAGAGGTCTGATAACCTTTTGCTGACAATCTTTGGCCTCAGTATTAAGGTGGGTGGTACTTGAATTTAAGTATATGGTCTGTTGTTGGAATTTCTTTACGGTGATTATTTTCCACCTGCAGCAACAATGATACATCGAAGAAAGCTGCCTTTGCTAGTTTGGTTTCAATAGGGACGCTAAAATACCCGGACTTAATCAAAAACAAAGCTATGGTATCCATTCTAAGCTAGTGTAGCTTTGGTCTGGCAATCGGGGCAACACCTAAGCTCTGTACAACCCAATACGCTCTTTCTTACTAATGGGAATTATCTATTCAACATATATGCATAAATGCATCTGACTAAATTGCTCGGGCAAAAGTTTTCCCGCTAAACGTTTTTGTGGGTCAAACATTCGATCAACATGCAATGTACTCAAATATCTTCTTATATTGAAAACGATAAAAAATAGACGAAATAGGAAATACAAATATTTCAATTGAAAACTGCTGTACGTATTGTAAACTTTAAGATAAATACAGAGACTGCAAGTATTGTAGCTCTTGTCCACTAGCTGCTCTACAAATTTAACATTACAATCTTGGCTTAAGAGTTCAAGTCAAGCGATTATTTTTCAGTCTTATCTTCCAATTGTTAAAAAATAAAATTAACGCATGCATCTGATGACAAGTTCGAATTTATCAGAGCTTAGCTAAGGCAAAGATAGGCAAAAACACAGCTGTTGATTTCACTGACTTTATATGCTTGCATACAATTAATCTTCTATCTAATGTCAACATCAATATCGAGATAAAAATGCGGCAAGCAGTAATTATCTGATTACAAATTATTTTTCATGAGACTTTTTAAAAATAACTGGGAAAAATACTTCTAATCTAATCGTAATCTTCTAACGAATACACGCATGAGCTAGTGAAGAGTATTAATTTAATGCGGCTCTTATCCATACAAAGTAAGCGGTACGTTTGAGTCTCTAAGGTAGAGTTTTGAGTTTGTCATTACATTCAACTCAGGTAAGAATTGAATATTTTCTACAAACAGTTTTCCCTCGTGCCTCACAATACTCTGAAGAATGCTTACAGCTGTCTTTCTTCTTCATGGAAGGCTCTGGCTTATGAATTTCACACCTAGATATGGTACTTCTCCCCTCATAACGCATGGGAACTGACATGAACTTCTTATGCACAAATTGTCCAAGGAACATATCCATATTCAATCTAATAACACCAGAAAGTTCGTCTGAATTTCTTGCTTGTACAAACGGCTTGATCATTTACAGTGCCAACTCCCAGCCAAATTGTAAGGTGATTGAACCTTAACTTTGTTTCAGACACAACACAGTTTTTGCGTTTACTCTTACAATGTTCAACGTGTAATAGAATGCCACCAATGCCCATCAAAGTGATATGGTGGATACCGTCAAGTAGTCATAAAACTGACCAACAACTGCTGTTTCTCCCTTCGCAAAATAGTCTAGGGAAAACCTCATCCAAATTTTAAAATTTCAAGTCTCAACAATCAATATTTCTTAAAATATGGCGGTTCAAACTGCGCAGTCTACTAGCTCCCTCATACCAACGCTAAATAAATTCAGAACACCATAAATGACTGAAGCATATCTTAAAGTTTATAAATAGCTAAAACTTTGTCATTAAAAACTTTTTTCTTTAAATTTCTCCAAGAGAAAAAATATTATCGCATAAACTTTACCTGCAAATGGGGGTGCATAGCAGCTCAGGTAAGCTGTATAATAGCTCTGTGTATCTTGATGCACAGAATGCAAAATACACTGCAATCTTTGATATTTGTCTGATTTACCTACTGTTGACAACATCCTTGTCCCAGTTCCTGCGATGGCCTTGTAAAGGCCTAGATTCGGGCAATGCCGAATTCTCTGACAGGGCGCCTTTCTGACGAGATATAACAGCTCTTCGAGAGATTCCGCAGTCTTCAATCATCTTCATTTTTTCATATATATCATTCATTCAAAATACCGTCTGAACATGCAATTCTCCTTCTAGTGCTCTACATGCAAAGTATGCTGCCATTCCGAGTACATACTATAATCATTATACCTATGTTTCATGTAAATATTTACACAACTTTAATAGCAAATTTCATAATAGGGTCTTGTGATACAAGGAAAGAAACACATGCCAAAATAAGCATCCTGTGGCTGTGATAAAACATCAAAATATATATATAATTCAAATGCTCTGCTTCTATTAACTGTGTCTCTTCTCCTTACAGTTCGAAAAATAGTATTCAATTTAACGGAAAGAATCACCTCACCTGTATAGCATTCCTCAGGAAGCAGGCACCTATCCTTTGATCCTCAAGGTTGTACCTTCAAGGAAAATAACCGGTCACGGATTGAATTAACCATGGTAAGATACCAGTAAGAACAAAAACGGCACCCTTACACTTCGATATACAATATATATACTAGGCATAGCTTTCACTGTAAGTAATCGGCTTTCTGTGTGTTAAGAATGGTTTTTTTCCACTGTGATGAAAAAGTGGGTTGTTGTAGTGTGGCCTGGACATCTGGAAAAACCACTAAATAAGAATAGTGCAGCTGATTTGAAATAAGTAACCGAGGAACCAATCTCCGTATATGGAGCTAAGGCTTTATTTAAGTTCAATTCACTCTTAAAAATCTCCTTGGACTTTATTAATAAACAGGAGCCGGTCAAAAATCCCTCCTCACCCCCAAATCAATGACGTAATTATTTCACAATGTGTTCGAAGTACATTTTGTCTTACAAGTACTTTGATAACATCTTCACTTACTGTTTGCGCAAACTCATACAAGTTCCCTTGATTGTTTTGGAGGTTAGTTGTGCAACCTTGGAATTGTGACAACCCATTTCAAAGCTAGGTAGCTTTCAACGTTTGGCCACGGGTGTGGTTGCCCAGTAGCATATACTTGCAATCTGCGCGCCATGTTCAAATTTGCACTGGAGTGGAATTCAAATTTTGTGTCTCTTAAGCGCACAAGAACAACACAAGAAACAGCGACCACGAGGGAATGAACGCTGATTCTCAAATGCAAGACATGTGATCACCTTCAGTTTATCGAGTCAGTTAAATTTCTTTAAAAAAACCTTAATTTTTTTAGTTAAGCCAATTTTATTTGAATAAGCTAACATAAACAGATGATGCTGGGTATTTTATTTGGGAAAGGGGGTAAGGTAACTGTGACGTTTTCTTGCCAAAAACAAAACACCTTAATTTCCGCATCCCTGTAATATTTATGGGGCACAATTTTCCTATCTATCTTGTTAATCGTGTCTGGACCAACTGCATTAGTGTTCCAGGTGTATATATTAATTCAAGTTACGAATCGAAACGAAAAGAAACTCGATAGGAAAGCAACAGATGCAATATATAATAATAATGAAGTAATGCTGTCAACTTTTACTGACTGTCATACTATGGCATAACTTGGTACGGTCCAAGTCGTATCTCTGGTCACGATGGTTGATGCTAGGTGTCCCTAGCCACCACTGCTAGTTATTGTTGTTTACGACTGCAAGTGGAGACAGCATTAAATGTGTCAACAAAAAGAGGCATAAACCTTCTCAAAAAACCAGTACGAAAATGACTCATTTCTAAGCTGTTCTTTACTTACTCGAGTTCTTCCTCTAGTTCTTTTAGCAGATTTTGATGAAACGCCACTATCTTGTCATAATTTCCGCATAAAGAATTAACTTGCGCCTGTGCCATACTGAAAAAAATAGGAATATAGACCTTAAAAATAGTCGAAGACAAAGTACGGTGACGTTTCAAAGTCAATATTAACATTATTGACATGGTTCTTCAATGTTTCTTTTTAACTCGCCCATTTTGAAGGCACCCAGAATAAACAGTGACGGCCACTTCTACCAATGAGGCATTAGGAGCCACAAAGTGTTCAGGGCCAATTTCCCACCTTTTGAGTCATGACTGCCGATTTGTTCACAGTGTAATACGCTGAATAACAAATATTTTCACCATGGTAGGTTCTTACAGTTACCGCAGGCCCTGTCTTTTGCGAAGAAACTCCATGTTAGCAAGTCTGTAATATTACTTGTTCTATTCAACCAAACAGCTCTTTAAGATAAGTCCTTTCAAACCCTCCATAAAAATACTTAAGCTTCAACATTACCACCTGATGTGTTATAAAAAAGAGTAAGTCTTACTAGAGTCTAACATTCCTATCCTCTTTTTCTGTGCAGCTACACTATCTAATCCAAATGCAACTTAACGCATAATTTTAACCATGTAACCATGCTTTGTCAAATTTTATGCTGACAAATCAGATTGCTTTTTACTACTAATGAATATAAAGAATAATGATTTTAGGATGCCCGCAAAACAAACATACTTGGGTAAACACTATGATATTGTTATTCAATATGGTAATAGTGTACATCAACTTACTGATCTTCTGAAGCTAGCTACCTCGAAATCAATAATATATATGCTACTGTATACCAACGCGTATCAACGTATAACCGTTTGCTTGAAAATCTGTGATCAGAAATAAACCATTAGTTTGGTGGGTAGTTTCTACATCCAAAAATCTGCCACGAAACATTTGTATTAAAACACACAAAATTCAAAATACGCTTAATAACGCACTAATAAACAGGAAGCACTAATAGACAAGAAAGCACTAACAGACATGAAAGCACAAATAAACAGGAAAAATAACAAACACAGAAAAATGACGAAACCGCGCCAATGACAAACACAGTACCACCAACACTATGGCTTCGTCTACTCAATGTGAGTAATCTATAGATTCGAACAACATTCCAGGCCGACAAAAAATACAACCAGCATACCCATGTTTGTCAATACAATATGAAAAAAGTAATGAACCCAAAAAGTGTCTAAACAATTGTAATAACAGTGTTCGATTTGGCATTGTGTGGGAATGTCAATATAAGATTGCAGATTTCAAGTAATTCGTTCTCCTTACAACCACATGTACATAACAGAACAATAGTTGCCAATTTTTCAATGTTAGTATTTCATAATCCTGCGAAAATGCTAAATTAAAAAATTGTAAAAAGAAACCAAGACGAGTAGCGGCAGTGGGAGTCCAGAAAAATATGTACCTGAACCAAAACCCGTGCAAAAAGACAGCACGACAGTATGAATATATATAATTATTTTTGTTTGTCCTTACATTACACCCCTTCCTTCGTACTGTCTTTTATTTTTGCCTGGATTTCGCCTCAGTTACGAATATTTCGGACTCCCATATATCTATACACATCCACCATAACCGTCCCTGTGGCAATAAGGCCTGAGTAATTGGAATTAAGTTTGCTTCTAGTACTCACACTGTCGATTTTTTCAGTGGTTCTATATACTTTTCAAGAAAATCCTAGAAAAAGAAAAACAAA
Source organism: Morbakka virulenta (assembly GCA_003991215.1). Classification (NCBI taxonomy): domain Eukaryota; kingdom Metazoa; phylum Cnidaria; class Cubozoa; order Carybdeida; family Carukiidae; genus Morbakka; species Morbakka virulenta. Next base: position 527,565 of record RDPX01000013.1, on the reverse strand, counting down.
CAAAACAACAATTAGTATTTTCATGGTACACATGGCCATAAAAAAAGAAAAGTAAATCAATATGGTACTTTAACTCAAGACAAATCAGTTATATACAACTGCCATACAATAAACAACAAAAATGCATATAAATTTTCTTACCTGCAAGTCTTTGCCATGAGCTCTTTCCGTGTCGACAATCCCTTTCAAAACCTTTAAATTTAAAAGTCAAAGTACCGACAAAAGTATTTTGAAAATCTCATATTAATATACACTGCAACAACAACAACAACAACAAGTTGAAATGCCGCTCTGCGTATCTAGATTATGAACAATTTCATATGGTATTGGGTTTCGGAGTAAAGTCTTTTATTTCCTCTTGTATCAAAAGCCAAGCATTACCTCCAAAAATCCTTAGCCTCAAGCTTTTACTTTAATAGAGATCTCAAAGGATCGTCATTGGCAACGTAACAGTCAATATTCACTTAAGGCCGAATATTAAAACTATTTCATCAACCGAAAAAGTTGTGCTATGTTAAATTGACTAAAAATGAAATTGGTAATTACTAAACATTTGTGTTCCATGTAGTGACAAAAACATGCATGTTCAAATATTTTAAGAAAAACACACATCAGCAAGAGGGAAACATAATTTCCCCAGTATCTGACCATAACCCACACTCTTAATGATAATAAATACACGAGTTTCTGAATAAAATATTTATTGTTGGTCGTGTAGAAAACAAACTTCTCGTATAAAGTTTCACTAGCATAGTGCGTCTGGTTATTGAAATATATTATTGAAATATTTAAATAAAATATTGCAAATTTACCTCGCTATCAAGGGGTTACAAAAAGAATTAAAACAAAAACAAAAAAAATAATATCAGAATAAAATTAATGAACAGAAATGACACAAATGACTTTGCTAATCTGGCATTAATCAATCAATCCACCTGGAGTTTTCCTCACACAAGTAACATCATCATACAAAAACAAATACACTTTTTATATTTAAAAACCACTTCAGATAATGGTTCAATTATGGAAAATTATTTTATTTATTCCTTTCCCTGACTTAAATCTTGATATCATGTTTTGAGTAAAGCCATCTCATGTTGGTCTAAACCGCAGCGTTGGGTATCTGATAAAAGCCCGTTAACTTACAAGGTCATGATATGATTTTCCTGTATCTGGTCTTGGTGACGAGGGCTTTTTTGCTTGTCTGTTCCCAAAGTCCGGCTCTGGATCTATTAAAAAAAAGAGAAAATGCAACGGTAAACACACTTCCCAAAGAAAGTATTTCCTGCACCAGCTTCTAGAAATTTGAAGCAATTATTGAAACAGATCAGGCAAAAATCTTTGCCAATATAATATTTTAAAATGGATGATAAAGTATCATTAAATGTAGAAACTGTCAATAAAATAAACACATTGTGCCTTCTGTTTTCATTTAGCTTTTTTTAATATGTTTTTAATTGAAGAAAAATATTATTTCAATACCACTATTATTGTTATTATCGTATCAATATTATTACTAACCAACTCTCAACAAATGTTTGTTAAAAAATATTTTGATTAGTTTCTGTATGTGCATGTTTCAGATGTCAATTAAAAACAACTATCTACGTAATAAATATATTTCCTTGCTCTTACGACTTTACCTTTTCGGAAATTCAATTTCTGTCCGAGTTATATGTTTTCTAAATTCTGAATAAGATTTTGAAGCAAATAAATACACCGTCACTATACAAACACTAAAGTACGAGAGAGCATAGCCGTTTCTTCTCATACTTACAGTCGTTGATTCTGTGACACCGATACCAATAACAAGCTGAGGGTGATTTTTCCATGCTGCAATTGTTCTTAATGTACTGTTTGACTTCCGGAGAAGGAGCATTTTTAAAGGTCATGCCTTCCATTACAACTGTCTCCTACTAATCCTACAGATGACTTATAACGACTAGATATACAATGGTGACTTGCAGGCTACACGGTATACGTGCCTGACCGTAGGCACTTAAAAGTTTTCTTCGTACCCACCAGACCTTAATATAGGAAACATCTAGGCGACAGACGAGAGCTTTATGCTTGCGAATACCGCTTGGCAAACGGCGCCTTATCTGTACCCTGGTTGTTGATCCTGGGTAGGGATTTCTGTCAGTGTGTCAAAGTGCTTGTGAGTCAAACCAGCGGGGCTAACCAAGCTCTTAAATTGCTGGAACAGCGCGGCAAAACTGATATTCTTGATAGTGTTTCTTTTTCCTAGCTCTTTAATCACAACCAGTCTCTATGAGCGACTGACCGGATACCGGCGGCTTATAGGTATCAAAATCCTCTGTGACTGTCCAGTAGCTGGCGGCAAGATTGTGGTACATCCACCTCGCCAAGTCGCACATGACCCAGCGTGGCGAGTACGGCTTATCACTCCATAGGCGAATGAACCCCCTCATATGAGGTCACCGGCTTTGGAGTCTGAAACCATGGTGGACAGCATGGTGGATGTAGATATCGGCGGAGGAACTGGACAACTGGTCAACGGTGAACCCACACGACGTTGGGATTAAATACCCAAGGTCACCTAGCTCAGTGAGGAAGCTACTGTTTCAAACCTGTGATGGAACACCACATTTATGTACAGTGGAAAAGAGTGTTCCAGCCCGGCGTCCTGACAAGGCCTCCTTCTCCAGGACCCACATCTCCATCCAATGCCTTACAAGAGAAAAAGATACTACACTGGCTCGGTCGTCGCCCATCATAAAAAGGACCGCGTGCCTGCTGTAGGAAGCTCGGCAGACTCGACAAGTTCACTAAGGTCCAATACCAACAATGACAATGATCACCTTAATGTAGGGGAGAAAATAAAGATCCTGACATTAAATGTGGAAGGTCTATCCATGTCAAAATGCGAATACCTATCAGAACTTCTATGTAAACATGATGTTGATATCGTACTCCTACAAGAAACACACCTGACCGACAAGTGCCAACCTTCCAGATACAAAATCAATGGCTACTCTGTCACCAATAAACAAAACCACCCAAAATACCGAATCATCACATACGCCAGAACACCAGACCTGGTTACTGATCTTGGTGGAAAAACAGATGAATATGGGACCGAAACAACCACTGTCAAAATTGGATAAACTGAAATTACAAACATATACAAACCACCAAACACAAATTGGACAAACCCTCCCTTAACATTAATCAACCACCCAGCGATAATCACAGGAGACATTAATAGTCACCACAACGAATGGGGATACACAAAAAATGACCAAGCAGGAGATCAACTAAGCCAATGGTACACCCTTTCAAACCTTTCCCTCATTTGTAACCCAAAAGATAAAGGAACTTTCCACTCAGCGCGCTGGGGTAAAGATTATACCCCTGATCTCGTGTTTGTTTCTAAAGACAACAACGGAAGACCAACCACAACAACGAGAGAAGTCCTGGGCAACTTTCTAAAGAGCCAACACCGCCCAACTCTTATTACAATAGGCATACAGATACCAAAAATAAAAGCACTGCCAAAACCACGATGGAATTTCCGCAAAGCAAACTGGGACGCCTTTGCTACAGACATTGACAAAACATGTCAAAGAATACCACCCATAATAAGCAACCTGCGTAGATTCACCAAACTGATCCTAAGCATCTCTAAAAAGCATATCCCACGAGGCTTTCGAAAAGACTATATCCCTTGTTGGACTGAGCACAGCAAACAACTCTGGGAACAATTTGAAAGAACCCAAGACCAAAATATCGCAGAAGAACTCCTAGAATCATTGCACAACTCCCGTAAAGAAAGATGGCTCGAGGTTGTTGAAAATATGGACCTGACTCACTCCAGTCGGCATGCTTGGCAAACAATAAGAAAGCTTAACCCCGAATCCCAACAAACAAAAAAAGCCCCACAAATTAGCGCTGAAGACATTGTGAAAGAGATAAAGCAAAGAGGACAGCATAAGCCCAACTACACTTTTGAGAAGAAAATCAGAAAGAAATATCAAAATATAATAAATTCGATACCTCGTACAGGATCTCTCCTTTCCATCCCAGTGACAACCAATGAAATGAAAAACGCCATTAAAAACATAAAAAACGGCAAAGCAGCAGGAATTGATGGAATTTATCCAGATATGATTACCCACCTTGTTCCCAATGCTATCAACTGGCAGCCACCATGACAAAAATCATTGACAAAGGCACATACCCACAACAAGGGAAACATGCAAAAGTAGTAGCAATTTTAAAACCAGGCAAACCAGCTAAAGAACCATTCAGCTATAGATCCATCTCTCTGCTCAGCTGCCTCCATAAACTTCTAGAGCGTATAATCCTCACGAGGATCACTCCATACATCGATCCTTTCGTACCCCCACAACAAGCAGGCTTCAGAGAACAAAGGAACACCACCGAACAAGTTCTATCTCTTACTTCTTACATCGAAGCAGGATTCGAAAAGAAGCAGAAAACAGGTGCTGTGCTGATAGACCTATCGGCAGCATATGACACTGTATGAACTGGGGGCCTCATGTACAAACTCGCAAAAATCATTCCCTGCCGAAAAACACTCAAACTACTGTCTACAATGACTGGCACCAGACAGTTCCATGTTGTACTTGGTGGGAGAAAGAGTAAAACAAAGAAAGTTAGAAATGGCGTCCCACAGGGCTCAGTAATTGTTCCTACACTTTTTAATGTCTGTATCAGTGACATGCCAAACAGTCAATCTCTCAAGCTTGGTTACGCTGATGACTGGGTTCTAGCACACCAATCAAGAGACTGGAATGAAATTGAAAATGTTCTCACCCACGATACTACCAATCCAAAACAATACTTTGACAGGTGGTACCTTAAAATGAAGACAACCAAATCGGTATCGTCAGTATTCCATCTGAACAACCACCAATTTGCAAAAACTCTCATCATTAACGTCGATGGAAATACCCTCCCAGCAGATCACAACCCTAAATATCTCGGTGTGACGCTCGATCTACGACACTTGGAAGGCAGTGCAAACAAAATAACTAAAAGAAACTGTCTCATTAGAAAACTGGCAGGAACATCATGGAGAGCATCAACAACAGTGTTAAGAACATCAGCACTCGCCCTCTGCTACAGTGTTGCAGACTATTGCGGACCAGTCTGGACAAGCAGCCCTCATACCAACTTAGTAGAGACTAAACTAAGGGACTCCATGAGAATCATCACGGGCTGCCTAAAGTCAACACCTGTGCAGTGGCTCCCAACAATGAGTGGAATCCCACCGCCTTATCTCAAAGACAAGAGGCTAACCAAAGATCCTTAGAAAAACTAAGCGCAGCACCAGACAATAACCCACTAAAAGAAGTCTGCTACAATGCACCTCACTCAACAAGACTGAAATCGAAGAAACCCTACCACAAGTCAGGCCAAGAAAAATTTACCATCATGGAATCATGGAAGAAAGAGTGGACCGATAACACCCCAAGAGGGGGTCATCTGATAACTGACCCAACCATCAGACCCCGTGGCTTCAACAGCAAAAGGAAATACTGGACCGCCAGAAACAGACCCTTGACCGGACATGCTAGGACTGGCCACAACATGCACAAATGGAAACTCAGGGACTCGCCAACATGCCCTCGATGCCACAATGCCCCCGAAACATCTGACCACATCGTCCTCCACTGTCCATTGACCAAGCTGTATAGTTGCTATGAGACTCTCCTGGACTGCGACGACACCTTCCGAGATTGGATTGACAAGAATAATTTGGAGATGTAGCCAGACGAAACTACATAGGAAACATCCACAGTGGCCCCAGACCTAACACAACAATAAAACTCCAAAGATACATGAGAAACTAATCCTAAAACCCTCTGTGATAGGCTGCCTATGAGGTAAGATTAATCGACAAAAGTATTTTCTGACTAACCTATTATGCTAACCATCAATACCGGGTAAAGTCCCATTCTCTCCTCTGACTCTCACCTGTGTGTGCTCCAGCCGTAGCACACCGCAACCATTTTTACCATCTACTTGGACGTGATGCCACTCTTACTAACATGAGGTTGCTTAATGATTCTACAAGAATCTTTGCTGAAGCTATTATTATAATTCCACTAAAAAGCTTGGCTCTAAGTAGTTCTCGAGAATATAAAACAACGTTCTCGGTATTGGCAAGGCTACTATCCCTTCCAAATGTTGACGTCGTCGAGACAGCAATCAGATATTCTGGCTCAACCGTTTGCCAACGACTGTTCTAATGAGAACTTTGATATGGTTCTTCCAAACTTTCCACTTTGGTGCTGTAATGGTATCAATATTCTCTCCATAACAATTTTCTCTCGTCACTGTAGCCATTTCTTCTCTGGATCAACTCTTTGCATCTGGTCTGATAACAAGGTTGGTTGTCTTTCAGAAATTTTCTCACGAGCTCCCTTCTGTACTTTTAAAAACTATTCATGTCTTTCTAAATCTTGCTTTCCTTCTTGTTAGAAAAGTTCATCTGTAGTTCCTGGTTTCAAAAAAAGCTGGAGACCTCTCCTGTTATGGAAAATACTTCCCTATTAGTTTGATTCCAATCAGAAGCAGGGTGTTTGAATCTAGATAGATAGATAGATTGATAGATTTAGATAGATGGATGGATAGATAGATAGATACATACATACATACATTCATACATACATAATACATACATTCATACATACATAATCCATACNCATCTGGTCTGATAACAAGGTTGGTTGTCTTTCAGAAATTTTCTCACGAGCTCCCTTCTGTACTTTTAAAAACTATTCATGTCTTTCTAAATCTTGCTTTCCTTCTTGTTAGAAAAGTTCATCTGTAGTTCCTGGTTTCAAAAAAAGCTGGAGACCTCTCCTGTTATGGAAAATACTTCCCTATTAGTTTGATTCCAATCAGAAGCAGGGTGTTTGAATCTAGATAGATAGATAGATTGATAGATAGATGGATGGATAGATAGATAGATACATACATACATACATTCATACATACATAATACATACATTCATACATACATAATACATACATACATACATACATACATACATACATACATACATACATACATACAAATAACACCATTAAGTAAAGTCTCAAAGAAAGCAGTTGCACCTCACCTTCCAAATTTTCCCATTTAAATAACAAGTAATTTCCAAATCACCTGCTGCTCACAAAAAAAACAATACTAAAATTGTTTGACAATTTTAAGTGCTTTTCGTTACCATGAAAATTCTGTGCAAGCCTTTCGTAAACCAATATATCCAAGGGCTGTTGCTACCGTTATGATCTACTTCTGATTACAAATAAAGAAGCTTTAGTGGGAATTCCTCAAAAGAGTGTCGTAAGATTTTTTAAAACCCAACAAAAATGCAGTTGAAATAAAAAGCATAATATTTTACATCAAAGTAAAAAAGTTAAATGTTGAAAGTAAAACATATGCTGCACAGCTGACATACACACTCAAAAACTGTGCAGGGAAAGAAAATGATCACCCAGTCATGCTAGCTATTTAAACCAAAACAAATACATATGAATACAAACCTGCAGATATATCCTTTACATAATTAATAGGAAACCAGCCAAATTTTCCATCTAATGTTCCCTCCCACCATCCTCCATCGACAGCCTACAACAAAAACCATCAAACTTCAAAACTTTTTCTTGAGTTTACTTTGTACATTTTGGGATTGGTGCTTTAAGTGACAAAACTGAGCTTCTAACACACTATGCTCTTATAACTAGATGGGGCGTGTGAGAAATATTCTTTGTCAACACATATTAAACATTTTATACATCATAATACTTGCCATGGTCAGGCTATTTATCATTTATAGTAAGCCATACGCTGGTCCAGTCAAATATGCAAGAAATCCTCTACACAGTCTTAGAATCCTAGTTGTTATTGGGCCTCCTTCAGTAAAATGTTTCAAGATGCAGCTATGATGTTCATAAAACTTGTGACACACTATATATGACCCAGAACCTACCAAACTATAACTTTTCAGTCACAGTAAATGGATACATAAAAGTGCACATGCAAGTCAAGTGCTTCATGTAGACTGTGATGACTGTGAAAGTCCATCCTGTAAATAAAGAGCAAACTTAACCTCTCTCAATACCAAGACAATGTACTTTTCAGGTAATGGAAAGCAGTAGACCTTTTTGCGTGTACACTAAACGACATGAATATCAGTGTGCTCCAGAATTGTACTCAGGATAAACAGGCTCTGTTGTTAGTGTGATATGGTATGCATAAGGTTCAACTACTATTCATTAACAACTGCAACTATAAAAATGTTACCCATTTGTCTGAAAAACATACTGTGTCTGGCTGAATTATTTTTTTACCAAAATACCGTATTTCCTTTAATCAACGACTGGCCTCAAATAAATAACTCAAATTAACGCCACAATTTCAGCAAAAAATTGTTGAAATAAACGATTTCCTCAAATAAATGCAACACCATACAAATAGCGTTTACTGGAGAAAATAGAATCTAATAAAAGCCACAAAAATGTACTTAAAAATATATTATGACAGGCTTCACGGTATTCATTCCGGCCATTTACTATTTACGCAAAGCCATTTTCAAAAACAAATTGTCAAATACAAAGCAATCAATGATTGTAACCAAGAGACTGGGTTTTTATTTCTTAACTACCAATAAGCATAAATTAAAAAAACTCTAGACTTTACAAGGAAAATTACCAAAAAACAACTTCTTAAAGGTTTTTTATGACAGTGTGTGGTTTACATCCACGGACACCCATACAGTTTCAAGATTATTTGTTCTTAAACGTTTTCTGCCTGTGTCTAAAAGCAAACTAAATCCATAAAAAAGCTCTCAAATTTCAAAAATAACCATTTGTTAGCAATACTGAAATAAAAGTGCAGTATTCCAGTTTCATTGTTGACATCTGAGAGGTATTATGTCACCCTACCCCTTAAATCTCAGCCCGTGACGTACAAGAACAAACCAAGATATACTGGCTGTACAGCAACTATTCTTCCTAAATCCATTTTTAAACAATATTGTGCAATGCTACAATGCAAGAGGGTGGATATGATACAACTACCCCCCCCCTTCCCCTTCCCCCCAAAGAAAAAACTTTTAATCTAACGTTTTGTTGCTTGAGCAAAACTCGTTTCGATTTCTGACCGACTGTGTTGCTTTTCCCATTTTTTTTTGCATACAGTAGAAAAATGGTGCAGTGTTGTGAATAAAATCTACAAAGATATCCTTCCTTTGAGATATGCGCATGCATGCAAGAGAACATGTGATTTCTGACCCGGTAGATATTTACAGACATCGGACATCCTGTGGCACACTGGTGAATATTGGAAAATACATAATAATACAAGTATAAAAAAAAGTGTGATATATTCACCCTTGTGCCACGGGATGCCCAACCTCTGCGAACAAACAACTTCTTGCTCGACTTTTCGAAGCATATCAAACATTTCCGACTAAAACGACTCACAGGTCAAGAGCGGTGTGATTGTAAACTGTAAAAAAGACATTAATCAAACGCCTGATATCCACAAAAACCCTGCAGATGTGAAAAAGCGTTACGCAGTTGATAACGTGTGGGTGGGATCGCTGCTGACAGACACATTGATACACGAAAGAAAAGCACGGAAACAATGAAGAACTTAAATAAACAATTGTCCCACGCTTTCTCAGTCATTGAAATCGAAAAAACTGTGTGAAAATGTCACATCCTGTGTGCTGTGGGAATTTGTAATGAAAACGAAAGTGGCGAACGTGCAAATTGCGCGACAGACTCGAGTAGTGGATCTCAAAGAAGGAAAACTGTGCATTATTTCGCCACCAGTCAGTTCGTTTGATTGCTTTTCTGAGACGTGCACACCATAACGTGCGTTGCGATTTTTGAAAAATAACCATACTGTCATCTGTTGTGCTAAAAACAGCTTTGTTTACCACTGAAGTATTTCTATTTTCTCGGCCAGACGGCTTCCGATTAACGATCAAAATTCTCTTGCCTGGTATTTAATGCAACTGTCGAGTGTTTTTCTTTTTGCGTTGCGATGAGTGTTTTCATGGTGCAGTGCTGTATCAGAAATGTCCATTCAAAGTGCTATTTGTGCTTGTGACTTCTCTTTATTTGCTTTCAATATATGGCTTGTCTTGAAGAAGTAAATGGTGTCTGTCAGGATTCACACGTTCGCAACTAAACATAGGCACAAAATACAAACAAAGACAAGACAAATGAAGCAGATCAGAACGCATTATTCTTGCACTGCATGAAAAAAATTTGACAAAAACAAGACAGTGAGTAAGTAATGAAAACACATTTACCTAGCCAACAAAACGTCTTGTTACAGTGAAACCTGCCTTATATCAAATTTACTATTATGTTGAAATACAGTACTTCAACTATGATTATCTCTAAAAAAAACGTTGATTCCTTCCAATGAACCCTTTATCAAGATTATCTTCAAAAATACATAAAGACTGACTTCACATCAAGAGCAAATAGCAACTTTAGAGGAACAGCACCATATTGATTCCACATGAACAAATTACTTAATTACTGAACACATTCACTGCTTTTTGACCTAATGAAAATGTCAGGGATGAGATCAATCTGCAGAGACAACTTCAAAACTCCTCTTTCAATGATTAAAAAATGAAAAATACAATGGTTTAGTCATGTCCACCTGATTGAGCTTTGTCAACAGAATGCTGTATGACCAAGAGCCTTAAAGAAATGGCCTTGAAAGACCATGGAACACCCAGCTATAAAACATCTCTGCTCAGACAAATCCAACTGTCAAGGTAGCAATGCAAAGGATGCAAAAGCTGAAAGTTGTGGAAGGGCAAGGTATCAAATAAAATGTACCTATGAACTCTTTACTGTATATCATGATAATGGTGATTATGTCCTTACTTTGTGTGACTAAAAAGCTTTACAAATTTGACTGTGTAAAGCTACTTTCTACATGTCAACATAGCAAAACTAAATCCGAGTCTGACATCAGATATAAAGCAAACGAGTAGTTTCACCTCCTTTTAACAAAAGATAACAAAAAATTACACACGTCCACTGCCTTCTAATCACCACCACTAAATTCAATCCAACAAAAACTACCAAAACAAGTAGTATTAGCATGTTAAGATCCAAACAAATAAACATAATGTTGGCATACCTTTGAGATAACAACTATATCACCTTTGTTGAATGAGAGCTGTAAATTGAAAGAAAAAAATTGATATTCTGGTACAAGAATGTCTCAGGTGCCAAATCTATGGCCTTGAAGTAAAAATATCTCAAACATTAGGAGTGTTTAAAACAAATAATGGCATTGGGATTTTTCATAATTATGCTCCTTCTGCTGATATTGTAATCAATAATGTAATGATCAATTTCTTTTTATGTCTACATATTTTGTGCATGCTTCATCATGTTGATATCTGAATTAGTTGTTTTTTTAAGTACTGGGTCTACTCATATTAAGATTTTTCTTACAATATGACGAAAAAATAACAATTATGGCAGGCATCTTGTTAACCAAAACCAAAATCCCCATATGACACTCAATTTCAAGTAGCACACAGCATACTGCTTCAATCTACTTACAAAGTTTACTTCATTAACTAAGATTCATTTCACAATACTTTAATTTCTCCCATTAATTCTTAGAATTCTGTCTCTTCTCTCAATTAAATTGTTATATTAGACAAATATAACTACATTATTTTTGACTTAAGAATCTAACTAGTTGGCAGGTTCTGATCTTATCCAACCAATCTCAGGTGTTTATTTGTGTCACATTTCTTTTTAATTGGAAAAATTTTCTAATCAAATTACATGGACTATTTCTTTTAGTGGTACATTGCATAAAACCTGGTTGCAAATAGTTATCATCTTCATCAGGGCAACAATTGTATTAATCTCTAAACCACATTTCATCATTTCTAGCTTCTGATTTTGCTCCTCTCGATATCTTGGCAGAACTGGCTATTCACCATTATTCTTCTAAGTAGTCCTAGTCTGTAGAGTCACCAATTTCTGACTGGTGTACAAAACTACCACAGTGGAATATTGTATAAAATGGGGGTGAATGTTAAGTGTCTAACAAACACATTTTGGTAATATCTTTAACTATATGGTTTATCATCAATGTTACCATTGACACTAGTTTTGGGTCATTTCTTCATGCAGTATGCAAAATACCATTTCATTTAAAAGTGGAACCCCTACATCAGAAATAAAAACTCTGTTGTTTACTCATTGATCACACACCCAAGTTGTTTTTCATTAAAGCCCATTAAAGTTCAATATACTTTGCTAATTACAAATTAAATTTTTCCATTTTTTCCCTGTTTTCTTCATAAATTATGGCCTCTTTATAAAGATCAAACAAAATTAAGTGAGTTGATAGCACAACCCTGCAACAATGTGGCCTGTGCACACATAGTTGGTGCATGCTTTCCAGAACACAAGCACTAATTGTAGGCAACTGCAAAGAAACTGGTCTTTGGTTTTGTCTCAAATATACCAGGTTTTCTAGAAATACTTATAGCTTTATATGTAGAAATGGGTGGCAGCAAATCACAAAAATTGTGACAAGCTGATCTGTAATTCATTTCTTAAAATTAACTATCAAATGTCAGTGTCTAACAATTTGTCCATCCTGATTTTTGTCAATAACATAACACTGATTTGGCTTGTTAAATAGTAATAAAAATTAATCATCTATATTCCATTCATTGAAATAGTGAAAAAAAATTGGATATATGGAAGATTTCTAAAGTTAAAAAAATTTGCAGAATAGAAGTAAGACATGGACCACCAAAATTCTTATGGCTGTTATTAACAATGTGTTTCTTATATTATACAGCTACTATTCAGGTACAAATGAGGCAAGAGCAAAATATTGGCCTCTGTTGAAGAAAATGAGATAAACAATAGTATTGATTAAAAACTTTAATGTGGCTAGGGATCTGGGGCAGCTGGAACACATCAAATAGTTCTGGGATTCTATTTCCTGTACATTGTTTAATGCATCATTTGTCAACACATGCTAGCATGTAAAACGGACATTTAACTGTATATGATGATGATGATCAGAACATCAAATAACCATTCCTCAAAAGTTATGCATGCTAAACATGGTTGATCTCAAAGTACATTGATTTGACATACTCTTCCAAGTCAAAGCAGCTAAAATAGAAATAAAACTTTTACACCCTCCTGGAAAAAAGGCCTGCAAATAAAAAAAACCTATCAGTTTACTTAAAAGGGCCAGATAACCCACACTGAAACTGGTGTTTGTACACTACACATTTCTACCAAAACAAATTTAATCTTGAGCAAATATTTCTCTTCTGTCATTCAATGGTGCTGTGAGGCATATGGCATTTATTGCTATAAAAAAAACAAAATCTAATGAATATGACTGTTGGAGAAAGCATTGGGATTGGCACTTTCTCAACTATTTACATGGAGAAAACAAGTCAACAACAAAAATTAGAATAAAAGTTGTACAACTTTAAATGAAAGTTTTAATACTCATATCTACCTCATCTTCATCCTTCCCTACAAAAGGGTACACTCCCACTACAAAGTGTATGTCATCCAAAACATCTGCAAGGCACTACAAAAAAAGGAAAGATTTAAAAAACAAAAATAATTTACCTTTTTGCTATTGTCACAAAATGTTACTTTCAAAAAAAAGTTTCCATAAGGAATAAAAAATGGATTTTGCTGCAATTTTTTAAATTCAACTGTTCTTTTTTTAACAAGCAGTACAATAATCAGACAAAATTCTTCTACAATACGTTTTAGGCCAGGAGGGCTCACAAAGTTTACCCCATTTCAAATTTCATGAATATCTGGTCAAAAGACAAATACCAATGCCTGCAGTTGCATATTTGAATTTGGTCTGTTACTTACACTGGTCTTGCATGAAATGCAGATATAATATGTGTGCAACCAATGCTAACAAACTACTTTCATATAAGAAGGAAATAACAAAAAATACCTTTTTTTAATCAAATTGTTAAAAAAGACAATAGATTTCATGCAATTTCTATACAGTTAAAATTTTTTGTGGGTTCTCTTTTTGCCTATCACACACAGAATAGGTCAGTTCTCTCATCAAATTAATGAAAAGATGCAACACTATCATTAAGAGGTTCCATGAGACAAGAAAGAACCATGGGCAGTGTAAATGGTGAACTCCATTTGGATTGGGTCTAATATGTTTATAAAAAGGGGTTTGTTTCTTGAATTTATGCCATCAGAGTAAATGCTGCTCTTGTCTTCCATGAAAACAATATTCCCGACTAAAATTTAAAACAAAATTTCATATGTAAGTAAGGCAATTGTGTTTGCCATATCTCTTTTTTTGAAAAAAATCAAGCCAACAATGTTATTTTATTACTTTTGCAATACATTTCAAAATTAATACTTCATCTACAGGCAACAAGGTAAAAATACAAAAAGAGTAATGAATACAATATTTCCCATCACATATTAACATCTCTCTACAGTATACACAGCTAAAGCAAAATGTAACACAGTGAATTCAAATCTTCAATCTTTTTGAATAAACAATGATAATTGAGAAACCTCCCATCAAAGCAAAAACCCTCCTGGAGAACAAACAGTACTCCCCATCATTTTATGATGAAATTATTGAGAAGACTCTGGACAAGATCTATAAACCGAAACTACCGACAGAAGAAAAAAGTAATGATGATAAAACAAAGAAAACACTTATTTTTCTTCAATATCGAGGGAAAGTGACCAAGAAATTTGAATGCTCGTTGAAACACATTGAGGCACCATGCAAAATTGTCTCTACAATTAAGAAATCTATAGATGCTTAGGAAGTCTATAGATGTAACATATATCTTAATGCAGAGGAGGGTGTATAAGTCAGGTAGGAATCTTGCATTACCAATGCATATTGTATAGCAACACTGTGCCAGTCAGCAACTTGAGCACATCTGGGCATACATCTAGCTGGAGAATTTCACCGCTATCCAGAGCCTTGTGTCAAAAAAACTCATCCTGTGGAAAAGTACCCAAGGAAGCAGGTACAGAGGGAAACTAAAGCAAGACTATGTCACAACAATGAAGAGAGAAATTGGAGTGGTAGGCACCACAGATAGGAGCACTGATGAGCAACTGGCATGTTTCAAGACAAGCTTCTGCCCACCTGTGGGTGACACAGTGCTAGTAGTAGTAGCAGTAGTAGAAGCAGTAGTAGTTGTAGAAGCAGTACTAGTAGTAGTCATCATTATAGAAGTAGTAGTGGTGATAGTAGTAGTGGTAGTAGTAGTGATAGTAGTAGTGGTGGTAGTGGTAGTGGTAGTAGTAGGAGCAGCAGCAACAACAGTAGTTGAAGTAACAATAGTAGTATATATTTACAATGAAGCACTTGAAATGACCAGTACAATTTTGACCAAATACATAATATGCTTTTTTCTAATCTGTCCAAGTATCAACAATTTGTTATCACTTTTTGTATGTCTTTCAATCAAATATCTTTTAAAAATTATGTAGTTAGTACTCATAATAATAAGGTATTTTGCTTCCACTTGCCTTGATTTAGACACCAGAAAAAGAAGCCAAAAGTAGAATGACATTTTACCAATGAGACAAACCAGAGAAAAAGAAAAAGTCAACCAACTTTCTATGAATGGAAATCCAAAAGAACTGAAGGCCATAAACAAACTATTTCCACCAGCAACCCAGTGTTAATTGTTGTTATGGCTAGCCTCTTCAAATTCCAAAGTGTGAGGCAGTCTTGCTTTTCCCAATTACTCTTAACTGTTTCATCTTAAAATTACAACTACATTCATGGTTTCTTAATCTCTATACTAGTGCGGGAACCCTACAACTAGCAAATGATGCTGGATTTCTCATACATGAAATGTGTGGAAAATATTAAAACAATATTGGAAAAAAAATAAGTGGCAAAATTGAAATAAACTTGTGATACAATGTGATGATTAATCTCCGACTTCTCCACAGACCCCACATGGGTATCTCTCTGTCTTTTTTATGTACCTGCACACCTTATTTCTTCCCAACATTTACCATTTGTGATCAAATGCCTCAGATACATACATTTTTATACCTGTTCTATTTCTGTACTGTCCTGAATTTGGCATGTTTATTGTTTGCCCTACTTAGAACCAAATTCTTTCTTTTAAGACCTTTACCCCAAACCCTTTTGGATTGGTTAAACCATAGTCCATAGGTAAAATGGTTTCAGCATTTTCCTACAACATCCCCAAAATTAATCAGAACAACTGCTACTAGTTATTTCTTAATGACACAGTAAGATGAATTCAAACAAAGATTGAAATAGAAATTTATATATAGACTTTATATGGTAACCTGCATTGAATGTTATATAGTAGCATTTGCCAAAATCAACCTGGCACCAACAAAAATACACATTACCTTTGTCATCCTGCAAAACAGATGTGTATGTTACATTCAAAAATATATTATTCTTTATACTTCTAGTTTCTTTATAATCCTTAAGGCTCTGAGTGCCTGTGGGAAAAAAAAGTTTGTTAATAATATTGCTATACTTTAAATCATTTATCTCAAAGAAGCCCCAAAGGACAACTTATTAAAAGCATATGAAGCAATGTTATGAACACAAAATGAATTAATTGACATCAGGCTTTTTTATATAAGGTGTGCGATCACACGTGCATGCCTCCACACATGTCTAAATGGTGTTAGACGTGCGAAAAAAAGCACACCTAAAAACGAGTATAATTTGCTAGGCATGTGGTATATCGCACGTCTAGCAAATAATTTGTCAGTTGAGAGAGCTTTTAGTATCCTGACAATGGTTCTCTCCGATCGTCATTTGAAAACAGGCCATGATCTCATGTTGATGTGCCTATTGATTAAAATCAATGACAAAAATTGGTCCGATCAAGAACGTGGAAGTATACTACACAGAGCACTTGAAATTTACCTTTCGTCAAAAAGAAGAAAGAGAAAACTTGATGACGGTGAACCAACTACCTCATTTACAACAATTACCATAGCAGATGAAAATAATAACGAATTGAATGATGCTAGCAGTGAGAGTGATTCTGATAGTGATTATGAATTGTGGGAGGAATAAGGAAGTTGAAGTAGAATATAAGAGTGTTGTATTTTGTTTTGTTTGTTTTGTTCAGGAAAAACTTTTCATTTGAAGAATGGTAGTTTTTTGTGATAAGCCCATGCTTTATTAATAGACGCATTTTTTAAATCGTGTACGAAATGATCAATAGTTTATTAATGCTTTTATGAACTTAGAAAAATACAAATATTTTTGTATTATAATCAACTGAAAACTATCTTTGTCTATTCATGATGTGCAGATATTTGTTTCAAAAGAAATACTGCACGTTAATCTTGAAAAATGAAGACTATTAAATTGTTATTTTTATCTCAATTGACAATTAATATAATCGCACACCATCGTACGCCTAATAGATTTCAGGATTTTGCTTCTATGCATGCGATTCATTACGCACCTGAAATTTTCTTACAACAAAGCCTGTGACATATATATATATATATATATAAGTTATATAAGCTCAGGCTTTACACCAGGAATTTACATCAGAGTCCTCAATATTTGTAAAAACAGAGTCAAAAATAATAAACTTGGGAAAAGAAGTTGCACATTTCTTGTGCAGGTAAAATTGGTTATATCAATTACCTAACTAAAAGAAAAACTTAACTGCCATCACAAGAAACAATACACTTTATTAAACTAGTGGAATGTCTGAATTGTGTAGTATAGAATTGTTCTTTATGCAAGCATGCTTGCTTGATGACCATTAAATATGTTTAACTTTCAGTTACACAAGGAAAATTTAGTTAATTTTCAACTTTACTATAGATAGACATAAGTATAATGTAATAAAAATGTCATTTTTGGTGCAAACATTCATGGGGATTTCCTCTGAGTTCTCTCCGACACATTACCATGATAAAAAAAACAATTTTGTTACATTTATCATGCAACCCTGACTATATATTTTTATCTAAGTATCAATACTTTACCATCTAGCAATTTCTTGACACTCAGGGAACAAACCTAAAATGTTAATGAATGGCCTTTTTGAAAAATTGTTTGGTGTATCACATTGACACCAACCACATTTACTATACAAACAAAGTTCTCACACTTTATCAAGTTAACAGCTGGAACCGTTATATGGCCAACTATTCTTTCAATGTTTTTATCCACCTTTTTTACAGTAAAGGAGCAAGACAATTTCTCCCCAACAACCCCAACAAAAAAGACAACAGGTTATTTTGTCAACAATTGTGATAGCTGGTTAGATGTTTGAGAACCAAGAACCTTAAAATCCAAATTTTCTCTTGGACAATTTTCTTCTCATTTCCTGATTCATATCAAACTCCCAGCCTAAACTGTTATGAATCAAGTTGTTCCTCAACATCAGAATTCCTAATTTTTTTCCCTAGCACCTCTTATATGCCACCTGACAACTAAAGATCATCATTATTGCCTGAACCTAGCAACACATTATTCACTGGTTCTTTTCAGCATACTGGGCATTACCAGTACTATCACAAAAACTGGAAAAGTGCCTTATCAGCTCTGATAGATGCATAGCTCTGATAGTCACAAGTTCTGAAGTTGCAGAGAGGTGCTGACTCTATCAGACAGTGAGCTTAGAATAGACAAGAAGGTTGAGATGGTTTGGCCACATTATGAGATGTAGAGAACCTGATGTCTTAGCAGTTATACACAACTGGGAAGTAGAAGGATGGCGACTATGTGGAAGGCCAAAGAAAACCTGGCTTAATGTAGTGCAGGAGGACCTCAAGTTGCTGGGAATAGATGAACAGCTTGCTGATAGCTGAGACAAATGGAGAAGGGCCATCAAACGTCTAAGCCCGTGAGATGGGAACACCTGACATTAAAAGGTTAAGTAAGCTTACTGGGCATTACCAGTGTTGGATTAAATGATCAACTGGTTGCTATTCCCAACTTTAACTGCTGCAAAAAGTAACTTTTAAAGCTCAATCAGTGTTAAAGGAATCACTATGGTCTCCTTTGCGATACAGTTATATGATGTTTTGTATTACAAATATTTGGTTCACATCACAACCAACACTATCACCAAATAAATTATCTGGATCTACTTCACTCAACATTAACAAGGGAAAATATTGTAAGAATCACAGCAAATTATCTATCCAGCTACACAGTCTTCTTGATCAAGAGTAGTTACTTCAAGATCAAAATGAAAATGGCTAGCAGATTATATAATGTTAACTTTCAGTATAATTTTATGTCGCTACATTTAAATATTGATATGAAATGTTATGGAACTTCTGCTTTTTTCCTTCTTAACAAGTATTACTATGTCTGGCTTCCTTGCTTCTATCACATTGTTCCATTTGCATTGAATATTTATATCCCACAACAACTTTGCATCTTCATTCTCTTCCACCCCTCCAGGGTTATGTTCATACCACTTTTCCTTATGTTCTAATGCATTTTTCTTACACAGTTCCCAAGGAATTTTCTTTGCTACATTACCATGGCATTTCTTTTATTCTTTCTTAGCTAATTTCTCACATTCACTTTCTAAATGTTGCACACTTCCTCCTCTCTTTCCATGCATTCTACAGAGGGGATTGTCAATACTCTTACCAATTTGGTGTTTTACATGATTTGTTCTGATCCACTTTTCCTGCACAGCACATATTAATGACTATGTCATAAGCTTTCTTAATAACCTAGCCATGTCATTGCCAGATTGGTATGTCTTTTCCTACAGCCTCTCAATACAGTCTTGTCAATGAACAGCTGATCTTTTGCCCCATGACTCCCCTGCATAATTACTCCTTGCTCTTCTGGTAGGAGATTCTCTCTTTTTGAATAAATGTACATCTCTTCTGTTAATATTTCTATCAAGGGCTTCTACATCAACAGAAGAAACATAATAGGATGGTAGTTTTTCACTGCATTGCTCTTCCTGGGGTCCTTTTGGCACAGTACTGTAAAGCTATATGTCATCCATGTAGGTAAATTATCTTCATCCTCCAATATCTTATTCTGTTGGCAAGTAATCCTCATAAAGACTACCACTGAGGTTTTTGGTCTATTAATCTTGAATATTATCTTTCCCTGGTGCTTTCCACTTCAGGATCTTTTGACAGTGTTTCTGCCCAGTTTCAACACTCACCCTCACCATTTCCTGAAGGTGTTGACCAGTATTTTCCTTCTTCAGATCCTTTAACCATCCAGCCTATCTATTATCTTCCTTACTGGCATTCCAAATGTCACCTTAAATCTTCAACACCCTCTCTTGAACATCAAGCACATCATCTCAACTCTTTCCACCTCTATTCAGTTCTTTGTATATCTTCTTATGACCAACATTAGACATCCTGTTCTGTCTGGATTGAGTGATTCTCTCTTCTCTTTTAACCTTTGCACTCACCCTCTGCTTTAGTTCTTTAATTACTGTTTTGAGCCCTTTTTCTTTAACTCTATATCTTATTTCCAGATCTTTTCAGATTACTTTGTTGACTTCCTCTTTTAATCTTTTAATCTCCTCCTGGATTTTACATTTCCATCCAAGCACATTTTTGTTTCTGTTAGTGATTTTCTTCAAGCCTAACTGTTCTGTAACTTGCACACCTGGCCCATGATTAGGTCGTTCATTTGTGTGATGTTGCTAGTTTCCAAAAACATGATTGTTCCATCAACTTTTTCAGTTTTACATCTTAAAAGATTTTTTGTCAACTTTTTAAAATGTTATTCCTGCAGCTGCTCTTCGTCCTCTAGGGTGACTGGAGGTAACTGTAGCAAAGAGTAACCTCATCCTCCCAAGTCAAAACTTCACAACCTGAATGACTTTAACACCATATCCAAGATGACTTATGATTATTATCATTATTATTATTATTAATATGCCATCAAAGGTTAACTTAATGATTCTCAGACTACATCTAATGCAAGATAGTGAAAAGCCATTAAACTCACAGTACCAAAGAGAACTGCCAAATTATGGTAATAAATACTGTAGAGAAAAATAACTATGGGTTTCTTCAGACACAATTTCTTCTTACAACATCCTGGATGAATATAATTCTGCTCAATTTTAGTAATTCATTGCTTGCACTTCTAGATTTCTGCAAGCATGTTTTGTATACCAAAACTATACCAACTGTACTATGCATAGCTCAGTTAGTACCTTGTGACTGCAGAAGGTGCTGTGATTGACAACTTTTGACAAAATTGTTTTAATTAATGGTTGAACTCTTATTTAGTTTTTAATTATCATCAATTACTAGGGCTTTGCAACAAAGCCCTAGTTTGTTCTTGGACTGTTGAAACAGTCCGAGAACAAACTAGTGTCTGTAGCTCCTTTGGAGTGAAGCTAATAACTTGTTCTGTTCAATCCTTTGAGACCCCAAATGACTTCAAATTTAGTTGGTGATCATGAAAATGACATTTTATTGTGTGACATATTTCTGATGAATTAGTAACAGTTTTACATTTTGGGTACAAAGATTCCTAATTTTTAACATGAGATTGGCTCTGATTTGTGCATTTTGCAAGATTATGCATGTTGTTTACCTTGTACTTATTGACCTTTTTCTTAATAGTGTCATACTATTTTGATGGTGTGGAGCTAGGTCTTATGTATTGACAGAATTTTCATGGTAAATCTTGCAATAATATTGTGATTTCCTTTCAAGTATTTTTCATGTCCAATATTCAGCGCCATAAAATGTAAGAGTCAATAAGTTCTCACGACCTGCCAAGGGTATTCCTGCTAGTTTTACAGGGATTCTTAAACAAAAGAGCTGTGTTTTACAAGTGAAATAGTATTCCAATGGTGGTATTATTTGTACTGCATGAACAACGAAAATGGCCATGGCCTGAGAAGGCCTCTGGTAATGCAAAAACTGAACACTGGGCGCATACTTAAATACAGTGATATTCATCATGGGAGACAGCAGCTGCAATGAATCCAAAATTTTATCAAAATAATGGCTAATCTTAGAAGGATAATAAAGCTATTCACTTGATTAGCTTTGAACATGTGCTTTATACAACATTGGTCATCTGGCCGTCTTTTGGCTTTCTTAAGATAATACCATACATCTAATTTAAATAAATTGTACAATACTTCGTTCTCATCGAAACCCTTTCAATTCAGGATGCAACCACCAAGGTGTAGCATTAGCGAACCAAAGAGCAGCTGCCAAACCCCTGGACAGTAAGTGTAATAAGCGCAATAACTTTGGATACACCGGAAGCATCATGGTAACAATAACAATATCGGTTTCCAACTGTGTAACAAACTGGCGCAAATGCAGTTTACTTGAAACTTGGGAAATACAAGGGGCATTTAAACTAGTTCTGTTTTATGTTATTTATGTCCTAATTTTTTCTTACTTGTTGAATCCGGCCATATTTCTACTATTGTCGCGATGTCACAAACCATCAGAGTTTATTTAGAGCGCTACTTTATTAGATATAACAAATCGCATCCGGTCGAACCGAAAATAACATCTCCACATACTTGTTTACTTTCGTGTTCTCGCAATGTCCAGTTAAAGATGGATGCCAATTAAAATGGTGGATAATGGTAACTACGGAAGTACTCAGCACGACAAAAAACGTTCTTGGTGTACACTGAGAAGTTGTTGCAGTCGCGTTTTTAGTCCTTGGGGTAAAAGTGTTTTAATTACTGCAGTAAAAATCTGCTGGGTACAAATGGCAGACTCTCGTCATTTTGTTGTCTGAAACTAATGTATTAAACGAAGTCTAGTAATAAATCCCGCATTTTAGGAACGGTATAAATACTACAGTTGAATATCTGACCAGGCAGTACCTGTCTCGTTGTCGATTGTACTCTCTGCACATTTGCTGTTAGCTAAAATAAGCAATTTATCTATCACTTTCTACAGAAAACAAATTATTTGTTATTCCCCATGTGAACGTAATCACAACTTAACCTTTAGGGTCATGTTCAAAACAGCAACTATCTTACTGCGGGAAACTGGAAAGTTAAATTGTTCATTATTGCGCGTTAACATAAAAAGTAAACTCAAAAAAAATTAAATTAACCTTGAAGTGCGTAACCTGGTTCCCCATTCAACACAAACAATTTCTGTAATTTTCCTTTGCTGGTATATTAAGCTGAATTCAAAAATTACTACAAAAAAGCTCAAGAAAATACTTGCCATATTCAACCGTCGGAAATTCGCCTTCGTGAACCCTTCTGCTCACGTTTGCCCTTCAAACCAATACATTAACACGACAAGTAATTAAATTTGGAAAAACCAAAGTGGCTGTGTCACTCTTCAGAACTGGTGATTGTTTGGTCACTAAACTGTGGTTTATACTTTTGGAATGACGCGGTCTTCAGGTACAATACAAATTTATTTCACTTCCCTGCTCATACCAGTGCCATGGCTGGTGAGCAAATTTATCTCCGGCAATTTCGTGAAAGTCTTGTTGTGAAAATTTTGAACACGGGGGGACTAATGATTAAAATGAGGTAAGAAAAACACAATTGTTATGTCCAAATTTTTGTCTTAATTGATTGAACTGTGACTCCTCGTCATCTTAAATAATCGATTACTAGATAAGTGGTCCTGTGTTTAATGTTGCCATCACACGTTTAACAAAAGCATTCGTGTGAGTCAAGATGTCCTTTACGTGATGATCCCCTGCCTTTGAAGAAAGGTGTGACGTAGCTAGGGAGTTGTGCTTCCAAACACAGGACACCGAAGTCATATCTGACTGAACAATGAAAGAAAATCGCCGGTGAGGAAGAAGCGGAATTTATATTGGAGAAAGGTGACGTTTAAGCATGATGGCAGACAAGTAAGCTTAAAGAAAGAGGCAATACTAGATAAAATGATGATCAAACTAAAACATGGGATGAAAAAGGTGATTGACCAAAATGAGAAAAATGATAAAATCCTACTCTTAAGTAGTAAAGACAAATATTGAAGCCAAACCCACTCCATCATTGAAAGTGGAGGCAAACCCTCGGACCATACGCCCCACATCTACTACTACAGTAGCAGGGATAAAAACTACTGAATGAATATGCTGATAGAGAAAGAAGAAAAAACAACCTTGTAATCCACAACATGAAAGAGAGAACCAGTGATAATGTATCAGAGAGAAATAAAGAAGACCATGCAAATGTAACAGCCATAATGAGAGAAGCTCTAAATATGGCAGACATACAAATCACCAGAGAAATCAGATTAGGAGGTAGAGGACAAAACAGGAATGTTAAACCGAGAGTGCTATTAGCAACACTAGGTAACCTGGACAGAAAGAGATCTATCCTAGCAGCAGCAAAAACACTAAGAGACACAGAAAAATGGAACAATATATACACCACACCAGACATGACTCTAACAGAAAGAAAAGAGTCAAAAAAATTAAGAGAGGAACTGCGTGCCAGGAGGCAGGCAGGAAAAGAAGGTTTCCAGATTAGGCACAATATGAAAGTCAAAGTACCAAGATCAAATCGTTCTACGCAAGGGCCTACAGATGTAAATGCGAATCAACAGGCCTAATTTCACAAAAGAAGACATTACCAAAACAAACTGACTACCTAATATAAGTATGAAAAGAATAAAAGCAAAGGAAGACAAGAAACAAACTCCAGAGACTAATCTATCAATATTTTATACAAATGCAGATACACTCACAAATAAAATGAATGAGCTGAGCCTTGTTGAAGATATAATCCTAATTACTGAAACAAAGCCAAAATACAGTAAGGAAGAAGTAACTTTACAGCAGTTTTTCCTAACTGGATATTCTTGAATACCAATATAGATCATACAAGTACAGACAGAGGTATTATTGTATACATATTAGTGAGAGAGTATCTGAGTTACAAGTAAATAATGGATTTCAGGAATCTCTATGGATATCTGTTAGACTCAACAACAAGGAAAATCTCATTCTATTAGAGAAATTAGACAATTAGAGACAATTATCTGATCCAGCATTTACAAGATCTAACAAGAATAAGACATAAACAAGAGAAGAATATAATCGACCTGGTTATAACAAGGAATTAGGATGATCTAAGCAACATCGTACAAGAAGCTGGACTGGGCATAAGTGGACATTTAAGTCTCAGATTCACAATGAACGTCAATATGTCTTCCAGTGATAATTCGGAACCGAAGAATCTATATAATAAAGGAAAATATGAAGAAATGAACAAGGAAATGGAAGATATTGATTGGACAACTGAACTTAAATCTAAATCAGCAGAGGGTGCATGGAAAATTTTTCATGATAAACTCACAGAAGTAATAAATAAGAAAATACCGACGACAAAAGCAAAAACCACAAAAAAGAAACATATATGGATGAACAAGCAAGCAATGACTAAACTAAAGAAGAAGTATTACGCTTGGAAAAGATATTGCTCTACAGGTGACTACCTAGATTATGTTAGAGCTCAACGTGAAAAAAATGAGCTGACCAGGTTAACAAGGAAACTGTGTCGGGATTTTGAACGAGATATAGCCAAAAATATTAAGAAAATCTTCAAGCTTTTTGGAAATATTGCAGTTCAAAAACAAAGCAACGCTCACATCTTACTGACGTCAAGACACCAAAAGGAAAGATAGTAACAGAAGATAGAGATAAAGCTGAAGCATTAAATGAGTTTTTTACAAGTGTATTTACTAAAGAAGATATCGAGAAAATACCTGAAATGGACATAATAAATGAGAGTATCCAAATAGATAATATTATCATTACTCAAGAGATAGTAAAAAAGAACCTTGATAAACTAATCACTACCAAATCAGCAGGACCAGATGGATTCCATCCAAAGTATTAAGAAAACTCTCTTGTAGCATAAGCACACCCCTAAACATAATCTTCAACATATCACTAGAAAAAGGAGAACTGTCACAGTCATGGAAAGAAGCCAATATAATAGCTATTCACAAAAAAGGAAACAAATACACAACAGGAAATTACAGACCCATAAGTTTAATGTCAGTGATATGTAAAGTGATGGAGACAATAATTAGAGAAGAAATAATACAATTCATGATGATAAATAAGTACTTTTGTGATCAACAACAAGGATTTCTCCCTTGTAGATCCTGTATGACACAGTTAATAGAGACAATAGAAGCATGGATCAAAATAATAGATCAAGGATTACCTGTTGATGTACTTTATCTCGACTTTAGAAAGGCCTTCGATTCAGTCCCCCATCATAGACTGCTACAGAAACTAAAAGCATATGGCATAACTGGCAAACTACATAATTGGATGCAATCTTTCCCACTAGGCAGAAGACAACGAGTTAAAGTTAACCAGACATTCTCGGAATGGTCTGAAGTATGCAGTGGTATCCCTCAGGGTAGTGTTCTGAAGCCAAGATTATTTGTTCAGTTTATAAACGACCTACCGGATGCAGTTAAGAGTACCACAAAAATCTTTGCTAATGATACAAAGATATTCAGAAGTGTCTCAATTGAAGAATACTATAAAATATTACAAGAGGATGTTGATAACCTAGTAAAATGGGCAAATATGTGGCAACTAAGTTTCAACAAGAGCAAATGCAAGTCATTACACCAAAGGAACAAAAACTTTCATTATTCATTATGTATACACTATGATCAATAAAACTATATCAAGTACAGAGGAAGAAAAAGATTTTGGAATAATAATTGACCACCAGCTAAGTTTCAAACCACATATATCCAGTGCCATAAAGAAAGCATCAAGACTACTTAACATCATTAGAACAACATTCACAAACTTAGATGAAACCACTGTACCTATGTTATTCAAATCATTAATAAGACCTCATTTAGAATATTTTCAAATCACATAGTAACCGTCAGTTGAGAAGAAACCCTGTTAAAATTCTTGTATGTGTTGTAAGCTGTGGGATAAGTTAAAGGTATTTGACGACGCATGGCGTGTTTGCTTGCTTTTTGCCTATCATTGTGGATAACATTTTGACATAACAAATGGAGGCGTATGATCCGCTGTGGTGATCCCTAACAGGGAGCAGCCAAAATGTAAAGAAGAAGATTTTGACATAATCAGGTGAAGTCTTTCTAATTGTTTTGTGTGTATGTATACCTTATCGGCCCTTAATCCGCCGGCTCTAATTCCGCCAGACTAGAAAATCGGCTTAACGCCAATTAGGAATTAGGGCCACATTTTACGCCTCCCAGTGAAAAGGAAAACGAAAAAATTAGGAGACCACATACTTTTTTTATCTTTCTGTCTGTTGTTCTATTCCTTAATTTTTATCCATCCTATTCAATGAATTTCAATTATACTGCTTTTTTTCTTTCATTCTCCTTCTTCACCGTCTGATTCTACCAGAATCGGAAGGGGCTCTTCTCGCAAAATTTCATCTTCATCCGGACGCGGGAGTTCTTCATTCCCTTCTTCTCCTTCCTCTCGTTCCTTATCTTTTCCTTCTTCTACTTCTTCTTCATTAAAGAAAGTTTCCTTCATTTTTTCCATTTGAGTTCGGACCAGCATTTCTATTTTTAAAAAGATGGCTTTGTTTTCATGCGCGAAGTGCATCATGATAAGTACCTCTAATCCACCTTCAGGAAGAGGCGAAATCCTTGGCATTGTATTCGAAACTGTTCCTGTCACTGAACCCCCTTCTTGTATGAAATAAAAAATGAACCTCGACAATTCTCTAGGAGCATGCCCAACTGTCAAAAGTCTAATTCGGTCGACTCTCTTTATGGTAATTGGACAACAATAAATATCGTTAACTTCTTTCAACACAACAACAGCCTGGTGTAATCTTATGTTTGTCCAGGTAGTGTTCCGGTAAACATGGTAACCTCGACTTCCAATCTCTTCAGAAAACGAATACATTGTACCAAAGAGTCGAAATAACAAGACACACTGTTGTGTCGTAATCTGTTTTTTAAAGATTCGAATTTTATTGTTATTATTTTAACTCTATTGTTAAACGTTAATGATTCGAATGTAATTTGATACTTGAGTGCTTTCCTCCGCTGCTCATATAAAGATATTTCAACATCATTAGATTGTAAAAGATCTTAGAAGGAGATTTTTTAGCAATGTTGCGAAATCTTGAAAATCTTGCTTGTGATTTTGTTGAATAGTCCAGTTCTTTTTAACGTGGTTTCGTTCGTAACATACAGAGGACAGCTAGATGGATATAACAAAATATTTTAAGAAATCTAATGATAAGCTAGATGGCCTTGTACTTAACTCTCGTGTTCCGTGCCAATCAACATCCTCGGTGCTCCCAGCTGCTAGGGAGCTTAACAGTTTGCAAGAATAAGAAGATTGTAAAAAGACAAGACAAATCGTACCTGAACACGTTAGAAAGGACGTGGCTCACCAGCATGGAAAAATGGAAATACAGAAACTAGGAGATGGGCTGCAAAGTAGTATCCCGATTACACATTTAAACGAGAGATTGTTAGGGATTGGAAGCTGAAATATCAGAAAACTTTTGAAAACAATGATGTAGAAAATGTTTTCACTTTGAGTCGTCCAGAAAGACGGTCCAAAATAAATGATGATTTAACAGCTGAAATAAAATCTATCTTACATAATTTAAGGACAAATGGCGGAGCAGTTATTCACCAAACTGTGATGGCGATTCGAAATGGAGTACTGAAAGCAAGATGAGAATGGTGGAAGCACGTCACTTACTACTCAATGGGCAAGGGGAATTCTTAAATCCCTTGACTGGACCAAAAGGCGTTACACGACAGCTAAACGAGAAATGAACCCAGCACTGTATGAAGAATTAACATTTTCTTGGAAAAGAAAAATTGCAAGTGCAGTCTTTGAGCACAAGATTCAGAAGAAAAAAATGATCTTGAACTTTGACCAAACTGCTCTTGGATTTACAGCACCAAACAAATCTACATTTGCTGGTAAAGGAGCCCACTCAGTAAACGCTGATGATAAACACCAAATCACAGCTACTTTTTGCGTCAACATGGTTGGTGATTTTTTTACCAGTACAATGGATTTTGGGGGGGGGTGTGCTACTGAAAGGTGTCACCCAAAGTTCAATTTTCCTCAGTCATTTCATATAACCCATTCTCTAAATCATTGGTCGAATGAAGGAATCGTATTAGAGTACCTAAAAAAAATCATATTCCCCTACATCAAGAGCAAACGTAAGGAACTGAATCTTCCTGAAAATTCAAAAGCTATGCTGATATTTGATGTTTTTAAAGGACGGTCAACTGGTGCTGTCAATGATTTGCTAAAGCTGAAAAACTTCATCGTGATACATGTGCCGAACAAACACACAAACCTATTCCAGCCTTAGGACATTTCGGTGAACAAGACTGCGAAATGCTTCATTGGTGACAAATACCAAGATTGGTATGCAGAGAAAGTTCTGCAACAGCTGAACAGAGGATTTGTCGCTCATGATGTTAAAGTGGACGTGAAGCTGAGTGTCATGAAACCTTTGCATGCCAAGTGGATTATTCAGATGTACCAACACTTAAAACAATAAAAAAATATCGTTAACTCGGGCTTTAGAAAGGCCCATATAACTGAAGCCTTAAACGAAGCAGATTAGTTAACCGAACTATGCGAAAACCCTTTTGCTGAAATCGATATGTTAACAACCTGAAGCTCAAGTTTCAAAGGAAGAACATTAATATGAAACTTTTTTATTATTTTTTTATTATTTTGTTGATATCGGAAGAAGAAAACTTATAAGACGCAATCAATTAGTTTCAATTCGTTTCTCTTATGTCATGCAACTGAACAAAAGTCTTTATTTCCCCCGTGTATGCGATTTTCAGCCCAAAATATATTGCAAAAATAACGTCACTTTTTGCTAATTTTCCCAAAATTTTGGCTTGTAATCCGCCGGCCTAAAATCTGCTACCCCTCCCGCCAAAATAACACCATTTAGGGCGGGCGGATTAAGGGCCGATAATGTACATATAAAATAATATATATTTATATACATATACATACATATCAAGTTTGTTTTTCGCAATACTTGAATGATAACCACAACTTTTCTGTTCGGAATAAAAACAAGTATATTCAGGACTGGAACAATAAAAAATCAACATTGAAATAAAAGCTAAACAAAATTGGAGGTACGGAAAGAAAAAAAATCAATATCGGATGAAGAACTTAGGTTTTAAAAATTAAAATCATGGCAACCCTGAAGTAAAGCAAAAAGTGTCAAGGTAGGAATGTAGACAAAAAATTTTTAAATAGGATTAAGGACGGGACTGGTGGTCTATCTAGAAATTAAAGTTAGAAATTATAAACTTGACATTTTTTTGTCAATATTCGGAATTTAAACGTTCCTCCTTAACCCACAACTTGCAATGCTTTGCTGTACTTGCTGTTTTCTTTATTCAAATATATTCCTCACTCACATACACACATGTATATAAATGGATACATACATACATACATACATACATACATACACACAAACAAACATACATATTGTTCTTGTGGCCGCTTCTATTCTCTGAGTGTAAATCGGATGGTTCCAAGCTGCACTGTTGAGCTATTAAACAGAGAAACATCAATCTGCAGTTTAAAACCAATTCATTCATTCGTTATGAGTGACAGACTATTGACTTGTACGTGTTTCAGGAGATTTGGGAAGGAATGAAATAAACGAATAAAAAGATTTTGGAAGTGCAAAGAAAAAATCGAATCAGAAATGTAACCTGCACTAAGGCAGGTTCCAGCCTTGCTTAGAGTGAAAACAAAAACAAAAAGTGCTTGTGTGTAACATACAACTACGGTAAACAAACAAAGAACAAACACACATTTGCAGCTTGAAGATTAATTTCTTTGGAAAATCAACAAAGTCATAGCTCTTAAAATATCTGTGGCATATGAGAGACAAAGGGGATTACCAAGCCTCAGTTTGACTGATTCCTGTCCTAACCCCACCCTATTAATGTGGTACAAGGCAGATGTGCCCTATGCTTCCTAAAACATTTTCATTGTTAGAGCAGAGTCAAGAGGATTAGTGAATAAAAAGACGGTCTATACCAAATGCGGTCACAGGAACAAATAAACTTTGAACAGCATTAAGTAAGAGCAGTAAGTAATTTTAAGTGAAATCGGGTGATAAATTACAGTAGAAATACTGCATTTGTTATTAGGTATGTACGTCATACAAAATGTACTGAAAAAACAGTTCGTGCTTGTAGTGCATCCTGGTAACTGTCCAAAGGACATTAGCATTAAAATTGCAAAAATCTGTCAATGAATTGCCTGTTTATCTGACGTACATCTATGTATACATTGTTCAATACTATACTTTAACTGTGTGAATGATATTTTTTAACCAAATGTGTTAAATTTCCATAACTGATGGGACATGGCTGCTGTTATTATATATATTTTTATGACAAACAATACGATGTTTTTACAGGATTTTGAAAGACGTCGAGAAAATCAAGTTTTCAATAGAAAATTTGAAGACAAGAACAGTAATTCATCGAGACTAGAATTGAAATGTAATTTTTCTATACAGCATCACAACAAAATTTATTCAAATAGTAGTAGTACTACTATTAATGACAACAATAATGATCATAATAATAATTTTATAATAATGATAATAATAATTTTATAATAATGATGATAATAATAATAATAATAATATTAATGGTAGCAATAATGGAATGAAATAACTTTTCAAATCTATGTCACTTTATTAATACAAGAATTATTTGTTTACTTGTATCTAAAAGTTTTCTCTTTGGTTATAACATGCGTGGTAGAAATTATCTTGATAGACTCTCGTTTTAAGTACCATGGTCAACTTTCTGTTTCCTGAAAACAGACGATAATGCAACAAATTTCATCTCAATTGGAAGGAAAAAGGCATGGTACTCTGAATAATAGTTTAGGGTTACCACTTTTGTTATCAAGCTTGAACTCGACAACAATGGTTTACAACCGACAGGAATCCGCCGTCCCAAAGAGTCACAATGAGGACTTTAAGCCAGTAGTCACAGTGAAACAGGCACGTAGTACTGTGTTGGTGTGAAGAAATCTGAAAGTGGGCTTTTTTATCCGAGGTCTTCATAGTTGTAAAGAAGCTGCTCTTCAACTTTTATTTGATGTTTTCCTATCACTATTAATAACAAACTTTTGGAATGTGGAGGTAAACACCGAAATCTTTCTAAAAAATCTTGTAGCATCATGAAAAATAGAGTATACGCTTTTAATCCATTCTCGAATGGTTATTGGCAACAAGCTACAATTTGAGAATTTTTTGTTGTTGGAGGTGTAAAGCCACAGACTGCTTTACTCATTTTTTTGTTCATTTTCCAAATAATTTTCAAGTTGTTGTTGTGGTGGTGTTGGTGGTTCCCAAAGCTATGTTATTCAAGGAAGACTGCACCACCCACAAAAGACACCACGTTGACTGGTTCCGACCATAACTGTAGGAGATTGATGATTTTATGCCATATTTGAGAGCTGTGTGGGGACATATGTGACTGTGTGGGGACTACCTTGGCAGAACGAATCTAAGTATGTGTGGGTGTTGTCTCTTCGGTGTTTGTAGGTATTTGGTGATGATTGATAGCTACAGGGAAGTCATGACAGCTGTACTCTCTCCAACCTTGGGAGGTGAGTTTCTGTGTAGTTTATAGTGGTGGGAACTATCTAGTATTTTGTTGTTGGGAAGGTTGTTAAGTGCTTGTCTGGTGAAGTGAGTGTGGACGTGTTTCTTGTGTGGTGCAATGTTTGAGGGAGGTGGTATGGAATTAAAACTGTTGGTCTGGTGTCTGTGAGATGTGTTTTCTCTTTGTCTGTGTGTTTGAGTGTGACAACGTAGAAAGTAGCATGGGCTGTTTGCGTTGCTTGTGATTGATGCCAAAAATTTTGTGTCTCTCATGTTTAAGTGTTGTCGGACTGTAAGAATCTTGGTTTCGGCGTGTAAGTGGGCGTCGGTTGTGTACTGTTCAGAGTAATTCTGAGTGCTGTGTTTTAGATGGCTTGTAGTTGTGTGTTGGATGTGGCAGGGTGCCAAACAGGACTGAAAAAGTCTATTATGGTGCAATTAAATTGTTTGTATACTATAACGAGTATTTCCTTGTGTTGTCCAAATGTTGTGCGTGTTAGTGGGTTAGTTTAGTCTGGGTCTGCATTCTGTGATTATGTTGCTGACCTGTGGGGCATGTGACATGGGAGTGTTGTAAATGACTCCAAGAATTTTTATTTTATGAGTATCTGAAATTGTGGTGTTTTTCAGTGTTGCTATGAGTTTGGGGTTTGGAGGGGTCTTGAACTGATACCGTCTTGTTTTTTTTTTGTGAGATGGATGAGTAGTGTTGTTTGGTCTTTAGTTGAGTTGCATGGGTGGTAATGGAATGTTTGGTGTGGCTTTCAGTAAGATAAGGCTTTCTGCTACTTTGAATGGTGTGCAGAGTAATGTCATAGGTGGAAGGCACCTTTTGTTGGAGTTCTCTTTTGTTTTTAGTGAGTTTTAGTAGAGTTTTTGTATCCCATGTGGACCGAGATATTTTTAGTGAATATTTAAGGTTTCGTCGATGTCCATTTCTGAAGAGTCATTGAGTTGTTTGATGACTCAAGCAGCGTCTGTTGTTGTGGAGAGTATTACTGTGAGGTCTACTGGCAATGTTTGTTTACATATGTAGGTGAATCCATCTTCTTTATGTTTTGGGGAGGTGACGGATTTTTTAGTAGTAGTCTATTAGGATGTTAGCTTGTTGTTGGCTTAAAAGTATTTTGTCTGATGTGGTGATCGAAGCATGACGTTTTGTGATTTTGTGTTTTGTGCGAGAAGCTATGACACGTGTACTGCTGATGTGTAGAAACCAGGATTTTGTTCAATGTCACCGGCTAGGAGAAGATGTATTGATGCTGCAGCTGGGTTACTCTATCTCTTTAAAGAAAAAACTAACAAACAGAGCTGCATGGAGCCACTTTAAGTACAGTGCCCTGCAGAGGGCTTCAGAAGCCATTCCTCTTCTTCTGGACTTGTGACTCAATAGTAGGGTCTAATGTGGAAATGTGGTCCATACGTCTGCATGACAATGATGCCTATTGTCCTTCTTTAGTCTTGAGAGATCCCACGACAATGACCCTTCTCAGAATGTTCAAGCATTTTCTAACGGGTTTTAATTTGTTGGCATCCGTCTGTATCGGTAGACAATGGAACTGCATCAGAGTGCAGTCCATGGAAGGATTGAAGAGCCTGCTGTGGCTGTAAAGTTCAGTCCTTAAGCGACAGGCTCTGTTGGAGATGATGCAGCTAAATTCCATGCCTGGCTCTGTGAGTGTTGATGCTGGCCATTGTCGTCGCCTCTAGCTGAGCAAGGTTTTTCCTTGGGAAGTGGTCTTAAGTAGGTGATCCCTAGAATCGTTTGGAGACAGGGCAGGTAGAAGGAGTTAAGTCTGCTTTAATAGGGGGAATAAAGGGCCTAGAACTAGCTGTCGAAGACCTTAATAGGTAACGTTTTCCACTACCTCGAGGGTAAAGTCACCGGTGGAGATACTTGGGGTGCTACTGGTATCTTGGCCAAAGACATTGGTATTCTTGAAACTCAAAGTGAGGCCACATCCTATTTTACTCTTGTTGGATAGGAATCCGATGATTATTCATTGTACTAGACAGAACCTTGCATGTTTTATTGGCAATATACGACGATCCTTAGGACCTTGGGGAAAAATCTAATCCCCTACCGTATAGGGAAGAGACTTTTTCTGCTCACCAAGTCGAAAGCTTTGTCAGATCAATAAAGGATAACAGATGTCATTCCATCTCTCTCCCTCCAGCACTGCTTGTGGGGGAGTCCTCAAGGAACCTCTTCAAGGAGTTGGTAAAGCGCCAACACAAGTCTGTGTTTGATGTCCTGGCTGCATTGATGTGTGGTTGTTATTTTTGAATTGACTGATGAGTTTCTTTGGGATAAAAGTGGACGTTTCTGTCAACCAGGCAATATTGTTTTCCCAGTCAGTGTTGTAATAATTGGAAATGCTGAGGATGCAATTAAGCGAGTGTCTTTGGGTAATGACGAGATCCAGTTCATGCCAGTGACAGGATATGGGGTGCCATCAGGATACTCTGTGATTATAGTTGGTGGAGAAAAACGTGTTTGTTGGCTATCCAGAGTTCATGCTGATGTTCTTATTCAGCTTGTCAATACTGAAGGGGTCGGGCTGAAGTAACAGGAATAATAATCAGCTCCAACACAGTCTTTTAGTCCCCAATCACGTACAGATGTTCTGTGGCAGGAATTTCCCTGATAATGTTCTCCAACTCCTCCAAGAACTCATTATTGACCTCGGATGAAGAATAGTGTGAGAGTATAAGTGTTCAGGATATTAAGTGGGCTTGAATTGGTTAAGAGGTAAAAAGAGAGAGAATTCGGGGAGCTTCTTGGCATAAGGATATTGGAAAGTTTCTCTCTGCAAAATCAACGCAATGTGGTATTGGCTGCTTTGGTTCCTTTCCTTACTAAAATAGCGTGTAGTCCTGTTCTCTGAGGCTGCCGTTTAATGTAAGTCTGGTTTTCTGCGGTACAGCGATGTCGATGTTAAGCCTCTTGTGCTCACAGCTTATTATGACTGTTTTTTTGAAATTATCAACCTGATGGAGATCATCGAAGAGGCCATGGCGCATAGCACGGAGGCTTCAGCTTGCTAATTGCAGGTTTCTTTGCCAGTTTCAGTGGTGTACAGTCCACTTGTTGGTCTTTAATCTCCCTTCAAGCACCCAATAAATTAAAGAAACTGTTAAGTATCAACATCTTGCTGGCTGGGAGCTGCCTGGAATGAGGCGACCGGTGGCTGACCAGTGAAACACGATGACCCTTCCCATCGTCGAAGACAACCCGTAGCACTTGCACCAAATCTAATAAGTATGGGCCTATAATCCATAAATGCGGCCTCCCTTGTTTCTTCTGACGCCGAGAAAAACGAAACTGAAGTGATCCCTCCAGGCCACAGGCCTGGGCATTGTGTATTGTGATCCTGAGTAGTGCAGTCAAGCGAATTTCCTCCTGGCTTCAATGATGTCATCTAACAGAGAGCAGAGTGATATAGTTGCCACAAACTTGGCTGCAGAAGCTGTTTGAAGGTAGTCAAGTTGCCAACTAACCGCCTTAGGGGCTCCACTCATGAATTTTGTCTGGTTTACTCCTTATCCTTTTGTTACAGACTATTAGTTCAGTAGATTTAATAATGGCAGGCAGACTGAGACAGTTAAAAGTACAGTGGCGACCATTATTAGAATCATGTCAGTCAAGAAAGTGTCTGATAGCATGTACCACGTCCGGAACATCGTCGAACTGAGCACAGGGAGGCTAACGAAAAGAAGTGACTGTGGACTCTTACAACTCATTGTAAGGCAGCATTAATGGTACTGGTTTTAAAAAGAACGATCTGGGGGTATGTGCTATATGAGAACAATGTCCATACTGTCGCAGTTCAAGAGGCAAAATTATATAGAACTGAAGTAAGTATTCCTGATGCAATAGCAAGGTTAAATGTCTTGCTTACTATACTGTCCTCGGTTATAGGCTATGCAAAAGTGCGATCAGACAGGATATATCGTGAGAGCGGGAAAATATTGTTCCTGACAGGAAAATTTAAGGTATCGACAGTATGTTGTTAAAGGCTGTGGAACATTTTAGCTACTTAGCATTAAAATTTACCTTTCAGAGCAAGATATTCTGATTATCAATGGATACCTTCTAGATTATTATATTTGACGTTGCGGGGGCAGGTTGTTAAGAACGAATATTTCCTCTTCTAACGATTAATTTTTAGCTATAACTTTTTAAACAAATGTAGCAGATTTTTTAAATCCACGGCCATTGCTTATTCTAGGTGCTTGATATTTCTGCTTGTTTTTCTCAGTGTAATACTTTTATCATAACCTTAGGTAAGCATTTTGTCAGGAAGAGCTTCTGGTTCACCCATTGTCTAGATTACGAAAAGCAATGGGGTCAACACAGAGACACGTGAAACTCTCTCTCTTCCTCTCTTGACATCCTTTCCTTAGAAAGTACAAAATTGTATCGTAAAATAATGTATCAGTTGTGTAGACACTATTGGATCCATATGAATGACAGACACAAATGCCAATCTGATGTAATCGTAGAATGAGTTTATGGCCCAGACCACGTTGAAGACAGAGGTCATGTCAATGAAGACTCCTGTGGATGAATCTGGTGGAGGTTGATAGAATTAGTTGAAATAGATTGAGTAAATGTTACCAATTAATCTTTTATTCAGTTAAATTATTCGATATGCCATATGGTACTTATCAAAAGGACGGTCCTTCTCTAACTATAGTACTGATTCTCGATAATTTAGGCTCTCTGTAAACTGGCATGGGAAACTGCTAAGTGAAAGTGTCCTGCATTTGTTTGCAACTTTGTTTTCCTTTAACAGTAGAGCACAGGGAGCATACAGCCATGGTACCGATAGCTTTCCTTTTACCAAGGTCTCTTTGGTGGTATTCAAAAGTCTAAATTCAGTAAGCTTTCTCAGATGAGAGAGAAAACGTCCAAATACAGAGAGAGTCACAAGGGTTTTCTCTCGCTTGATTGCAGACAGAGCAGCTTTCAGCTGGACCATGCTGACTATTTTAAGGAAAATGTTACCTGTGACGTTATGACTGCTCTCTTTCTCCAGGAGTTCTTTTACTTTTCTAGAAATATTCTTATCTTTGTTTTCATACTTGAGAGAACTCATTTTAGCATATTGACTTGTTAGTGCATTTGCAATATCTTTATCTCTTCTCAGGTCTCCTTTATCTGTGGTTAGTGTGTTTGTTAGTATCTTGAATGACTACTACTGCTGCTTGCTTTCAATGTTCTTCAAAATTTTCCGAAGATTACTATTACGTGAAGATTACGTGTGTCTGACACGTCTGATAGGTATCACGTCATTTCCTTGTTTTACATTCGGCTGTCTTTTGAACATATGCAGAAACGTCATTCCAAACTTCTATGTTTTCATCAGCAGGATGTTCTATTAAAATCATTTTGATGGCATATCGTTGTTTCTATAGCTTTTTTAAATTCCTGTCTTTTCAAAAAGAATCAAAGTTTTTCCACTTGTTACTACTCATGCAGAAATTTATATTTCATTGTCTTCTTCCAGATAATCCTTAAAGATAGTCATAGTTAATAGATTGTCAAGTGTATTTGTAAACTACTGATAGTTTGCTTTTTTGAAATACATTCATAATTAGTACAAATTTTTTTCTCAATTTTTTTTTCCACTCTATAAAAATAGGAAGATGACCACCTCTAGAGTGAGATAGCACACTCCATGAGGTCTTCACGGACATACAACTACTAACCCGACTTAATCAGTATTGACGCTTTTCCATTTGTTCTTAATGTACAAGGTATAGCTTCATCGTTCATAAGCACAATAATGTTATCAGGAGCTTTAATCTCATTATATCATTCTGATTTAAACTTGATGATTGGCAAACCTCCCTTTTGCATTGAAATCTACCACGCGTTAGACAAAGATGTTATCTTCAGGGCTATTTGTTACTCTTTGTCTATTAAACCCATGTAGTTTCAAGTTTCAGGAAAGTGCACCTGCTTTTAAGGCTGAGTTTTTCTCATGCTCCATCTGTGATAATGTGCTTGATGATAACAGTTAATTACATGTTGTCACTAAAGACATTAGTAAAGAGTTGATAACATGTCCCTGGACCTTCTTCAAGTACCTGTTCTGCAAATGCTTTTAGATTCTCTGCGTCGGGTGCTTTAGACCATTGTTGGTTTAAGTCTACCTTTATTGGCGGAAAGAACTTCGTGTCTGAAGGGACGGGGATACTGCTGGTGTGTGCTTTTTGCGATAAAAGTTTAGCCCATATTTCTGAATCGTATCTCTAACTGCCTAGCCGATGAAGACCTTTTGAGGCGGGAGGTCCTCTGCCAGTCACTTATAAGATTGAGGTTTACATGACCACTACAAACTGCTCTTTTCCTTCCTCCAAACAAAATAAATTCATCTTGACGGTTATACAACGATCGTTTCTAAGCTTCTTATTTTACATAGCCAACTGAGAACGTTTGCCCTTTGTATCGTGCTCATCAAGGATTAAAACGCAGTTCAGCGTCTACTGGAATTCAAAGGTAGCGTCGAAGAATATTGTTTTCTAGTCTTACCTCTTAAAATTTGATCTTAGATTTATATTCGGCCCCATTGATCTTGCACTGACTGTTATGCTACTGTTAATCCAAGGTAGCCTCGATTTTGATTTGAAAGTTTTCTTAGAACATCTTTATCGAAGGTGGTGGATAAGGCATTATTAATTGATAAAATGGATAGATTTTTGGCAAACGTAGTTCTTCTTTGACTTTGGCTTTTTTCCCAGTGATCTTTAAATTTACTACATTTATACATTCACTAAGTTGTTTTAAGGGATTAGGTAGGAAATTATAAGTTGACTACCACGAAATTGTGGGCTGGGATCGTTGGTATCTGTTAAGTACTAGAAGCTTTGTTTATATTACTAGATAAGATCATGCCCAACATTCAATTTGAGTCATTTGTAGCTCTTTCCTGGCTTATCTTGTCTTGTCCATGAGTCTATAATTTGTTATGTTGTTCGAAGATGAATGTTGGAGTAGCAATAAAGTTCATCATTGACATCTTGTCAAGGTTTGAGCAATCAAGTCTTTTAACTCTTTCTCGGGTGTTGCATTTAAAGGTACGACCTGGTGTAGATTTTTGCTTTACGCATGTTGAACACAGTTTATAGCTGCACTGCATTTGAAACAAAAACCTGCCGTGTGTTTACTTCTCATTCTTACGCTTGTTGCTAGAGTTCTCTGCTTGTCAGCATCTAACCTACTGGTGTTTTTCCTACAAACTGACTACTTGCCTCGTATTTCTTGAAATCAGAATTAGGAATTTAATCAACTTGTCTTGTAGATACCAACTTCCGGTCTTGTTACCTATATTGTC
This sequence comes from Morbakka virulenta, assembly GCA_003991215.1. NCBI lineage: Eukaryota > Metazoa > Cnidaria > Cubozoa > Carybdeida > Carukiidae > Morbakka > Morbakka virulenta. Next base: position 487,565 of record RDPX01000013.1, on the reverse strand, counting down.
AGCCTTATTTATGTCCACTTCGACGTGCAATGGAACCAACTGAACAGTGACTGAGGCAAGCTGGTTTTGAACTTCAAAATTTTTTTGCTAAAATTTTCTAACAATTACAGGTCTTGAGAATTTATACTGTAATGACCAAATTGTAGCTCAACAATTGAAAATCAGAGGCATCAGTCTAAATGGTTGATGTTCTGTGATACTTTGTAAATGTGACACTAATGCAAATTATTGACGGGGAACATGTAAGAGTAGCTACCATGAAAACGCAAGAGACTGAATTCCATATGGAGTTCTTAGACAACATAAATTGGATTTAGGCTTAAATTTCATGTAAAAAATCCAATATTGATTGCTAAATTAAAAGCCTCAATACAAGCAGATTTTAAATCTATAGTTTGTAAAAGTAATGTTTGAAATACCAGCGTTTCTTACTCCATCAATAAAAAAATAGCTGGTTAAAACTAAAAGCTGAGATTCTAAGCAATTACTATGAAATTTTATTTACTGAAGGTCAGTCACATTTACTGTCATATGTGCATCCAGTTTCCATATGTGTAAGATAGTGACTTAAGCACTGAAGTAGTTAGTGAGCTAATTACATATGTCAAAAATAAGGTAAGATTTGAACCAGGTTAAACAACAAGCAAAATTTTTAAAGGAAATTAGCCCCAGGGAGACATCATTTATACAGCCAATAGCATAACAGGTATCAGTACAGTAGTGCTTGAGTGGTTAAATCAACGGATTACCAAGCAAGAGATTTCCAGTTCGAACCCCGGCTACGTCAATGGACGTACTGCTCCCAATTTGGTTTTCCGTTTTAAGTGCCATACTACTGACATTATACATGTTTTCGGAGATAGCATTAGGTCAGGAAAGCAGAAAACAAATTTAAAATATTAAAAAGTACAAATATGCAAAAAACAAAAAAGAAAAGTAATCCTCTGCGGTAAAGTAGCTTCAAAGGCTTGTTTATCGTAAAAAAACTTACTCAGTCGTTACCCAATGTTTAAATAATTTCTAAACTATTAAAAGGGACAATAGGTGGGTGTGGATGCCTCAAGCTACACATGGAACAATGTAAACAAAGCTTTAGATTTCTAAAAGGGCAAGGTTATCAGTTTCAGGCTTTCATTCTGCTCAATATTTGAAGGTTTAATAATAAGCTGAATGATATATATATATATATATATGACGTTATATCTAACATAGACAAAGCTGCATATAGGATAGTATCTAGCGAAGGCTGGTGTGCAGATAAATAAGCAATGCTTCAACAGTGAAGCTAGCTTTAATGTTAAAATATTTTATGGAGAATTAGGAAATGAAAAGGGCATTAGAAGCTGAGTACCAATTCAATTCCTAAAAATAGAAGACTCTCCTATTACCGTGGAGTTAATTGGTAATATAAGGCAGGGGCCACGGGAAATGAAAAATACTAATACAATAATTCTAATGCTTTCTAATACCTTTAAGAGCAGGAAATGATACCAAAATAAAAAATGTGAAATAGGACGAAATGTCATCCACAATGTCAAAAATGTCGTTGTGGTCCTCCTCATTTACTTCTTCTACTTTTACTGATTGTACTGCCTATACTCTGTTTCACAGTAATCTGATTTCTTAAATGTACCACCAACTACTTTTACCAATAATCTTGTTCGTTGTTGTCATGACTACTATCATATTATCTCAAGCTTAACGTTTAGATTTGGTTTAGTTTAGATCAGATTAGATTAGATTAGTTTAGTTTAGTTTAGTAAAAGTTGTGTGAATTCTCGATGAGTATTTAGTTTTGTTCTTGTTTGGTTGTTATTGTGAACGCCATTCTGTCTAGCTAATAAATATGTTATAGTCGTCCAAACTCAGGAAAAAAGTATGTTTCGTAAAAAATTAGGCCAACTTCTTTGGATTCTTACTTGAGCACTGAAAAAATAAAGGAGAAAAAATTAGGGTTTTTTTTGTGGTTTTTGTAATTGTGCCTAAAAATAATTTTTTTCTTATGGGGTTTTTGTCATCTGGCTGGATTCTTCAGTCATGTATGAAAGATATATAAAAATGTGTAAGACTTTTCATTGCTAATAAGGGAACAATTGTCCAAAGACATTTGTTTATTGGGAATACAAAGAAATCTTAGTCAAAGCACTTCTAGGAAGAGAAAAAGAGCAAGAAAAAGCTTGAAACCCTCATTAAAGATAATAATCCAATTCAAAACCATGTAAGGTCACTGACTATTAATGATTATTAATGAAGGTGCTGGTATTAGTTTCTGGAATCCTCCAAGAAAGAACTTTTGGTACGCAGATTCAACCACGAATGGTCAACTTGGTTTTCTCAAAATAAGGAAACTTTTGACCGATTCAAGTTTTTGGAATATGATGTACCTCCATGCCAAGAATTAAATTTGTGGTGATTAAATACGCTAAACGTAGAGCTCTATCATGTTCCAATATTTGTTTTGGACGACAATAATATGTTGTACATTGACGTGGATGTTGAATCCAGTAACTTAAACATTTTCTGAGACAGAGTCTCATTTTCGTATGAGCGATCTGATCTGCACTTATTACAGATGGATGAACACCACAGTTATTAAAAAATCTAAGGGAAGCCCTAAGGTAACTTGCTGAAGCATTAGCGCAGGAAGCATACCAATGTTAACAAAATACACAATGTTAGTTTCTATGTTGAGGGCAGACTGACTCACACATGATTGACATTTCCATTACTGTATTGACTTTTCAACGCTTGTTCTTTATAGTAAAACTGCTCCGCCGCGACCTAAAACTTTGTATTAAATCTAATAGATTGATCTTTTTTCTCTGATGAACATAGTTTTTGTCCACATGATTGATTCTAGCTATACCAGAAGGACTTACAAACATTATAAGAATTCAATTGGCAGTAAAATTCCTAACTTAATTATTTAGCTCTTTTGTAATGATTCTGCAACTCTTTAATCCTTGATTTGACAGTCGTGTAAGGCAGCGTAGTAGATAGAATGCACCTGGCATGCCTTTGTCTTTTCCAGACCGAAAGATAAGACACGCTTTTCACTTCCTAAAGCAAGTTAGAAAAACTAAAGGACTGGTGTCCTTCAAATACTTATTTGACTTGTTTACTCATATCCTTTTCCTGGTACCAGCAAAATCACGTTGTAGACCGTTATCCAGGTTTTTGATCTACCTGTTGTAAAAGTCGCTTTGTTACTCTGGAAGTGCAGGTTCCACTTACTGAGCAAGACATTGTTTGAAGAAAATTTTTGCTTGCTTTTTGAACATTAACGTCAAGAGGCTAATCAAACATTGCATCACAAATGTCACGAACCAAAACATTCTTACCATAATCAACTTGTCGATATATGCTCTTTACGCCCAGTTTAAGAACTTCAGTTTCAGCACAGCATTTAAATCTCATAATAATTTTCAAGTATTCACACCAACAAAAGGAAAAGAGTAATGATTCCAAGACGGTTAAGGTCAGCTTAGTGAGGTTGAGACAATGTTATGATGGTAGGTCTCATAAAAGCCCAAATTGGCTATGCGCAAATTGGAAATGTGGTATGCATTTACGGTCTGCGAAATCGGACAGAATGGAAAAGGAAAAGAATCTGGGAAGGCCAAGCAAATTGATTCCAATAATCAAACTAAATACATACCTATCAAAAGTCTTTATAGGAATATAATCCAAATAGTACAAAGCCTGCTTGGGAGCTGACTACATCAGCAATCACTATTTTGTCATCTTAACTTTAAAAGTGAAGCTGAGAATGTTAAAACAGACACACCAGGAGCAAAACCGCAGAAGAAAATTTTATACAGATAACACTGATAGATAACAGATAACTATGAAGAATCGCCAAATAATTGTTTTGAAGTATTAAAAAGAGAAGAGGACGGGTTTTGCAAATATTTAAACATTCCTGGTAAAATTAGGTAATCAAAATATTTAGGTAAAAAATTGAAACTGTTCAGCTTTATTGGCAAGGAAAAGAAAGCGGTGGATAAAATTGGAAATTCTGAGGATGGTGAAAAATAGACAAAAACTGGTTAAGAGCCGTCACATTTAAGAACAAACCTTTAGGCTGTACAATGCAATGCTTAAAAATTCAGGAAGCTGACAGAAAAAAACAGAAGGCATGTCTAGTAGCTGTACCAAGCCAAGAAAGGCTTCATCATTTTGACAAGATAGAAGTCGTAGAACTCCAAATATAGTTAGTTGAGCCTTGCCTTGGCGATTCCCGGAACGCCAAAATACAGATGTTGCCGTAGTTTTGTTTCTGGTATAAAAATTCCACTTAAATATATTTTTCCTTTTCTTTTAAAGATTATAATAATTTCTTAGTTTATTTTTTCATAAAAAGGATAATGTCCTTTAGAACAACTGCTTTGATTTATATAGGAAATCTTGAATAAGTTTGAGTTGTCTATAGCTTCTAGCCGCGCCTTTCACGCAGAATTATAACACATTTATGCTTGTTACTCTTAAAATACAATGTAAGCTTTTGTAGACAAAGAGAAGAGTAGACCAAAGAAATACTCTACAAAATGAGTATCCACAATTTGAGGGTAGACAAAATAGATCAGAGGGGAGAGAAAGTAGCTGTTAAGAAAACCATAGTTGGCCTGAAAATTCTACCTTGCAAAGTTAAACCACCCACCTGTAAGACAAGCCCACTAAAGCAAGCGAAAAAAACAACAAGTAAATTGTGAGTGAAGATGACAAAGACCCTGGTTGGCTTCAAAATCTACAAGTCTAACCCCTTATGATTAACTAATACGACAGTGGAGAATTTCCAATAGATATAAACATACCGTGCTCTGTTGCTCTTCTAATGTAATTCTACTGTTATTCAGTGTGATCTGAGTCGTATAATTAGACTGAAAAATCATACAACGAAAATACGAATGAAATTTATTATAGCAAGAGCCTTGCAGTTTATTTGCAAAACGCAGGGTCCAGCAATGCAACGATTGAAATAGAAATTTTATCAGGAGATTACGTTGCCATTACCATTGTTGTATTTGGTATAGATTTACATCTAAAACTTCATAACTTGGTTCACTGAATCTGAAAATAGCATTAGGTTTCCGATTGTGTCAAAGTTTTTTTCAATAAGACTCCCTTTCAACCAGAATAAAATTTAAGTAATCTGTTTAAGCAGTTCTGGTAACATATTAACCAGAAGAATCCAGCAATCATCAGGACGGTTTTTATATTCTCTTTAAGCCATTGGAATACCAAAGGTCAACTGTTTACGCTTTGCCTGCGTCCACTATAAAAAATTCTCCACAGAAGACTTACAGAATTTTAATGATCCCCACAATCTGTGCTGATCTCCAAGTCTAATGTTAAAGTTGGGTAGCTAGACCTACTTATAAAATCACTAATGTTTTTTCCTAGAGTGGATGCAGTGATGTTTCTACATATACCTGGTGTCCCCAAAACTTGGACTGCTTTTGAACAAGTGTCTTTTCAGCCATAGATTAATTGAACACATTGAAGATATGTAATACTTGGAAATGTTATGGTATTATCACGTCTGCAAAATATCTAAAAGGTCGACTGCAAATTATATAAGCCTTCCCGAATATAAGATGACAAAATATGCAATATCAGAGGAAAACTAAGTTCTTTCAGTCTATATTTCGTTTGGTCTCCATCTTACTCTTCGACTGAACGATGCAGTTTCTGTCAAGCCAAAATGTTATTACTTATTTTTTAAAACTCCCATTACATAAGCACCTTGACATCATATATTACTGAATATATTTGACAGTTTGATAAGCATCTTCCCCGAGCAGCGTACATTATGTTAATTCTCAATCTAATAGGAAAAAGAACTTACCATCAAGCCCAGTGCTACAGCCAAAGAGAAAAACCCAACACCAGAAATAAAACACTAAAGATCAATCAAATGTCAATGACACGCCGAAATTAATGTCCCAAAAAGTTACCGAGCAATTTTTTTGCTTTGTAGGTCACATGGTAAATAGAAGCTAACAGGAAACGTAATGCAGAAACCTCATTTTCTATTTAAAAAATAAGCTCATATTTATCTACTCTAGAGCAGATGACTATGAAACCCATAAACAATGGCTCGAGCTAAGCTCAGTGGCAGTTATATTTTTCATTCCTTTTTCTTTGGAAAGTCCTCTATACCTGATACCATGCGAAAACAAATCAACATTTTGCCTTGATCATCAGAAAGTAAATCATAGCAAAAAAAAGACTGAAAATTAAGAATTGAAAATTACAGTTACTTTTATCTTCAAGCAACCTGGGTTTCTCATGTACCATAAAATGTGAAATTTCACCTTTGCACTTTTTGATTTTTGTCATGGATGGAAAGTAAGTTTGTACATAAAATCTATGTTGTTAGCTTTACTAATAAAAATAAATCTGTATCACTGCAGATCTGCTAACGACTGGAGATAAATGGGGTAAAGTCAACAGTACTGCCAGTTCAGGGCCAATAACCAATTTATGACTACCTTTATGCCTATTCCAATATAAAACATAGGTGTACTCCAAAGGGTGACGTAAGTAGAACACTGATGGAGTTAAAAGTTAATTTTTTTGATAATAAAATCTTGAGGTGAATGGCCGATTGTTATCGTTGTGGTCATTAATGTATGTTGATAAATAACCACAAATTAACCAAAAAGCAGCTCCTTAGCTGAAATCACCAGGAGATACTACAAGGTGGCGACATTGATGAAATGGTTATTAGAGTCCATAGAAATGTATATTGGGAACAAGTGACTAATGTAAGAATTCAGAATGCGGTAGAAAGGTACTACTATCATAATCGTTTTCAATATTCAAAGAAGCAATCATGTAAGATAACAGAAAAAGCACTGTTTCATAATCAGAGGATATAAAAGTGAAAAAGGTATGCAATACAGTGATACGACTGGGTTTCCGATTCACCAAGTAAGTTGCAATAGCTCCTGGGCAGTGCTACCCAAGGAAATGAAATCAAAGGTCTAAGTGTAAATTCACAAAGATATTTTGCAATGTTATTGACAAGAACAAGAACCAGAAAGTTACCAATGTAAGGGTGATCCTAAAGTAATCGTAATCCGAAAGTACCCGTAATATTAATAACTACTAAAGTATTCCCGAAATTAAGTGTGGCACAGAAAATATGCCTCCTACCACTAAAAGTGTGCTGTTTTCTGAAAAACCTCGCATTGTATTGCTATCAATAGCTGAGTATATTTGTTGTACAAGTATTGTTGTAGTTAAGTCCACAGGGGGTATTGTGTAGAAACAAAATGATGTATTTAATCATAAACATAAACATGATAATTATACAGGGGAACAATTTTATGGGACTCTCATGTTTTCTTTAAAAATAAAAGTGTTTCTGAAGCAATTTTTCGTGCTGAATCCAAAAATGATATCCATTTGTTCCCATCACGTCTAGTTTTTCTGCCCATGCTACACCTAGTTTTCATAAAAAATTCTGCTTCAGCATTGGGTAAAACTTTCTTCTGGTCATGGGATGTCCTTTCAAACCAATAAAGAGGGCTAAAATGTGATTGTTGCCATTCTTCTTCATCTAATTGATGCTGATATTCTGATTGAATCACAATTGACCTCTGGATTTCTTTGGTTCCTTGTTAATCCTTTCATGGGACCATTCACATAGTATGCAAGCAGTTTTCCATATTATCGCTAATTGGCTGAATATTTACAACAAGGTGACATTTTAGTCAGTCAGTCATTCAGTTGCATTTTTTTGTTGTTTCCTGTTTCCACTTGAGATATCAGAAGAGATGGATCGGTTGTGTTAGTGTGACACCTGTCAACAGAGTTTGTTCTTGAGAGGCTATTTTGGCAACATAATGCAAATACTCCTTTGTCAGTGGTCTTCAGCAATTTGTGAATAGTTTGCTGCTTGAAATTATTCAGCGATTTATTTGTGATGCAGATTGAATATGGCAAGCAGACGAAGGAGGTGTAAAAACGACCCAAATTCTTTCTGTTATATTTGTGGACAATTCACGTTTCCATCTCAAAGAAAGCCAATCTCGGATTTCGTAAAAAAGGCATATCTGGCATACTTTGGTGTTCTACTTGCTGATCAGGACAAAAACTGGGCTCCACACAAAGTTTGCAATTCCTGTGTTACCAGATTACGTCAATGGACAGAAGGGAAACGATCTCTTAATTTTGGAGTGCCAATGGTTTGGCGAGAGCCAACAAATCATGTTGATGATTGTTATTTTTGTGTGGTAAAGACATTTGGATATAGTGCCAAAAATAGGCATAAAATTGTTTACCCTAGTGTACCATCAGCAATTCCACCAATACCACATTCAAATGAGCTTCCACAGCCAATTTTTCATGGGCTACCTAGTGATGATGCCCTCCAGAAATCTTTTCATTCTCTTCTTCCTGTGAACTGTACAAGACATGAAGGTGAAGACATAGACATAAAACATTTATCGGAGAGTCAAAATGACAGTGATGATGCTGACTTTGGTGACATACCAGCTGCAAGTTTGACCTCATCAACTCAAATGGAATGCTTTGATCACAGTGAAATAAATGATCTTGTCCGTGATCTTGGCTTATCAAAGAAACTGGCTGAATTGCTAGCTTCTCGGCTTAGCGAGAAGCACCTGTTGAAGCCGGGTGTCAATGTTTCATTTTATCGAAATAGGGACAGGGAATTTAGACATTATTTTCAAGAAGATAGCATGTTTGTCACTTGCGTAGACATCAAAGGACTGTTATCAAAATTAGGTGTTGCGTCCTACAACCCTGATGAATGGAGGCTCTTTATTGACAGTTCCAAAAGAAGCCTCAAATGTGTTCTCCTTCATAATGGTAACCTGTATGGGTCAATCCCTATTGGCCATTCCGTGACAGCCAAGGAGAACTATGAAGCCGTAAAGAAGGTGCTCGAACTAATACACTACGATGACCATAAGTGGATCATCTGTGTCGACCTGAAAATGGTAAATTTCTTGCTGGGACAGCAAAGCGGCTTCACCAAATTCCCATGCTTTCTATGTCTGTGGGATAGCCGTGCAAAAGACAAGCATTGGGTGCAACAGGAATGGACAAATCGCGATTCTCTTGATGTTGGGCTGTCAAATATCATAAATCAGCCATTAGTAGATCGCCAGAAAATAGTCTTCCCACCACTGCACATTAAATTGGGGCTGATGAAACAATTTGTTAAAGCCCTTAACAAAGAAAGTGATTGTTTCAAGTACCTTCGACGATCTTTTCCTGGCCTTAGTGAGGAAAAATTGAAGGCTGGAATATTTGACGGCCCCCAAATCAGGAAAATGAAGAATGACAAACAGTTCCCTTTATCAATGACTGTTTTGGAGAGAACTGCATGGGACACATTTGTCAGTGTTATTGATAACTTCCTTGGCAAGAAAAAGTCTGTAGACTACAAAGACCATGTCAAAAATATGTTGAAAGCATTCCAGAAATTGGGCTGCAATATGAGTATTAAGGTCCATTTTTTGTTCAGCCACTTGGACAGATTCCCTGATAACCTGGGTGACATAAGTGATGAACAAGGTGAACGGTTCTACCAAGATATTAAAGTGATGGAACAGCGATATCAGGGCAGATGGGATGTAAATATGATGGCTGATTACTGCTGGTCTATTAAGAGAGACTGCCCAGACATCAAACACAGAAGGAAGTCAAGGAAAAGGAAATTTCTTCCTTAGTTAACTGTAAAAAAACTTTTTGTAAGTATTTTGTTTTAATTTTTTTAAAAGTCTCTTGTTCATTTTTCCTCTCGTTTGGTTTGCTTGAATTTATTTGCATACTCTTTCATATGACAACAAGATCAGGCGCCAACTTTGCCTTAATTTTATCCTATTCTATACGGTGCATTTTTGGTCAGCGAATATATGGGCACGGATTCTGCCCCCTAAAATCTTAGGATCTATTCTAGCTGCAGTCTTGAAACTTGGTAAGGTGGCAGAAGAACAATGCTCCAAAGAAATTAAAATACAAATTTTTGGTGATGATGTCATCAGACGATCGGTGACATCATCATATTTATTGGCCATTGGAATTTGGCGATTTTGGCCAAAATATTTAAATCGCAGAATGAACCAAATTTTTGTACAGAATAGCCCTGAAATGAATCTGATTACTTTTTTAATGCATTTTTCAATGAATGATGAAAAAGAATGATGCCATCAATTTCACAATCAAAAAAATCATATGTTGGCCGAGTGCCAACTTTGACCAAAAATCCAGTAACAAAACGGCCATAAACTTGGACTGGGTCATCACATACGCTTGAAAATTGCAGTAAAACTGTAAAAATATGCCTCGATAAAAGTCAAAAAGCTTTGAGTTCACAGCTGGTTCCATTTGGAAAATATTCGGGAGAAAATCGAGACGGTGGCGCCAACCACCATACGAAATAGGGTTGAGTAAAAAAAACAACGGAATCCTATTCCGCAAAAACTAGACGTGGTGGGAACAAATGGATATCATTTTTGGATTCAGCTCGAAAAATTGGTCCAGAAACACTTTTATTTTTAAAGAAAACATTAGGGTCCCAAAAAACTGTTGCCCTGTGTTATAGAATCAAAAAATGCTTGAACATTACAAAACAAATGAGAATAAAACAAAAAATATAGATATTTCAGTTGTTTATTCGTCATCTTCATGGTAAAAGTCGCTAAAGACTTCTGATTCTGACGTTGAAGGATAAAATACAACGTCTTTGACATCGTACGACTTAACTCTGAAACGATTTTCTTTTATGAAAATGTTACTAGCAATTTTACATATTTTTTACTTGGTAAAACATGTCCTCGTCCCACTATGTGTTTTGTCGAAACTAAACAGCAACACACCTCTTACATTCCTTTTATTCCCTCGTTCTGATTCTTTGCTCTATTCTTTTGAGTATTTATTAAAGGCTTTAAACCAAATACTTCACCAGCAAAAATGTTACTTGGACTGGGCTCTGCTTCGTATCTTGGCTACTCTCGTTTTTTTCTGATCACAAAGTTTCTTCTCCAATTCCATATTTGTTACCATATTTATTATACGACCCAGCAAACTAATTTCTGTTCTCTACTCCTTTATTTCCATTGTTCCTTTATCATTGGTGGTCTTCCTGCTGTTGGGCATTTTAACAAACTTAAGTTTGTGAAATCACCTAAATATGCAATTCTTCAGACACACTTTTAAGTTAGCATACTTAAATGTACAAATGTTTCGTCTACTGCTAACGCACAGTATTATGAACATGGCAATTCACAAATCCAACAAGCCTAAGTAATAGGTATAATGTCTTTCCAACGATAAATTATGGCCGATAAAAGATACAAATTTGAAATGTTGTATAACTGGCAAGTACACGCTAGCAGAGAGGGAATTTGGAATCAGTGTGATGGAATGAAAGTTCCCTGCTTTTACTAATTCTGATTATTGCTTCATTTTAATTCATAAATTGCCTATTACCAAATAAACCTTTAAAGTTTCATTCGATGTTAAATGGTCCCAGAAACTACTAATTTCTAAAGTAATGTCGCACTTACATTTGAAAGTTTATGTTTCATTTTTACATAGAAGACCAGTACTTGGTTCCAACTTGTGCAAGCCTACATGGCAATTTTTTTTGTAAATGTACATTATAAATAGGAATCTTTCATTAAAATTAAGTTATTTTGATAACTGCAGTACGACAGTTCTCAGCTGAGCTTCAGGTGGCTGTTAAATTTACAACCGAATAGTAAAAAAACAGAGATTTTTAGGTTCCCAAACAACAGCTTTGATCTGAGAAGTGAATACGTGATACGGGCATGCAAACGTGCTAACAAGGATGATTTGTTGTAAATTCAAAGACGAAATGTTTGTGTGGGAAATATTTTATTTATGGTAATATATATATATATATATATACTCAATCTGCAGACAGTACTGTTTCGCCCTTTGTGGGCTCGTTAGTGCAGTATAGAGCTTCTGAGACATAACTCTCTGACCGTGTTGCGGGAGCAAACACAGGTTAAAGTGTTATTGTGGGATCCTGCCAGAGTGCTCAAACTACGCATGCGCAGTGAGCATTGCATAACGCTAACAACAGGTTCCCATCTCAGATAGAGTGCTCAACCAAACTTTCGTAAGGGAGCATTATATTCAATCTGCATAGATTGATACATAGATTGATATTGATATTGATATTGTTATTGATACATATATATATATATATCTTACTCTCTTTCTCTCTCTAGGTGTCATATCTATTCCAGACGTTGGCGATCATGGTTCTCCACAGATTCCTATCTCCCATCAATCATATGCAGCAGATTTCCAGCTTTTACCTTTTCCTTCTCATTTGATGATATACACTTTTTAATATAGCACTTGAGACTTCCTAAGTATGTTAATCTTTGTCTTCCTCTGCTTCGTTTGCCTTCAATACGA
>RDPX01000013.1:453242-473609 GCA_003991215.1 Morbakka virulenta | reverse complement strand
TACATTTGAAAGTTTATGTTTCATTTTTACATAGAAGACCAGTACTTGGTTCCAACTTGTGCAAGCCTACATGGCAATTTTTTTTGTAAATGTACATTATAAATAGGAATCTTTCATTAAAATTAAGTTATTTTGATAACTGCAGTACGACAGTTCTCAGCTGAGCTTCAGGTGGCTGTTAAATTTACAACCGAATAGTAAAAAAACAGAGATTTTTAGGTTCCCAAACAACAGCTTTGATCTGAGAAGTGAATACGTGATACGGGCATGCAAACGTGCTAACAAGGATGATTTGTTGTAAATTCAAAGACGAAATGTTTGTGTGGGAAATATTTTATTTATGGTAATATATATATATATATATATACTCAATCTGCAGACAGTACTGTTTCGCCCTTTGTGGGCTCGTTAGTGCAGTATAGAGCTTCTGAGACATAACTCTCTGACCGTGTTGCGGGAGCAAACACAGGTTAAAGTGTTATTGTGGGATCCTGCCAGAGTGCTCAAACTACGCATGCGCAGTGAGCATTGCATAACGCTAACAACAGGTTCCCATCTCAGATAGAGTGCTCAACCAAACTTTCGTAAGGGAGCATTATATTCAATCTGCATAGATTGATACATAGATTGATATTGATATTGATATTGTTATTGATACATATATATATATATATCTTACTCTCTTTCTCTCTCTAGGTGTCATATCTATTCCAGACGTTGGCGATCATGGTTCTCCACAGATTCCTATCTCCCATCAATCATATGCAGCAGATTTCCAGCTTTTACCTTTTCCTTCTCATTTGATGATATACACTTTTTAATATAGCACTTGAGACTTCCTAAGTATGTTAATCTTTGTCTTCCTCTGCTTCGTTTGCCTTCAATACGACCCGTAAGAATAAGATTTTCTAATCCTTCCTTTCTCATATGTCCCATAAACCTCGTCTGCTTTTCATTGATTGTTTTTATCAGACACCTTTCTGCTCCAGCCTTCCTCAAAACGTCCCCTTTTGTTTGATTGTCTACCCATGATATTCACATTATTCTCCTGCAAAACCACATTTCAACAGCTTTTAGTCTCTTTTGCAATGATGGTGATATTGTCCAAGATCCCTCTTAAATGCCGTTGCTAAAATCAATCTGGTTTTTGTTTTCTTAGTGCTCTTCAACTGTTTACTGCCATACAGCACGGTGGAGATTATTATTGATGCCTACAACTGGGTCTTAATCTTCATGTTGACCTGTTGACCTGTTTCGATTTTCATATGTTTGCCATCAATAGAAACTTTGGTCCAGCTCTGTCTTAACGTTAGTGGCGTTTGTTTTTCCCTACAGCAGAAGTGACGTGGCAACAACAGGCACGCACAAGACGGGACGAAGTTCTAAAAAGCTTTGCCCAAAAGTTTACAAAAAGATTACTGCAGCTGTGATGGGAGTTGACGAAACAGACAGAACCATAGCGTAGACATCAAAACACCACTCTTCTCACTTGAGAAACGACTAAAGCTTTCAAACTCACCATAAGTTTGATGTCTAGAATCTCCATGTCCACAAGAATGAGCTCACACTTCCATTACATACAGCTAACAGAGCAATACTTTGAGATTTTTTTCTAGTTGAAGTACTCGGGCCAACTCCCCAAAGGAGTCTGCAATACAGGCTGCTTTCCATTGATAGACCCGATGCAAATAGGGCGATTCCATCTTGTGTAATATTCTTTACAAGTCTTCTNGTTCTAAAAAGCTTTGCCCAAAAGTTTACAAAAAGATTACTGCAGCTGTGATGGGAGTTGACGAAACAGACAGAACCATAGCGTAGACATCAAAACACCACTCTTCTCACTTGAGAAACGACTAAAGCTTTCAAACTCACCATAAGTTTGATGTCCAGAATCTCCATGTCCACAAGAATGAGCTCACACTTCCATTACATACAGCTAACAGAGCAATACTTTGAGATTTTTTTCTAGTTGAAGTACTCGGGCCAACTCCCCAAAGGAGTCTGCAATACAGGCTGCTTTCCATTGATAGACCCGATGCAAATAGGGCGATTCCATTTCAGTTTTGTACTTGGTACTTCATGACATTCTCTACGGCATAGCTGCCTGCAACACAGTTACGCATCGCCATTTGGGACGTACTACATTACGCATAGGCGTTTCGTGGGGCTTGTTGCATTGCGGGTAGAGGTTGATTTAAAAATAAATAGTGCAACCCATGATAGCAATTATTTAAATCCTAAAGTAGTCCTTTCAAGAACTAAAATGAAAAAAATATGATCAAATAGCAGCAAAATTTACCCACTAAAGTACATAGGCGTTTCAATCGTTTTTCTTGAAAATTTCCTCATCAAAATATTTTCTTTTCGTATTGCGATAGATCTTCCGCATTGTAATAAAAGGATTGAAATAAGAGTAAATTGTTACCTTTATAACAGCTACATTTGTCTTCAAAAAGAGACACCAATGTGTAATATGTTACTCAACAGAGATCATTTTATTCTTTAGCGCAAGATGCTCTTGACCATTCTCCACTCGAGAGGAAAATGCAGTTCCATGGAAACAAATCTTCAGAAGATCAACTGTCCACAATAGGAGAATAGGTACTGATCATAATGACTCTTCGATCACACGTTACACATTCATGGCAGAAAACATTTCGACCTTTCTCCAAATATAAGTTCCACTGTTGCCGATTTAAAATTTTCAGGTTATTTTGTTAAAAATACCAAAAGTACGAAAAAATACTGCCAAAACGCCGACAAAAATCTATTGCAAACAACTGTTAGCAAATTGCCAAAATTTCAAAATTTGGCATTCAAAATAACAAATTATAAACCCTCTTTGCACAGGTCCTGTGTACACTTAACTTCTAAAAAATATTTACACTCACAATCTAAATATATATATTAAAATAAAGTAAATAAAGTTTCTGTCCTGTAATCATTTCTTCCAATTTCCAAATGGCTACTGATGCTTTCTGGATAAGGTGTATCTCATCACCTGGCCACGTCTCCCTAGACAAGGTGGTACCCAGTCAAACAAAGGTATTAATTGCAACTATTCAGCTGCCTTTAACCATGTTGGGTTGGAGCCATGGCTCGCCATGGCATGTAAACATGTCTTTTGTTTTTGATAGGCTAATTTCCAGGCCAAAGCCATTAGAGGCCTTACAGTAGATTACATCACCCTAAATGTACTAGTTGACTGTCCTATTGTCACCAGTGCTCTTCCAACAAATAATAAATAGCGAAAAGCAAAGGGCTTAATGATTCCATCTAATCGACAATTTGGGTGCTTTAGTTACATTTGTAATACTCACTCAATTTCTGTTTCCGACTTCCTTTTTACGAACAAGCATTTAACTTTGACTGAACGCAAAACTGCTCAGTGGTTGATGGTAATCAACAAGGGAGAAGGTAATCAACTGCGAAGTGGGAAACATTACTCACAGTGGGCAAGGCAAAAGGAGCAGGTGCTTCTACTACAATTAACGCTGGCACTTGGGCCCCAACGAAGGTCATACGTAGACACAAACAGAATACGTTTGTGCAAATGCACAGAATAGCGATTTTGGTTACTTCATTATTTTATCCTGTTGGTTCCATATGACCTATGGCGAAACAATGTTTCTGGTCTCCATTTGGACACCACGAACAAATGTAAACAAGCACGGAGAAGCACCCTTTGGTTCCATTTCGCATTCGACAACGCCGGGGATGCCTCGTGGAAAATGTCACTCAAACAACTGTAGGACTTCAATTGTTCATTCATCGTACAAATATATTCGTACCTTTCTAAGCTGGAGAAGCATTAGTGGTCAGAAATGGCAGTACCGTTAGTAAGTTGCAAACTACCAATATCAGCTACGTCAAACCTCTTTCGAGAAAATTCTCAAAAGCTTATTTCATGCAGTAATACGCTATCAATATAACTTGAAAGAAAACTCGTCCATTTAGCAAGGTAGTTCCAACTCGACAAAAAGTGCTATGTAGAAGCATAAGATACAATTGCGAAAAGAAATTCAGGGCAAAGCCAAATTCATACCTCTTATGAACTAAAAACATGGGAACCGAAAAGAATTCCAAGAAAAATTTCTGAAATAAAGCATAACTAAAAGTTAACTTTCTGTTTGATATTTTCGTTATCTCCAAATTTCTAAAAATGTTTCAAACAAGTTGACGCAGTTTGGATCTCTTTTGGTTCTATGCTACTCAAAAGCCTTTCAGGCAATCTAATACTGCTAAAAGGACACAATTAAAATGATCGAGATTTGGGACTCCTCACACATGTATTGCTCTTACGAGTTTCACGTCTTTGTACCGTAATCAGTGGGAAAATGTTTGGAACCACTATTTCTATGAAAAGTTATTTATTGTAAGTTAAACCTTGGCATGACGAAGTCTTGCATACTACCAGGAGATAGCTTACACTATCGTGCCTATCTATGATGTATACTTAACTAGGACCCTCTTTACCGCTATCAGTTTCACTTACCTAGTTATACGATCAACAATTGAAAGCGAAGAAGCCTGCATTATATTAACATTTGAATCTCCAGCGATCACATCTTCACAAAGAACGTGCACGCAGAAAAGAATTTTATTGCAACGCATTCGCTGCGACAAGATCGCACAACTAAAATACAAGATATGCGAGTTTCGAATTTAATTCCAATAATACAGAGCACATGAGTATTTTTCCACATCTGACAACGAATGAAACTGATTTCATTAATACAAAACAACTCAGTGCCTTTCTAGAAATTCCATTACCATGAAATAAACATTCCCAAGCATACTAGACAAGTCTATTTAGTACGAATACATTCCAAACACCTGGCAAAAAAATTATTAGAAACGCCAAATAAAAAAAAACAAAAAAAGCCCTTAAGACCAGGCATTTGAATTACAGACAGGGCTAACAGAGGAGACACCAAATTATTATTTACTCTACTGTTCATGACCTTGGCTTCTGTTGCCAACAACTGTTTCCCTCCCAAGAAAGTTGCTGATTAAGGTCAAGTAAGAATACGTGGTCAGAGGTTAGTTTCAAAACAATTTTAATCTCCATGGGAAATTCCCGTATCTGTACCATAATTTGTCGATCTTCGATGGGTAAAACAGTGGCATTGTAAATAAAACAAGAAAAACAGTAATAGGACACTACAAGACCACCTTATTACAGCTTCACTTTTTAAGCATTTACTTCTGATAAAAACAGTAAGTGGGCAATAAGTATTACAACAACTGGTGGAAGAGAGCATTTCTCATACGCATATTTTGTCACATGAGCTCAGTGATCCCGTCAGAACAACTTGCAGCTAATAGTACGTTTTCCAAAAAATTAATGCTTTTATAATGCATAGATCTGTAAACAGTTTCACGATGAATTTTTCTCATGCATTAGTTTCTCTGTGTTGTGGCAGAAATTGGCGTGTTCAACTTGCTTTTCCTGGGTGAGTACTCACCCCAACGGTAAGGTAAATCCTGAAAGGTAGTTTACTCACCTCTGAATACAGTTTAATTTGATTTGCTGTGAAAGCATTTAATTGTTCTAGGCAGTCAGCCCTATTTGCGAAACATACACTGTTAACGGCTATCTGTCAAATGATCAAAAGTTATTAGATATCCAATACCGACAGCGGCGTGCAGATATTATTTGCTACACAAGTATATACACTGCATATCTGTAAAGAAAATGTCTTCCAAGATTATTCCTCCAGTAATTATCCCCTTTAGTCCAAGCACATAATTTGTAAAAGTCGATACAATAAAAATTTGTTCTGGAAATCTTGATATTACTGCAAACGCGGCGCTATCACAGTACAAATTCTTACTCAAAAAATAAACTGTGAGGAATCCAACGATACTGTTTGCTTCCAAACTGTGAAAAATTTGCATATGCAAAATATATTTAGCGGCAATGCTCCACAGTTAAAACAAGTGGGGAAAATGTAAATGGCATTCTACAAAACACAGTGACACGCAATTTCAAGTTTCCCTCCAGTTTCTCGACGTGTACAATAGGGGAAGGGGAATTGCTGCTGCGATAACTATTCTCTAATTAAGCCTTGGGATTAAACCGAAGTGTTTGGAAAACATTTGCACAAAATGTTCAAACTAACATTAAAAAGAGCTCCTGATAAGAAACAACTTGAGTCTCGTATTTCTTTACCGTTATGATCTTCTTTAAATTAGAAAATCGGGGGCCTTGCAGAAGTTGGTTTAAATCTAATAATTTAAACAGCTACTTGCAAAGGCAATTGTATCTCTCAATAGGTGGAACTGCTATTTGAGGAGGGGGATTGTTTAAAAAAACATAAATAGTGGAATCATCACTACAACGTATAAGCTGCAGGTGCAAGATGAACAAGACTTGTATTACTCTAAATAAAAGCCAATCCTATCGTTTGTCACGAGGACTGAAAGGCTTTAAGTAAATCCTGTTATAAACCGGGGGAGGGAGACAGACCAAAAGCGCTCATCTGTTGTGAAAGTGGTCACATGACTTTAACGGCGTTTAAGGGAAGCGACTGTATGAAAATGAGCTAGCTATGTGTGTAAGTACCTAACAATGACCCTCTGATTTAATGGAACCTGGCCATTTAAGATTTCGTACTGATACAGAGTCAACTAATGAATACTGATATGGAGGTTTACCACATTGTGATTTTATTACATACAAAAAATAAGCGACTATTACATATGTTCATCGTTCCAAACTGATAAAATGAGTGACGGAATTTTTGTTATTCGTTTAAAATGCTGTAGAATTGTCAGTTTAAGCAAATGTGCTGACATCCATACCCATGTACATATACAGGGTTCACAACTGTCTGAAAATGGCCTAAAAGACAGCTCCCTCAAGTAATATAGTCTAATAAATCTTAAATTAAACTATTCGTAGTGAATATTATCATCTTAGTCTTTCATCAGTGTCTGTCTTATGTTATCTACAAGAATTTTCTCAATTAAAGGATCCAAATGGCGAGCCATAATTAAGTTTACTGGCTGAGCTTCAATGCAGCGGCATTGGTATTTCTTTACACGTAGAAGCGTGCAAAATCCATCTCTACTCTTAAGGTAGCGTTTTTCGAACAAATGGGATAACCTTTAAGAGCTCGGCAGAAAAAGATCCCAAAATTACACATTTGAATATAGCCATGATTTTAGTTTACACAACCAGTAAAAATAACGAAATAAAGATATATCTATTGCAAAGAATACAGAAATAATATTGCAAATTAAACTTAAATTTCTCTAAACAAATCTAAAGCGATAAGATAATTTGGGTTTTATGGCAATGTCAGGGCTCTTCCACTTGTATTCTCAATGCTTTGTGGTTTGTATTCTTATAAATTCTTTGTGATGAAAAACGTCACGAAAAATAAGTGCTACCCCTATCAAGTATGCATGCAAGTATATGTCATGGTCTTTCGTCATTATACTTTGTCACATTCACATTACCTATTAGCTTTCCTGTTAGCTGCTTAGTGTTAACGATGCTGAAATCATTGCTTGCATATCCTACGAAGATGAAAAAGCAACACATTTTGTATCCACAGGCGCCTTTCGTTAAAGCTCCACATTCCAATCCACTAAGTTCATTAGAAAACGAAATAAACCCAATATCATATTTTCCAACTCATCAAATTTCCAAATTTATGGTATGTCTCTGGGTATTCTTTAGATTGGGTCTAAATGTTTCACTCCTTATTATACGATAAAAGCGTTTTGTTTCAAACATTGTGGGCTTTAAACCCAACTATTCCAACGATAACTTCTGTATTCTTACATGAATGGGTTTGTAGCCTTCTGCATGCCCACTTGAGAATTCTGTAAAGTGTAAAGAAACATCAAGGTACAATCTCTTTCTAGTTTTTATGAAACAACTCTTAAAACTATACTAAAAGGCTATATGCACCCGCGTCCTGACGTGTGTTTTGCCAGTAAAAACTATACACAAAACGAAGCACAGCATGATCGTGTTATTAAAAACAAGTAATTCTTAGCTTATCTTCACTACTCCAATAGGCGTCGCTACATTTTAAACCAAATAGGAGATATATCATAATATAATGTCTGACCAAAACTTGGCGCAGAAAAGGAACACCAAGGTTAAAAATTCAACCCTCAACTTGTGGGTATTTGCTAAATTTTAACTCCCTTTTTACGTAACATTTTCCGTTATTCCAAATATTCTCAAACAATCTCTTGAAAATCTCAAAACAATTAAATAGGCGCGCTGGACAAATTCAGGTTAAGTAAGGTGTTTACTGAAATGAAAGTCAGATTTTTCCACACCAATATTACACGCACAAACACAATTACGTATATAGCCGTGAACATCACCCACAACCTCCAAAATACAAAATAATGTAAAAAAATACATAACGAATTCTCTTCTTTGAAATTAGATTGTAATACAACAATGTAAACTTTAAAAAGCCTTAAGATTTGATGTTAAATATCGTACCGTTCCAGGGACACACGGGTCAAAAATTTGTAGGAGCCTTACCCTTCTTTTTGAATGGGGAAACGCTTAATTTACAAATTAACCATAAAGTTGCAAATAATTGAAACTGAATAATAGTTGAATTCATTTGCCAATTCTTATTCAAAGGTTGTTCCTCTGCAAATCCTTTATTCACAAATATTAAGAATTATTATAATAACTGTTAAAAAAGAAACTGGCATTATTGAATTTGATTAAAACTTAAACTTTACCCAATATATTCGAATTAACTTCAAAATTGAACAATTGAAAGTTAAAAACAAAATTACACTTTAATACGACAACCATACAGACCACAGAATACAAGAACAAAATACATATACAAACGCACACACACACACACAAACACAACACACACACACATATATATATATAATATTTGTAAAAACCAAAGCCTGCGTACATTTTCATTCTCAGGCAGTGGAATGAGGAGGATTGGCATCCACGACCCTCAGAACAAAAACGAGTGAAACAAACAACCTTTTGGGTTGTAACCTATTATTACCCCACTAAGAGTCAAATGCATCAAAATTAATGTTTTATTGTATTCTAGCTTTTTTAGCCTTCAGTAATGCCATGGCAATATGATACTCAATTGACGAAACAATTTCAAAAGACTCTCTGAAACTTTAGTAACTTAAGTATTACCAATTTACTTACATGGACTCTTGAGATTACAACTCACAATTACCTTAGGCGAAGGCAGGGGAGTAGTGATCTTCTTCTAGCTACTAAAAGGAAATTCATGTTCTCCATCAAAATTAGATAATGGGTTTATAAAACCATACTTTAATTTAGAACTCCACAATTCGGGGCTTAAATTTCCGTAATAACCTAAACCATGGTTTCACTAATAAAGGACCAAAGGTTATAAAAAAAAATAATAGGAAATGGTTCACATTATTAGCTTGTAGAATTCTATCCTGCAAATTTCAAAAATCAATGCAACACAAATACAACAGAGCACTTACCATATTCAGGCCACCTAGACCACCCTGGCCTGCAAAACCACCTCCTCCGCCAAATGCACCAACAGCTTGCTGCTGTGGCTGTTGCTGCCAATTACCAAACGGTTGGGGCTGTTGCATAGCGTTATGCTGTCCAAAGCCAGCTCCAACTGAACCGAAGGACTGTCCACCTCCTTGATTTAGTCTCATCATTTGATTGGGTGCTTGCATACTACCTCCCTGAAATGCTCCCATTTGTCCTCCAAGATTCTGTTGTGAAGCAGGTCCAAACGAGCCCTGGTTTCCAAAACCAGGCTGCATTCCAAACGCTTGTGACGTCTGGATCATTCCAGGTTGCCCAAATCCTGACGTTCCAAACCCACCTTGACTATTTACAAAACCTGCCTGACTAGCAGGAAATCCTTGGGTACTCCCAAAAGCCCCACTCTGGTTTCCACCAAATGGAGTCTGATTTGTACTGAATCCACCTTGGCCTTGCATACCTACCCCTCCGAAATTACCTTGTCCACCCATAAAGTTACCCTGACCCATGCCTAATTGTCCTGGAGAGGACACAGGCAAATTCTGTCCCTGTCCACCAAAACCCCCTGGCATGGCATTTAGGTTCCCTGTTTGTTGAACTTGGCCAAAGTTCCCTTGATTTCCAAGGCTTCCATGGGACTGTGGTGCTGAAGTCTGGAAAGGATTTGGTGCCTTTTGCTGTTGTTTCTGTAGCATCGCCGCTCCACTTGTCCCCGTCGACGGGCTCATGAATGGATTTGGCTGTCCCGTTCCACTTCCTGGTGAGCTAGCAGGCCCACTTGTAAACACTGACTGCGTGTTACTTCCTCGAAATAAGTCATCCAGTTGCGATAAGGCGTGGTATCTGTCCTCGCCGCTGTGCCCAATGTCGGAACCTAATTGTAATCGAGGAAAAAACAAAGTAAAAGGAAAAGAAAAACAAAAGTAAAAATGCCTGCAGTCTGCAACTTCATATTATTTCCTGTTTATCCACCCAATATCTATCAATCTATCTATCCATCCATCCATCGATCCATCCATCCACCCATCTATCTATCTATCCATCTATCTATCTATCTATCTATCTATCTATCTATCTATCTATCTATCTATCTATCTATCTATCTATCTATCTATCTATCTATCTATCTATCTATCTACCTACCTACCTACCTGATAGTAATGGGGCATCTGGTGTATTCTGGTCCCAGTTGTGGTAATTTTAGTAATGTGCAATTATCTATATATTTAGATATATATAAACTTTTGGACGATTTAAATAAAAGCAATATTCAAGATTAGGGTGATTGGAGGGGGGCCATACTGGAGCTATATCAAATGGTCAAGTCAAAATGGTCAAGTCGTCTTCCTTGAGAATTTTTCTTTATATCTAAAATTGNATCTATCTATCTATCTATCTATCTATCTATCTACCTACCTACCTACCTGATAGTAATGGGGCATCTGGTGTATTCTGGTCCCAGTTGTGGTAATTTTAGTAATGTGCAATTATCTATATATTTAGATATATATAAACTTTTGGACGATTTAAATAAAAGCAATATTCAAGATTAGGGTGATTGGAGGGGGGCCATACTGGAGCTATATCAAATGGTCAAGTCAAAATGGTCAAGTCGTCTTCCTTGAGAATTTTCTTTATATCTAAAATTGCAACCCCGATTGAGCAAATGATCAGCCTGTTGTCTTTATCACATAGTTGCAGAAATAAAGAACCACCTTTTAGATGCTTTCCTATGTTTGTCGTTATTCAATCCAGGCAAACATATTTTCCTGGCGAGATAAAATTTGAAGGGTTTTGGGGGTACAGCTTTGCGTCAGCCCATGCTTTGTATTGTCCAAACACATCCGGTAAGCTGTTAACAGCCACAACAAAATTGACAGGTTGACAGGTTGGATTGGGTTAATTGTACTTATTCTGTGTAGTCCACAAATGAAAACTACACTGATCTGCAAAGTTTTAAAGATCAAGCATGTGATGGCTGATTTCAAGGGTAGTTTCCTATGCAAAATCCAAAAATCTTACTCATTTTGTTCAATCAGGTCAAGTTTTTGAGATAAGAGGTTGTAAATGAATTGTTATTAACGCCCTTTAGTGCTACTTATTACATTTAATTCTGGATTACGTGCGTCTCAAAAAGCCTGCATTTTATCTAACAAACTTCAGAAAATAAAGATTATACACTACACAAAAACTCGTCATGGATGACGGGGGGCCTTTTTAGTGACTTTGTCCTGTGCTGTGTGACCACCACGTCTCGTTTCAAACACCAACAGTAGTCCGCAAGAAAGTTTACACCCCACTGGCCTTGGCCCTTCCATGACATGAATGTACTTGTGGAAACGCTCTCCTTGTTCTTTACTTAAGTCTTCACAATTCTGGTGGAAATAGTCAAAGTGGGACCGTAGAAAGTGCATTTTGAACGACATGCGAGCCCCTAATTTTAAAAAATTTCTTCAAGAGTTCGTCGATTGCCTTCTCGTATTCTGTACTCCGACTGTTTCCAAGAAAGGTTGCAATTACTGAATTAAGCAACAGCCAAGCAGACAGGTCAGCTCCACTCAGCGCATCATCGTTCATTGAATCCTTCATCAGTTCCCGTATCTGAGGCCCGTAAAAAATGCCAGCCTTAACCTTTCCAAGGCTTATCGGAGTAAACTTCTGCTGAAGGAAACTAAACCCTCTGCCTTCTCTTTCCATTGTCTTTACAAAGTTCTTTATAAGCAAAATAGCTTAAAGCTGTCGCAAGCCACCCCTTTGTCCGAATCCCTTCCGCAACATCCCCGGGTCTGAGAGCTCACCTCTTTCTTCTACCCACTTCCAGTCTGCCTTTCATTTTTTGCGTAAGTGCACTTTTGGGGGTGTCGTCACTAATGCCCGATTACCTTAAGATCACAATTTTAACCTTCTCAGCCTTCCTAATGAATGACTAGGCCACTTATATTATCGGGATTGCGTCAACTGTATTGTATTTAATTACCTTTTCATTTTAGTAAACCTCAAATCAGTCTGGGATAAGCGTCCACTGCAGATGCAGTCTTTCCGTAATGGACGGAAAAGTAATCTCCGCTATGCGTAAGACATATTATGATGGTGCAAAACAAGGACTTCTCCGAAGCTGGAAGCTCTGGAAGCTTTTGGGAACAACGAAGACCAAGTTCGTCAAAAATGTACATATTTTGAGCTAATACACCAGATATAGTAGGTAATCTTTTTGTTATCTGTTGATGTGGTTATTAAGTCTTCGCCTTTATTTCATGTCTTTCTTGTCTAAGATAGGACTGAAATTCTATTTTTATTCTTTGTCTTTCGGCTATATCGCGTTTGGGGTCGCCATAGCGGCTCAGTCGTCTCCAGCCTGTTCTGTTTGTCACATCAGCATCCCTCGCACCAACAGTCTTCATATCTCTGTCAATCACGTCCTTCCACTTTTTCCTTGACCTCCCTCTTCGCCTTTTACAGGGGACTTCATAAATCAGTACCCTCTTCCTACATATGACTGAAATTCTATTATTCATCAAAATTTTCTTTCCTTTTTTTATGTTAAGGCCCCTTAAGTCATCGTGATGAACTCCTCTTTGACGATGGTCCTGATGTTGATCTATATTTTTCGTCTGATTTACCGCAGTAACGGTAAAAGCATCTCCTGTAGGTGGTGGATCCAATTTTATAATTCCCAACGAACTTGCAACTAAAGTTGGCAATGATGGCCTTTGTCTGCACTACACTAACCTCCTGATAAAAGCGATCAACTATCTCATTTAACAAACATAGTTCTTTATTCCGCTTCTCTTCCTGTTAAAACAATTAAATATTACCGACATATCCAGATAAGTTTTCAAAAAAAATTAGTAAGGTCTCTTAGCTCTTGCTGTGTTGTTTCTAGTTGTTTTGATGTCGATATTTAGTTGACGAAAGTGCACCTTTTGACAATGGTTCCAGTCTACATCGTAAAGGAGTGTTTTTATTCATGAAATACACATATGAGCAGTGCGTTAATTTACATAAAGTCGACCTACATTCGCCTTTTCTTAATACCATTATTGGGGGTGTTTGTCTTTTCGTACTGATGTAGATAGCAGCAACAACCCACAAGGACCTGGCTTTAATAAGCGTGTGACTTTAGTGTTGCGCCCAAGTCATTAGCCAGGTGATTACTTGGAACCCATTAAGTTCTGTCATTTGAAATTTCGCTTATTTCACTTTCAAGGAATGGAGTTTCTTTCACAACAATGAAGTGAACGACCGAATAACGAATCAAAATATCAAGATGCACACAGAAAACATTTTAATAATAGGAATGGTATTCGAAGCGGATCCCGATCAACTTGTTACTCTTCAATTAATCATATAATCCGTATCAAAACCACCTGGCTTGCTGCTTTCTTTATTTTACTGAATAAGCCCTTCAGTAACTACTTGGGAACCACAAGTTCATTCCACGCATACTGTACCACTTATATATACCAGAGATGTTACTACCTACAGGATCCACTGTTATTTCCTATTCCGGTCATAGTTTCTGGAAAAATGAAAACAAACAAATTTATATTTCAAAGAGCTGTTTAAAATAATAAAATGTGTTACGTTTTCACTAGGGCAATTCAGTGCATACCAAATTTGCCAAATTGCGCTGGTGCAGATGATACTGGTGCAGCCGAAGTTCCGAAGGCATCCAAACCCACTCCTTTTGATCCTAGAGCTCCACTTTCACTGCCACTACCAAAAATATCAAATCCTGAAGATGTGTTTGCGGTGGGTGTATTTCCGAATGCATTGAAAGTCGGAGTGGCCGTATGGGCTGGTGAGGAACCAAACGGGTCAACAAATTGTGTCTGGTGTGGTTGCGCCTGAAATGTGTTGAAGCCATGAGTAGACGCTAAAGATCAATTTAAAAAAATAGAATTTACAGTATAACCTTAGTTCCAGCTGAAAACAATGTCAATGTTCTTTTAACAACTATCGAAATAGTTACTGCCATAATGCGTATAACAGATCACCAAACAAACATTTTTACCATGAAAACAGTATTACAATGGAATTATTGCTGCAGATAATGATTACTGCAAAGGCAAGTTTTACAAACATTAGTTAAAATACAATAGCATATTATAAAATAGGTTTAATGTAACCATGAGCAGTTATGCGACCGAAGACTCATCGGATTATATAGGGATGACGGCTTTGCCACTATTAATAATGCTAACATGCCGAAGGTGGATCGCCTGTGGAAGGGCATCGTTACCTTATTTAAAAATGAGGGACTGAAAACAACCATTAAAACAAATCTAATCAAGTTACCTGAACGCAACACTTAAACTAAAAATCAGAAAATATTTTCCGTGCAGAAAACCAAATGACAAGCCTTCTTATATCAACCAGAGCGAGGGAATGAACCTTCGGGTTTGTTGGGGCTTGCTCTTGCTTACACATATTTCGAAAGTGATCGGAAGTAATCGAAGGTATGCAGTCCCTGGTAGCCGACTGATATCATAACAGTTATGCGCGAACTGTGACGCAACTTTCTAGAGGTTCCGTTGTTAACCGGCAGCCTGTGATCCGGGATTAGAACAGAACAGCACTGGAGGAGTAAACCTCGGAAAAATATTAGGGAGCAGCCTGAGGCTCCCTAGGTGTATTAACCAGCCCATCGGAGTTGGGTATACGCTATGCCACTAACCATACAGTCACAGCCAGAGATTCAAGCTCTGACAATGGCGAACCTGCTGAAAAAAAATGGAAATCTTACCTACTTGAGGTAAACTATAATTTCAAACTACCAGAACCTTAAAGCTTTGAGGGTTGGGCACAGGGGTAACGACCCTGTTCCAGAAAAAAGTCAGTTATAGGAACAAAAAATAAAAAAATTCCCAATAAACGGGGTGAACTAAAAACCGCCATCAGTGACAATATGACAAAGTCTTCGTGAGTGTGAGTGAAAGTGTCCAACTAGATCTTTAGTGACACCCAAAAAGAGCTCGAAAATCAAGCACTGAAATGTTCGATCAATGTATAAACGAAAGGCAACAGCGCATATTGCCAGGAAGACGGAGAGGTGCCAGGTGAACATTCTGGGTATTAGTGAATGGTGAAGTGTTGCCGCCAGGATGATGAAGCTGGCCACTGGCAAGACGGTCATCTTTAGCGGAAACCATGAACTAAATGAAGGTGATGCTGCCACCATGCATGGTTAACAAGCACAGAATTCACTCATAGAATAGACGCTCATCAACAAGAGAATCACCAAAGCAAGACTCTACTCTGTAGCATAAAAGTAACAATCGTACAAATTTATGGCTCCCACAATAAAGGAAAATAGAAGAAGAAGCAGTTTTACCAGAAACTACAAGAAACACTTGATGGGTGTGACAAAAATGGCACAAGAATGATCAGTGGGCAGTGGAGATCCTCTCTATGGGACACTAATATTGAAAATGGTGCCGAAGATAATGGTGACCATAACTTGGTAATGACACACATTAAAGTGTGCCTCAGTAAGCACAAGAAGCCAAACAAAGTCAAGATGAAAAGAGACGTGGAGCGCCTAAAAGACGTTGAGGTAAAAGAGAAACTCAATAATTTATTGCGAAAACAAGCTAGATGCACTATATCATTGAATTAAGCGTAAACAGAAAATATTGATGTAGGGCAGCAACAAAATAAAGTACATGAACAGTTAGCAAAGGAAATGCTCGACTTCGGGGGGGGGAGAGGGAGCTAACCGCGGATCAGTGAGACACATGGAAAAAATGACAGAGTAAAAAAAGCAAGACCAAAATTATCAGCAAAAGATCAGGGGGTCAAAGAAACGGAGAGGGAGGAGGGAGGAGGAAGGAGAGAGAGAGAGAGAGAGAGAGAGAGAGAGAGAGAGAGAGGGAGAGAGAGAGAGAGAGAGAGAGAGAGAGAGAGAGAGAGATATGACTACGCTTTCGCGAAAGAGTAAGCAAAATTCAAAATTTCAGAGGGGCAGACGAACTCTTCTGGACCAAGCCAAAAAATGGTATGGTGACCTTTACATTAACTTCGTGCACTTTGAAAAAGCAATTCACTTGGTGCATAAGGGCAGTCTTTGGAGAACAAAAAAGATATATGAAGTTCCTCAGAAAGTAAACAAAAATGACCCAAACCGTATACTAAAACTTCCCACGCTCAGTAATCGACTGGAGAGAAGCCAGAGATTTTTATTCCTAATGAAAACCAGAGTAAAGCAAGGCTGCTGCACGCATGTTTTTCTGTATTTTCTTTCCTCTTTGTGACAGACTGGCTGATGCCGCAAATTCACAACAATAAAGGAAGATCTATATTTTGGAGAAGTCATTGCAGTATATATACTGCTGCAGACAATGTCTAATGTTTTGATAATATTGAATATCCTGTTAAACAACACTACGTGTAAAAACATTTCTGAAATAACAAATATTCTCCAATGACACCAAATAAGAAATTTGAGCATAAAAAGGATACCGTAAATGGGCACAATATTTTATAAGTACACTTGGATATACGTAACTGTTCATTCTACAGCATTTTCAATGTTCATAGGGCAACGAAATTAATAGAATTTATTCATAACTCACTTTGTTGGGCCGTCGACTGTCCAAAGGCATTCATTACCGGGCCTGCAGAATGTGCTGGTGATGAACCAAACGGATCTGTAAACTGGTTTATTTGAGATGGGCTTTGTGATGCAGAAGCAGCCTGTGTTGAAAACGCATTAAAGCTTGATGCAGGAGCTAAAAGAATCGAAGTCACACCAAAACACGCATTTATAAAAATAGCAATGAAGCAACAACACAAAAAAAGAGGTCCGAGATAAGTTGAAAGCTATCATGTAGTTGATGATAGCTCTCATCTTGTTCCTATTGCTAAATTCATATCACGATAAAGCAACAAGCCTCTAAAATTTTGAGGACTTGCGATTCCTTGTTCAATAAAAGCACTACGATTTAATAAAAAAGACCCAAAAAAAGCCAATATTCTTGAATGTTGGGGTGTGGTGCTTCGTATAGTGACTGTACTTCTTTATCAGTCTTTCAAGACGAAGCAGGAAAGGTCAAAGTTTATGCCTGACAAAATTTGTACAGAAAAAGATGTATAGATCAACAAGAAAAACTTCCATCAATCAAACGGTCTGGGTCACAAGTAGTAAATGTATGATCAAAGCATCGTGAAAAGTTACATTATGACTCTATAGTTCAGCCATTTGTTAGGGCTAAACTTGACCAATTCTTGTTTGCCTTCTAAACTATTTAATGCCAATATATTCATCTACTATTCCTCCAGGTATTGTGAAACGGATATAAATTATCCCGAGTTGAAGAGGTTTTATTATTTTTTATACAAGAATATACTATAAAATATATGACTGCTATTAAATAGTGTTTATCATGGGTGGGATGGTTAGGAATAAAATCAACTACATCAATGTATACTTGTAGTAGAAAATCCATAGTAAGTTACGTCTTATTTCCTGGAAAGATAGCTAGTATTGTTTATGTACCATGTAAATTTGGCTGCTACCTACTCACAAATACAAATACGCGAAAAATGTTTCCTTCGTTCTTTCATCTTATTTTCATTAAGGAGATTGTATTATCAATGAGATCTAAACATATGGGCCAACAGTCCACTTTCCACCAAATTTTTATACCACCGTGACTTGACTTCCTCGGCGAAATAACTTAAACATCTTTCTGGGTGTACTCTGGTTTGTTTTGTCCCGTTTGTAGCCTAGTCTATATTAAGTCCCAGTGAAAACATTTTGTTCTAACTTAGATATATTTGGCTTTCAGTTCTTTCCGGCAAATCCTTTCGACTCAATCCTGCGCACATAATAACCTGGCTTTATAAATTCTGTGCTGTTCGTAACTCTCAACAATTCAATTAAATCTTTTTGAAACTCTCAACTCAACTTCAACCTAACTAGTTCGTCTGACTCATTTTGCATTTGTATGTACTATTTACTACTAGTAGTAAGGATTAATTTTAGATTTTCTTATTCAAAAATATAAGAATCATTAGCCCAGGTTGTACACTTGACGCCATTCCTATTGCTACAACTGTGATACAGATAAAAAAGCAGCGATTCTAAAACAATGCATTCGGGGGGGGCTTTGATATTGGGGTATATATTTACCGCTAAAAAAACCCTGTCTCCTACCCATTGGCAAAAAATGGGTGGTATCCAATGACGGATTTTACCGTTTGAGCGATGGCTTAAAGACTGGTGTAAGCAGATTATTCTTCTGTAATAAAGTATTGCAGTGACATATTCCCATGCAGCAAAAAAGAAACCTGTAAAAACTTTTCAGTGTTATCGATTACATCCTACATTCCGTACAAATTAAGCATGGCACAGGCGCTTATCTTATCACTAAAGCTTGGAGATCAGGGTTTACATCAAGAAATAATCGTTTTACTATTATCAGTATTCGGGAAAAACACGGAGTAAGCAATTTAACCTTTTGATAGTACCCATCTAAATCTGTGCCTATCCCAAAATGATACACTTGGAGAACTGCTAAAATCTAACTCTGTAACTACAGGGCAATTTAAAAAATAAACCTTTAATTAGTTGAAACAGTGTTCTTAATCATCTGACTTCATAAATGGTAAAACAATGGAAGAAATATGACATCATGTTTAAACTCACATGGTCCAAATGGGTCACCACCAAGATCACTTAGAAGATCTACACCCGGTTTTGTTGTAATTGGTGCAGGCCCTGGTAGTGAATTAGCAACTGCTGGTGGTGCTGCTGGCTGGCTCCTTTGAGGCAAAGTTGCAAGAGGAGGAGCCTCACTTACTGACGACTGCTGAAAGGTAAAGCAAGATGGAAAATATATATCAAATCTTTTTCAATACTTAAAGGTTTATGATAAGGTAAAAATACACTTTACACTCATTTGCGCCGAGACCCTATAACATGGGAATACAAAGCAGTCAGTGTTTTGTTAAGGTGGGGGAAAATCCAATGACAAACAGAAAATTTTGTAACGGATTACCTCAAACAATTAAAGACCATATGTATATCATATTGCTTTTGTCAGCAAAACCACCGCAATAAAAACTGGATATTAACAGCCTTTAATATTTTTAAGTGTAAGTTGGATATCGCCCTATCAATTACTAAAAAGTCTATAATACCTAATTTTTAATCGCAATTTGTAACAGTAGCTGTATTTCCACAAAATTACAATTAAGAATACGGCAAATAGGTTTATTTTGTTAGATTTTTCGCAAACCAGTTAGCGCAGAACTTTTATCTGTAAAGATAGCTCCTGCCCTATTCTGTTGAATATTCCAAAGATCCAAAGAAGCAAAGAACGTACAGCCGACATAACAGAGAAGAAACCGGTACCTAAAGTCATAAATAATCGTACTTAAATATGAGGCAGAATAAGGTTGAAAAGGAAGACTCTTTTGCGATTTAATGCTGTGGCTTTGTTGTGGTCTAAAGAACATATGACAAGTTGATAAACGCAATAACATTCCATTTCAAAATGGGCGAGCTAACTTACTAAAATAACTGAAGAACCATCAACCTGCTTTCCATCTCTAAAAAAGGATGTCCTGTGCTGTATCGGTCTTAAAGTAAACCTCCAATTTTACAACTGACTGGAGATGGATTTGTCGCAATAGATGATCTTGCAATAACCAATCCTTCTAGCTAATGATACTTGATATACTTGATACCGAGACACAGAGAGAAAAAGAGAGAAAGAAAGAGAAAGAGAGAGAAAGAGAGAGAAAGAGAGAGAAAGAGAGAGAGAGAGAGAGAGAGAGAGAGAGAGAGAGAGAGAGAGAGAGAGAGAGAGAGAGAGAGAGAGAGAGAGAGAGAGAGAAAGAGAAAGAGAAGAGAGAGG
>RDPX01000013.1:427879-446472 GCA_003991215.1 Morbakka virulenta | reverse complement strand
AGAAAGGAAAGTTTCCCTGTTCAGTCTGTGGGAAGGGAGTTTGGAGCAACTCAATCTATTGTGGTACTTGCAACCACGGGGTACATAAACGGTGCAGTGGAATAAAGGGCAAACTGACGGAAAGTAACTGTTTTAGCTGCAAGAGGTGCATAGGAGAGGCAACCTGTGACTTAGACCTATGGAAAGTGCATTTGGAGGGTGAGAAAATTGAAGCTGTTCAGACGTTTTGCTACCTTGGTGACACCCTTGGAGCCGAGGGAGGAGCTGGTGCAAGTGTAACAGCAAGGGTTAACAGTGGATGGAGTAAGTTCAGGGAGCTAATGCCATTGTTAACCAGCAGAGCTCTGCCATTACCTACGAAAGGTAGAGTCTACCAGGTGTGTGTACGTAGCACAATGATGTATGGCAGTAAAACTTAGCCAGTGAAAGCTGAAGATGTCGGCTGCATGGAGCAGAATGACATGAGAATAATAAGATGGATGTGCAACGTAAGTCTAAAGGACAGGCTCAGTTCTGATGAACTCAGAAGGAGATTGAATCTGGACAGTATTGGCAGTTGTAAGCAGAATAGAAGGCTTCATTGGTTTGGTCTTGTGGAGAGAATGGACAAGAATGCTTGGGGAAGTAAATGCAGGACAATCAAGGTAACAAGGACCACTGGTAGAGGAAGAGCAAAGAAAACATGGGAGGAAGTGATAAGGGTGGATCTGAAATAAAAAGGTCTCAGCAGAGACCTGGTGAAGGATAGGATAACTTGGAAGTCAATTTCAAGAAATCATCCAACACATGCTAGCATATAAAACAGACATTAAACCGAATATGATGATGATGATGATGATGATGATGATGATGATGATGATGATGATGATGATGATGATGATGGTACAGTATAACCCATATGACTGCAGTACAGCTTCACAAGTTAGCAAATTCTAACAAACAAACAGAAGAAAATGGCAAGGATAGGTGGGAATCAATAGGGAAAGTTAAACTTCCCTTCATTGAAATAAAATACTTTTCAAAACTTTTAACAGTACAGGCACAAGCAAAATCAAAATACCACAGGCTTGGTGTAAAAAAGTCTTTCTTCTTTGAAGGCCAGCACAGCTATACTTCAACAGCCTCAAAATATTTGGACATCATCAACATCATATTCGGTTTAACATCCGTTTTACATGCTAGAATGTGTTGGACGCTTTCTTGAAGTATGTTTATTGTTAAACACTCAATGCCATTTATTTGGGCTTGGAAGATCATAGCGGTTTAAGATTTCAAACTGGATTTAGTTGCAAAAGTGACTCTAGTATTCCTCATAATGCTTTTCATACATTGGAATGCATCTTTTGTCAACACTAATGGCCTTTTAATATCTACATTGCATCTTCCAGTTTTTGTTATCATGCTACTTAACTTGCTACCTTATTTTATACATTTGTATTCTATTTTAAAAAATCTAGCATCCAGGGATGTTTTTATTTTTGCTTAAAACTATGTATTTAGTTTTCTTGCAGTTCACAGTCAGATATTCTTTTTCTAGTAATCTACTTAAGAGTGTTTGCAGCTGCTCTTATGAAAATGTGATCAAGTTCCTAGCTATTTTAAATATTCTCATATTCTCAAGTAATTTCACTTTTTAGTTCATCTGGCTAAAGACTAATAATCCAGTGTTGGTCACATTCTGTGACTCCTCTTTTCTTTAGTAGCACAGTAAATAATGACTTTGTCACATCTTCTGGTATTTCACCTGTGTCGTTGATTTCACNTCCAGGGATGTTTTTATTTTTGCTTAAAACTATGTATTTAGTTTTCTTGCAGTTCACAGTCAGATATTCTTTTTCTAGTAATCTACTTAAGAGTGTTTGCAGCTGCTCTTATGAAAATGTGATCAAGTTCCTAGCTATTTTAAATATTCTCATATTCTCAAGTAATTTCACTTTTTAGTTCATCTGGCTAAAGACTAATAATCCAGTGTTGGTCACATTCTGTGACTCCTCTTTTCTTTAGTAGCACAGTAAATAATGACTTTGTCACATCTTCTGGTATTTCACCTGTGTCGTTGATTTCACCGGTGATATTTCTTCCTCAAATTATTCTGAAATCATCTAATACTTTTTAGCTTAACAAATGTATTATCTGGTATTGTGGCCTTGTTACTTATCTTTTTATTAGCTTCTCTTTATTTAGTCTTCAGAATCCATCAAACCTTAATTTCTATTGATGATTGGGTTCCTTTTTCTGCTGTCAATGGGAAGCTTTTCAAATATTCTGGTCATCACTCTAGGATCCATCATCAAGCTGCTATATTTTGCTTTGTGCAAGTAAAAAAGCAAGTCTTCTTCTATACTTCTGTACACTGAAAATAATTCTGCAATTCTTCACTTTTACATACACACACACACACACACACATATATATATATATATATACATACATATATAATAATATAATATATATTGCTGCCTACAGATTTGTGGATTTGAGGTTGAGGTTTGTGTCAGTGTTTTTATACAATACTTTGGTCAGTCAATGCCAAAAGCCAAAATACACAGGGGAAAATCAAAACAATATAGCTTTTTCATATAAATTCCATTATGAAACTCCAGCGCTATAAGTATTGAAAGACCAAAGCAGCTGTTTAAGGGATGTTATGAAAAAGATATAAATGTTGTTCAAAACTGGAAGGTATGAATGACAGAATATATCTACATATAAGGTATAGCTGTTATGAAGTAGTGTATGTGTAGTAATGGATTTGGATATGTTCCAAACATTGGCTTGAATTTTTTGGTCATGTTGCCCACTTGTGACATGGTTGCTGACTTTGAAAACACAAACAACTGTGGACCTAAAATGGCTCTGAAAACTCCCAGTCATACTAGAATGTGCCATGGAAAAACCCTTAACTTTTATTAATTTAATTACCTAATAAAGCAAGAGCTTCCAGAGCATACTTAATCACAAAAAGTTCCAGGATAATCATATCATCTTGCTGCTTTATTAAACTGCCAACTCTAGACCTGCATAACCATGCCAGGTATACTATACTTCTTCAAATACAACATACTCTTAAAACATAAAATGATATTAATATGACACTGGCTCAACTAATATATTTAGACTATGAATCACATTATGATCCAGGCATTATGTGTATATCCTTTTGCTTTGCACTATATTACAATTCAAATCTAAACCATTTTGGGTGGATAGATGTAATCAAAACAGTAAAATACCTTGCTTGAAAAACTGAGCACCCTTACCACAAAATATGTATTTTGGAGGGTCAATAACATAAAAATAAAGACATCTTTTCTTTAATAATTACAATGTATAGTAGTGTCAACAATTTGGAAATAATCTCACAGCAAAAAGGTGCAACAATGTAACCTAATATTTCAAATTTTCTTAATACCTGCCAGTTCCTTTCCTAGTACAAGGGAAAGAAAAATCGAAAATTGGCATTGCAACTTCTTCTAGAGCAAAGTTATCTTGTCAATGTCTGCAATATTGCATCATCAGTAACATTTGGGAAATAACCACTGGGGTTGGCTAAACAGTACTTGCATTAATTTTCATATGAGGAATCTAAAGGACAGGCTCAGTTTTAATGAACTCAGAAGGAGATTGAATCTGGACAATATTGGCAGCTGTATGCAGAATAGGAGGCTTCGTTGGTTTGGTCATGTGGAGAGAATGGACAAGAATGCTTGGACAAGTAGATGCAGAACAATCAAGGTGACAGGAACCACTGGCAGAGGAAGACCAAAGAAAACATGGGAGGAAGTGATAAGGATGGATCTGAAAGAAAAAGGTGTCAGCAGAGACCTGGTGAAGGATAGGATAACTTGGAAGTCAATTTCAAGAAATCATCCAACACATGCTAGCATGTAAAACGGACGTTAAACCGAATATGATGATGATGATGATGAATCCATTTTGGAGTCTATGTTTTACACAAACCCGTAGAAACCATCACAAAAAAACCTTTTACTTCAATAATTTTCTTTTCTTTGTAATATAAAAGTCAATTCAAATGAATAAATCAGATAGTATATCATAGAAAACTATCTGGGGACATAATATTCAACATCACTGGAGATACCAAGGGGACATATCCTCCTTCAAAAGCCCCCAGTTTGAACTTAGCACACAAAAGCCAACAAAAATACAGAGCTCTAAAAAATCACAAAAAGTTAACTTATATTACCAGTCTCATTATATGCATTTGTGGCTGTTGTTTGGTAGTTTTTGTTCATGATGTGTGTGTTTTCACCAATAGCAGACATGGCTTTATTCTATGAAGAGTCCTTGGTGGTGACCTGAATGTGTTACTAAAAATGTGCTGGGATCAATGGACTACAAAAATGGAAGGCTATGGTAACTATAATGATGTGGGTAGCTGGAATGATGTGAAAAACTGAATATGAAACTTGTGCTGTAGGTAATCTGGTTGTAGCCAACACATTCTTACAGAAGTGATCCAATGGACTGACTACAAACTGGTGGGGTGGGAAAATTTCCAAGGTTTAGTTCATCCTAGTTATAAGGTATGACACTTGACCATGGGGTTTTCACCCATCTTTAAATCACTCTGGGAAACTAGATATGCCAGTTTAATAGGAGTGATCATAAATTCCAAATATTTCACTACAATTAATGGGTGGCAATGGTTAGGCCATGGTTTGTAAAGCTCTACCATAAGGCAATAGCCAAGCTCTTTTCTTAGACCTAACCTTAAGCAGAAAAGGAAATATAATGCTGTAATCTGATACTTTGATTAACTTCAAGCCTTAAATTGATCAAATAAGCATTCTTCATCACCAAGCAAAGAAATTTTAACTAAGTCTTCAAGAATTGTTTTCAAAGTACCAAAAAATTTATAAAGAAAAAACCCTCCTTGTTTTGCCATTTAGTTACACAGACAACTTATTGTACAAAATTGGCAGCACTTATCCAACAAGTCTGACTAAGACAACTTTAATGTCATGAGATACAGACAGTAATTGGGAAGCTGGTACCTCATATAGGTTTTGCTGCAAATTCACACAACTTTTGCTGTGTCTGGTCATGCAACAGGAAGCAAAATAAGTCAGCAACAGCATATATAGCAACAACATTTCCTGATATATCATAAATATTTGATTTACCACACCCTACTCAAATAAGCACACAGCCCTCAAATAAGTGCACCCTTTGGAACCCAAAAAAGTTAATAAGCACACTCCCTTAATTAAGCTTATCCTCTTTGGCAGATTCCTTTTCAGCAACTGCACCCTTTTTTCAAAGTAAAAAATCGAAGGTCAAGAAAAAAAAGCACTAAAACCATATATTTTAGTGAGTATATTCTATTATGTTTTTAACATCATGTGAGAAAATCACAATCACTTTTGAACTTGATTGAATGTCGACGATGATATTTTAGACATTTCGTGCTCTGTAAGTTTACTTTGTACTGTTTGTACTGATAAAAATATTTTTGACATTTAGTGCTTTATATTGTGTGCTTATTGGAAAAGTAAGTTGATTGACTTTTCCAATAAGCACACTCCCTCAAATATGTGCACCCCCTGAATAAGTGCACCATGCACTTAATTGAATAATTATGGTTGAGGAGCCATGGCTTAATGGTTAGTACAACTGCACAATAACCAAAAGTTCCAGGTTTGATTCCCCGAGCTGTCGAGGAGAATTTGGAACTTTGCAAAGAAAAAAAAAGCCATTGGTTGGTGTCAGGAAGGGCATCCGGGCCAAGAAATTCCTCACTGCCAAATCAAAGTCCCTCTGAAGGGCACCGTCTGAGCCCCGGTTACTGGGAAAAAATGACGTTAAAAAAAAAAATATATATATATGGTAATACTGTTTAAACTATCATAAAAATCATCAACTCCAATGAATTCAGAAAATATGTTTACAATAAAGTGTCCTTTCCAATTCAAACATTTTGTTTGTCCATAAACAATATGATTTAAATATAGTCACATAAGAATCCTATAACAACTACAAATGCAGGCAAGTAGGAACTATGGATAAGTTGGAACATTTTAAAAGTACCATTGACCATAAGTAAAAATTGCTTAGATTGAGGAATAAACCACTCAAAGTTTATGTAATAGCCTTCACAAACTTAATCAGTGAGTACAATGATTTTTAACTGTGACTCAGTGTATGTGGTGCAACACTCAGATGGAGCAATATGTTGCCAAGGGCAAGTGAAAGTTTGCACTCCTTTCAGAGGATGTCTTGACAGCAAATGTTGGACTCCATAGGAACTGACATATCTTGTCTTCTCTTCACTGACAAAAAGTCCAAAACTTAATGAAACTTTCTCAAGAAAGTGCAGGAATTTTAATGCTCCTTTAATTCTATTAGAAAATACAACAGGACCATTGACAAAGCATGCATCTGTGATGTTAATGGAAAACCCAGTGTCAATGGAGATGCCTAGTGGTGTTTGCAATATGTAGCCCAAGCATATAATGGGTAAAATGTGTTTCCTTGAAATACCACAGGCTTGGTGTGAAAAAGTCAGTACCTGTATCTAGGGCACAGACTTTCATTTGATATAATATCAAGATGATCTTTATTATGTCTTGTGAAACTCTATGTGTAAGTAGCATTTGTCTCATCTTTTTTTCTATGAGTTTAATCAGATGACTTTGGGAAGTCTACAAAAAGTAGAGTGGCAAACAGATTTTCACAAAAACACCTAATGTTCTTCTTACTGTCAGAATTCGATCAGTAATTGATCTAACCCACGTGCATTAACATATTTCAATGTGCAATTCACACAAGTAAACATCAAATACAGTCTATTAACAAAAGAAATTTCATAAAAAATCTAAAAATAATGACACTGTTAAAAATCAAGTTAAAGTGTCCATTATTTTTTTTATTCATTTGACTCATTATCTATTTAACAATTCAAAGTATAGCGAGTCAAAGAGACTGTTCTGTGCATGAAATTATAAGTATGCAAAAAATTATTGTGCATCTGCTTACATGTGATCACACAGATCAAATGAAATGCCCTGTGTAATATATCTTTGATACAAATGAAGTTAGTGTAATGCCTCAAAACTGTCAGTTATTGTGGGATCTCCCTTTTAAGGAAGGGAAAGTATACAACCTTACATTTAAGAAATAATTCAGTTTTGGTTGTAGAGACTGTTTTGAAGGGAGCAATTGTTGAGGGATTTTGACTTCCACGCAGGTAAAAAGGTAATCACAGGCAAAGAGTGTTAAATATTTGATTAATGTGTTTAACAGGACTTTGATGATTCAGAAGGAAAATTGAATGACAGACCTGATGAAAGAGTAAAGCAGATGTATTAGGGATGAAGTTATATGAAGCTGAAAATAGCTATGTTCAAACTGGTTCGTTGTAAGGGTGACTGGTCTTTTGTCAATTGTCAATTGGCACTTTGCAGTCATGGAGTAAACAAAGCCTATGTGGTTTTGTTATATTATCAATGTGATAACTCCCCTTGCAGAAAAAAGGTATGTATGTATGTATCTATTATTCACCACTAACAAAAAAATACAATTGTTCAAAGATAAATGTTAAAAACCTAATACATGATGTTATCTGAAATAGTTAAAAATAAGAGTAAACAGAAACAAAAAAGAACAATACAAACAAGTGGGACAGTAATCTAGAGAAACAGTGACAGGGGTAGCATAATACAGATCATGAAGACCTTATTTTCATTATGACCCCTAACTATGGACTGTATCTATGCCCATTTATTAAAGGCCAAGACCCAAAATCCAAAATAAATTTATTCAGTTAGTCAATTGTGGTGCATGGTTCTTTGCAATCATGTGCTTAATATTGGCTTACATTAATATCTATTTCATCATCAACATGCCTAAAATGAGGATCAAATAAGTCCACTATCAAAGACAATGACCAACTCCAAGAAGTAATGGAACCAGGAAGCAAAGGAAGGTCAAATATCATGTCATGGTCCTTTGCAGCTTTGCACTGTTGCAAAGAATCATTTTTTGTGATATGACTTCTGGGAGCCTAAAAGGAAAGTTGTAGGGACCCTTTCTCCTACAATCAAATACTAAATTTAACTAGGCAATGTAGTGACACATCTGGTGTGAGGGTAATTGGCTAAAAGGGGTTAGTTATTGTCCATTTTTAAAGAGGCCTATAACCTAAAAATGAATTCAACAAAACTGTTAAGCACCAAAGCAATGATTCAATGTCACTTTAATAACTCAACAAGACAATCAGGGAGCACATGGTACCTCTTTTAGCAACATGCCATACATAAATCAGATTTATTCCTTTATTTCTTCCAGCCCCCACAATGGCAAAAATATTTATACAAGTGGTGGCTATCAGTATTTTCAAGCTTAAAGGGCATTGATTTTATTGATTGTGAATAAATTACCTTTAAATCCTTCACATGGTTCCTACAACTTTAAAACCCTCTTTCAGTCCTTGATAGTCTAAATATATGTCAAATTTTTCTGTCATGAGAATAACACATAATCTAATCCAAAAGGCTTTGGAAAATTTATTAGTTGAAGAACTTATAAAAATATTCATGTGATAAAGTAGAAGAATTACTGTACAACATCTGGCATCTTTACCAAGCACTGCACTACTGTAACAAACTATTGAAGCTTTAATAGTTTTATTGCACCATTAGCAAAAATCACTCAAAATAGGATAAACCCATTCCAGTTTGTGTTTGTTCTTCCCAGACTTGGTAAATCAAAATCTTACCACATTAGTAAGAATCAATAATTGCTAACATCAAATGCTATATATACACTTTCTTACCAACATTTAAGGCTTATATGTCTTTAAAGACCTTTGAAAAAATTTCTATATTTGTGATGATGATTGTGATTCCATGAATGAAAAGACATTTAAAAAGTTGCAGATTCTGTCTTGAAGTGTGGTTTAATGTTAATAAAAAAGCCCTTTTTAAGACTCAGTCAACCAGTGGTGTCACACTGTTTTAATAGCCAATCAAACAGTACAGGCCTGGGAAATTAAGCATATTCATGTGTCAAATTGTGCCAAAATTTCATAATCAAAAGTGAATACACAAGAGGTCCTGCAATGATCAACTGCTGTATTACAAAATAGAAACAGTCAGACTTAATGGTGGTAAAATTGTGATATAATGCATTGTGGCATTCCTCACAGCTATAATACATATGGTTTTATTATTGCTTTGTCATGCTAGGTCATTAAATTATGTCAACAAAAATTATATATCTACAAAAAAGAACTATTTCAGAAAATCTTCATAATCAACAAGGTATGGGGGTTAGGTTACTGTTAATTCTTACTTTCTCATAGAAAAAAAATCAAATTAAGATACAATATTCATCTACTTTGCTGTGTTGTCAATTTAGGTGTATGGTTAAAAGAAACACCATTTGGATTATGATTAACCTGTGCTCATAGGTCTTTAAGTTATTTTAGCTAATTATTCACTAAAATGCTACTAATTGCCAAAAACTTGTAAAGCAGAAGGGAGGCAAAACAAAAACTACACAGATGAATATTCTCAATTTTATGAAATTTCAACAAGAAAAAATTAGATTCATAACAATTGCTCACTTGACTCATTGAGGGTGGGCAGAGTAGTTTTTGTAGAGCTGCTGACAGAAATTATGATTACCTGCCACTAGTTTTCAAATTGAAAACATATATTCAATTTTAAAAAGGTGGATTTCTTGTCACATATCCATACCTAATAAGAAACTTCAGTTGTTTGTTTTATTTAACATTTTTGACAGATTTTGCTGCAACACTTCTAAATTGACTAAATTTACACTGCAGTTGTTCTCCAATATTTGTTGCCAACTTGCTTCTGTCATCCTACAGTTTCGATGGCTTTAACTTTAATATTTTTTAAAAATTCATGTTCTTACCTACTGGTGAATAATTAGTTTCATTACTTTCAACCCCAGAAGGCAAAGTGCAACACTTTTATCAATGTTGTAAATGGCGAAAAGAGTTCAACACCTTTTGATGCTGTGTGGTACCTCCAAATTAAGAGCTACTTTGGTCTTAAGTTAAATTAAATGACGTGACGTTTGGGAAAAGCAAAACTTGATGGTTCAAGGTATAATAGCCAAGTAAATCGTGAGAATAACAATGAATCAAAAAACGAAGATGTCAAGATAAACTGATCAACTGACCTTTCCTAATGTAGTTCAAGTGTAATTGTTAAAAATATGGCCGTAATAACTTATCCGCACATCCATACTATGTTTTAAGTGTAATGTGTTACAATTTTCCTTGACATGGGGAATACATGTCGATTCAGAATGCATATCGCGTTTAAACCACGAACACGACGTTGAATTCTAAAAGTGCTATGGTCGTACTTTTATCTTCCAAGTATCCCATAAACCAATCTTCAAAAATTTTATGTTCTGGGGACCTTTTACAAGTAGGTGTTTTGTATACCATAATTATTAGCATGAAGCATTGTGTTGACATCTATTTTGCTTCCAACAATCGGAAGTAACAACTCAAAAACTACCCATCATAAATATCTTACGCCCCAAAATTTAATGCCTATTTTTTGCCAAGAATACATTTCGGTCAAATTTTAATTCCACCAATCTCAGATATTAATTCATATTGTTGCCGGTAGCTATGCCTGGTCTAGTAGCTTATTACCCCACTGCCAGTTTACAGAATTTCCATCCACCCTTCCCAGCTGCTTTCAAATGTCTCTTTCAGTAATTAAATAGAAATGTAGATTTCAACCAAGAACAAGAAATGGACCATTATAAGTAAGCAATAGGGCAAAATATTTTTTACCGGTGAATGTACATAGCTTGAACATCATTTGGTTCACCGACTTCCCTATTTGAAAACATTAAGGATTTGAAACCAAATTGCGTCAACGATTCTGGTGTTGTGATACTTACAGCAATCCACTGCATGATGTACATACAAAGGCACCAATTGTCATATTGACATAGGTTGGTCCTCTCTGTCCACAGTCGAAACATTTTTTGTTATGAGGCTGTCCAGCAAGCTCCCGCAGTATCGAAAGATGTTTATCCTCCTGCTTCTTTTTTGAAGCCATCTTCCTTTACGGATTCCAAGACGTTCATTGACTTTCCCAATTGATGAAACGAAGGCGAGGCTGACATGACTGCTCATGCGTGAATATGCCCTAGCAGGTTTGATAGCTTGCTTGGTGACGAACTGATACAGGTCTTATGAGAGGCGGGGAATGAAAGAAGAAGCACATATTTTCTTGGTCTTCTTTCTTCTAGAAGGTTTGGGTCAAACAGACTTTCATAGGCACACACGCCTCAGTTAAGTAGCTTTTCAAATTTTCCTTACTTCGATTTTTCCGAACAAGTCCATCAGTCCATCAACTGTCTGCACTTTTTCTAAAATAGCGAGTCCTGGTTTCTATTGTTGATTGCAGAGGTAGACTCTGGACCCTTGAGTAAAGCCACTGTAGATTTTTGATGATCCCCCCCCACACACACAACCACACACATACATACACATATCTCAAGGAAAAGGGTAAAGATCCTTTCAAATGGAGCATCAATAAAATTTGTTTGCTGTAATACTAGGCTGGCATTTGGTTATAAATTGTTAATTGGTTTTGGTGTAACAGTGTGTCCGGAGCAATAACTGAATGGGCAGGCTGGGGTCGT
This sequence comes from Morbakka virulenta, assembly GCA_003991215.1. Lineage (NCBI taxonomy): Eukaryota > Metazoa > Cnidaria > Cubozoa > Carybdeida > Carukiidae > Morbakka > Morbakka virulenta. The sequence continues at coordinate 434,808 of RDPX01000013.1, read as the reverse complement.
CAGCCTTGGATAACAGCCAATTTAGAAGAGGACAATCCCTGATTTCAAAGCCGGGGAGCTGGAGCTAGATAGCCTTAACAGGAAATCCATCTAGGACAAGGACAAGTCTGATGCAACACCCACGGAGTGATGGACAGCCTTGTAGCACAAAGCATTTTGGTCCATGGATGCCCAAAGCTCCAGCATTCATGCCTCAGTCAGTCAGCAATTACTTCGAGCAAGCATGCAGAGAGCAAGAAGACTAACATATTGGGCCAAGATATGAGCAGCATTCCAAGCATCTGCGTTGGTGACTTCACCCTCGAAGTTGTGGAGGATTTCACATACCTAGGTTTCAACATCTCCATCAACCTCTGTCTGGATGCCGAGTTCAACAAGAGGATTGGAAAAGCAGCGACGACCATAACTCGCTTGCCAAAGATGGCCTGGAACAACATCATGCTGAAAACCAACACCAATTGAGGTAAACATGTCGACCAGACAAACAATCAGTGGATTTTAATCTCCATCACTACACGATATGAAAATACAAAAATGACATGAAAAAGGAAAAACAAGAAGGAGAAAAGGTTAGAGAGAATTCCAGATCAAAGAAGATATAAAAGATAGTGAGTCATCAGTGACTAAACCTGCTGAAGAAAAGAAAAACAAATGAAAACAAATAGTTCTAATTTATAAAAAAGCCTTCACGAAAATAAACCATTATACAGTAAATATCTATTTTTAGCAAACGGTGATGATATACACAAAAGAAACATCTATTAGTGACTCCGGAGCTCTATACCCGAAGTAGAAATGAAAGGGTTTGAACTGGCAACAGGAGACTCGGCTTAATGACTACCATGAATTTGTTAACAACATGAAGAGCAAACACCAGACAAGAGGTATAAGTAATGATCAGAAATAACAACAGAAAAATGGAATAATAATATGTATTTATCAATCAATAGCAGTGATAGAACGACCCAAGCTAACAGTGCTGGCCTAATAGTTAAAAAGGAAGTAGATAACATACGATATTCCCTCAATGTAACATTTCTTTCTGCCAAAAAAAATCCGCAGCAGAATTTGATAAACTTTCTTTATACTAAGACATGGCAAATAAAACAAAAAGAATTAAAAGCTGTAGAGATTGTTAATTCTCGTAGCAATTGTTGCATCTAGAATGATCGAAACAAGAGTGAAAGACCTCCGTAACTGATTAAGGTTAGTCAATTCTACTAGAAATCCAGAAAATAGTACAACTTGATGCATCATGTATTCTAGAAAAAAGGCAACCAAACGGTAATCTGCCTTTACTTTATACGGTAGGATGGAGGTTGGTGTAGTATTATTCTTAAAAGGGCATAAACAAAAATCCGTAAAAACACAAATTTTTACGGTCTATACCCCCTTCCTGCAACCTTCTGTAACGTCAACCACTATGCGCTCTTCTCATTAAAAGAAGCGAAACAAAACCTGACTGTATTCATTATTAATCTATTATAACTTTTTATTAATTCATATGATATGCCCTTTTACCAAATAATTTTAAGCTTGGAAGAGAGTATCGTTTGAAGGGGTTCGTTTTGAAAGTTTATCGTTCAAGTATGGATAAGGAAATCGCTTGAATCGCAAATAATGTCTGAGTGGAAAAATATAAAAGAGCGACACTAGGAATGAAACATAAAGATTAAAACAGCGATTCCGTATTTGAGCGGTTTTCTTAGATTTGTGATGATGACAGCGACAGAGAAAAGGCTACATTTTTCTGTTGGGCTTGGTTGTTTATTGAAAATATATCAACCTTAATGGAGAAGTTTGTTTTTTTCCTAACAAATTTATAGATTAAATCGAATAGGGTCCTCTTTGTGTAGACTTTCATATTTTTTAATTTTTTCTTTTCAAAACAACTTTTACAACAGCATTCAGAAATGGCACAAGATTTCCTCCAAAAACCATCAATAATAGAAAAGCCATAGATAAGTCTGATCAACTTCCAAATTGACTAGCGATACCAATTTCTTGTCAAACGAGATCGTGATATTTAGACTGAATTATTAATACTTTAAGAAAAGGCATTAAAACTTGACAAGGTTCAGTTTTTTAAGTATGTTCTGTACTTTATTATAAAAGCAATGTTTGTATTTCAAATGAAACCAAAGGGCTGTCACAAAAATTTCCCCTTGGGCAAAGCAAACCCAAAATTTGAAAACTATTTTGTATTTCCTCTCAGCGGTTCCTGGTTAGAGGAAATAAATGTTGGAATTTCTGTAAAAGTACTAAACTTCTGCAGTCGTCATAGACAGCAGCTCCACTGTTTGATCCAGACCCCCAACATCATCAGGAGGATACCGTACCAATCAGCTTCGGCGCGTTATCCTCAACTGATTGCACTGGTACAGCGGCGCCCCTCCTACTAAAGATGTCATTCACAGATTAAAGCTTATGATCCACTGCTTTCTTGCAACAGTTTGTTACTAATTTTGTCTTCTCTTTCTCTTTATTATGATATTTCAAGTCGAATATTGACGGCAGTTATTTGATGTCGATTGTTCGGTGACTATGTTTCTCAATATAGCTAAAGTTATAACGAAAGTCTTGGAAGTCTAAAAGGGATTGATACCTTACGATAACAAGATCATATTCATACGATGTCGAATGAAAATTAAACCCAACAATTTATTAGTGTATACAGTGGCATGTGGATAAAACCTTTAATTTACCCTTGTGTACAGTGTGCGATGGAAGAAGGGGTCAGTGATGGAAATTTAAATAGTGAAATAAATAAACTCACTTATAAAGAATATAAGAGTGGAAACAACAATGTTGACAAGGTCATTCAACGGCAGATACGAAAAACGAATCTGAAAAAGATATCCAGGTGCCATGAACTGGTGGTTTTGAAATGATACTATCCATACATTTCAATGAAAAGTTAAAAACCTGTCCGCTTATTTTTTCCGTTATCAAGGATAGTTAAATTGATGCAAATCTCTCACAGCTACATTACAGAGACTTTATTCACTATCTTCGGCCGACGGGTGTTCTACACTGTTAGATTGCCTTTTAACAACTTTCGGCTAATTATATATCGACAAAAAAATTTGAACTGGTTACAACTGAAGGCGAGGGTAAAAATCTTGCCAAATATTCCGGTCTTTAAAAGCTTTTGTTAGATCATTTTGACAGAAAGAGATTTTTTAGGTGCTGTGCTCATTGGTCACATTTAGCAATCAAACAAGTTATTGATTCAGAATGGAAGATCTGGGAAGCATACTAAAAGGGCGTAACAATATTTTTCCGAACGTCCAACAAAAAAGAAAAGAATTAGAAGAAATAGCTCCCACCGCAAAAGCTTTTCCAATATACTACGAAGTCCTGTTTGCTAAGCTTTCATATCAACTAATAGACCCAGTCCTTCATAACTTTGATAGCTTAATTGCTTCTGAAGACCTCTGGCACTTTCATATTTGTAAAGATGGTGAAAAGAAAAGAGTGAAACTAAAGGATGCCTTAAAAATTGGTCACCTTGTCATACATTGTTAACTAGTATAATAGGTGACCTGTTTGAAATTTTTCAACATGAGCAAAATATTAGTAAGTTAAATAATTAAGGAGGGCCTTAAGCCTCACTACGATGACAATTTTTGGCTACCTCCTTCCAGATTTTACGATCCCTTATAAATGGGTGAAGCTCTGCTACTCTTTCTATGTTTGAATTCTCGAAAAGATTGTCAATTTGCGTTGTAAGTTTTTACCCTCAATATGGTCTATTTAGTTATGACATTCAATTAGAATTCCATAAAAAAAATTTGAAGCTATCTCATCTGAATGTCTAATAAACTGTCCTGATGACTTCAATCTCCTTGTTCTAATTTTTGGAAGACTTTGGGTAAATCACCATATAGCTCAGAATTTGTCATAAGCTCAGTCCAAAAGACAATCAAGGGCTTTCTTAGAAGTCTGCTTTAAGTTTCATCAACGCTTTTCTCAAACTGTTTTGTTGGGGTCCATGTTTTACTGCCATGTAATAATACTGATTCCATTAATGCCAAGAACCTTTATATGGTCAATTATCATTTACATGACCATTTACATATTTAATCAGTTTGCTGCAAGATCCATGCTAGAACCTCTCTAACTTATACATCTGTTTTCATGTTGTCTATTCATGCCTCTCAGTACTTAAAGGCATCTACTTTCTTGATCGTGTCACTGTTACTTGATGTTAAAATTGGTTATTACTTGTGATTAAAACATATAAATTATGTCTTGTCGGCATTAAAATGTAGGTCACCTCTTGCAGCATTTTTGTAAACATGGTATAAGGGGTTATGCGCTTTCTTGATTTCCTCAGTCGCTAGTACTATATTATCAGCAAAATCATGGTATGTGATCATAGAAGGTTTCGGTCGGATGGAATATTTTCTCTCTTAATTTAAGTCTATATTCTGGGCATTATCACTAATTGGTTGTTTCATGGCATTGTTCAACATGATCGTGAAAATGTATTGGACAAGTGTATCTCCCTGTATGACACCGGCTGATAATCCAAGAAATTCTGTTTCTCCATTTGGTGATAAAAATCTCACTTTTGTATCCTTACAAAGTAGCTTCATTGCTTTAACTATTTGAGCCGGTACACAATAACCTGTCAAGATCCTGACACCTTTTCTCTATGTATGCTGTCGAAAGCCTATTTAAAGTAAAAAAAAACTTTCGTTGTTTGTGACGTTTTCTCCTTAACTTATCCTTTAGGTCTCCTCGAAGCTAATATGTGTGCAGTCGTAGATTTGTCTAATCTGAACCAATTTTAGTTCGGTCGTAGGTCTGAGTCCATTTTGGCCTGCATTCGATTTAGAATCATTCGGTTGATGAAAATGGTTAGAAGAGAAGACAATAATCTCTCGATGTTTACTTTGCAAGCTTAGATTATCCTTGTTACAAATAGGGATTCTATCACTTTCTCCTGGTTTTGGGAGTGTCTATCATCACTAACAATGCTTTTGGCGAACGAAAGTAGAAAATCACTAACATTACAACGCTTTATTCCTTCAGGGTTAACCCCTCAGGGCCAGTTGCATTCTTCTCTTTTATTTGATTTCTAATCTTTTCATGTTCATCATTATTAAAAGATCCTGTCTAAATATTCATTTACTCCCCCCCCCCCCCGACCACCACCACCAAAAAAGGTAGCTATCTTCTTGTTTACATTCATAATGGTAAGCTGCTTACTTAAAAATTTTTTCAAAGGGTTGTAACAGTTTTTTACTCTGTCGTCTTTGGTGTTCCCCTTCAGAATTCCTCTTTCTTTTGTTTTTCTTTCCGAAATTTCATCTATTAATTTTCGAGTTCTCCCAATGTTTATTAATTTTTTTGCTTGCTTAATCTGTGTTATATCATATTTGGACTTTTCGCCAAATTCCGTTTTGTATACATTTGCTAATACACTCTTTCTAACACTAAATGTATTTAGCCGTAGAAATGTTGCTAGTTGAAAGCTCCAAATGGAAAAAGCTCCAGTTCCCAGAAAAAGACAGTGCAACACTGCCAAACCTCCAGACAACCAATCACAACAACTAGCAAGACAAGTCACAAACTTGTTCATTCCCAGAATGGGCTGAAAAAGAGATGCCGTGCGAAACGAAATTGTTTTGTCAGCAGAAAATATATCGATTTAGTGATTCGTACGTGAGTTTAAACTGTTCTTTATTTAGTAGCAAAACAATACAATTGGTGTAGTCAGCCTTACTATACTACAAAAAGCCCATCACCGAGTTCCAAAAGCAATATAGGTCAAGTAAAAGTGTTTCATTCAAAGAAATTTTCCCATACGTAATCCCGTTGCTTTTGCGTTGCTTCATTTTTGCACATAAAATATTTTATTCTTCGTATTGTTTTAGACACCAAAAGAAACCATAAGAAACTGATTAAAAAAACTCCGAAAAGATTGTTTTCAGAAAAGCAAAAGGTGACCTGCAGTTTCCAGAGGACAATTGTTTTGACTTCTTGGCAAGAACTTAAAATAGTAACCTTTTATTCATATTCTAGCTGCGCACTCTCACTGTGTATAAGAAGGGGAAGAAAACTTTCCCATTAACCTTGTCATAAAAGTCTATTGCAGCGTTAAAAAAAATTTTTTTTTGAACGATTGTCTATCTCGTCTCAATGAATAAAGGAATGACTTAAAATCCAGTATCGAGTGAAGAAAAGCTCCGCATGCCGTAGCTTGTCTTGAACAATGTCATGAATGTACAGTGTGACGTAATAGACATTTACGAGATAAGAAAATTCGTGAACATTCAGTTGAAGTTTTGATGACAGAAGCAAAATGAACAATGACGAGAATTCCGTTTATTCATTGAGAAAAATGCTTACCAGTACTCTTCCAAAACGTTCCCTGAGCTATTGTTTATATTAAGGCTTAGGAAATCACATGTAAGTAGGCTTTGTAAATAGAATTTTCGGAGTTTTTTTAGATTTATGAGATATGTATGACAAATTTTAAAACAAGAATTAAACAACAGATTTATTGAAGAGAATTTGAGGAAAAACCAAACGTGTTTGCGTCCATCATAACATAACTAGCATGCATATGTACATGTATATATGTATATATATATATATATATATATATATATATATAAAATGCGAAGCTCACTGCGCATGCGTAGTTTGAACACTCTGACAGGATCCCACAATAACTTCTTAAGCTGTGCTTGCTCCGGCAACATGGCCTGAGAGTTATGTCTCAGAAACACTGTGCTGCACTGATGAACCCACAAAGGGCAAAACAGTACTGTCTGTAGCTTCTCTCTCTCTGTCTCTCTCTCTCTCTCTCTCTCTCTCTCTCTCTCTCTGTCTGTCTGTCTGTCTGTCTGTCTCTCTGTCTGTCTGTCTGTCTGTCTGTCTGTCTGTCTGTCTCTCTCTCTCTCTCTCTCTCTCTC
>RDPX01000013.1:366377-427300 GCA_003991215.1 Morbakka virulenta | reverse complement strand
GTAGATGTGTGGTCTTAAGATTTTGTGTGTGTGTGTGTGTGTGTGTGTGTGTGTGTGTGTGTGTGTGTGTAACAAATAATGTCTATTTGATATTCTGATGCTCCCAATATCACTTCTGTATTTGTATTATATTGTAGTTAGTGATCCAAGTGGTAGCACAAAAGGTGCCAAAGCTACCTTTGTATTAATATTGATGGCACAAAATTAATTCTGGGAGGCAATTAAAATGGCAACTTTGCAGTGCACCCCTTTTTATTGACTTACAATATATTGGTACCCTCTGTAACAAGCCCATTGAAGTATGTCTGGAGCACGAACGTAAGATTGTCTCCCTTTATTGGGGTGTGACAAAGGAAATACATACACGAATCTAAAGTTATTTTCCTGTAACAAACTAAATAGCTTGTAACAATGATAAAAGTTGGATAAGAGACTGTAGTCATATTAGCTTTTTACAGTAAACGTCCTACTTCACTTACTTAAAACTACATTTATTGCGATCAAGAGCTTTTTACTGGCATTCATCTGATAGAAGCGCCAGATTATTTTTTTTGGATGCACCAGGTAGCATAGGAGTCTAACACTTTTGTATTGGTATTTCGGCACACTTGACACAGTGCCTTTTTATCGTTATATTTTTTGGATTTCTGAATTTAGAATATTCGTTGTTTGCAGTTGCACCTGAAAAAAAAAATTAAAAAGCTTACATCAGATAAAAACCTTTCCATCTCGGTTGTTTGAAGTGAATGACAAGTTTTTAAATGGCTGAAAGATTCCTTGGCTGTAAAATGACAGTGAGGGTTTCAGCCAAGAAAACAATAAACAAAGAAAAGAAGACGAACTTTAAAAGATGTTAAGGAAATATGAGAACAAAATTGCTGAAGAGCTACAAATGCGAATTACTTTTAAGTTAAACTAAAGAAAGTTGTCCCAAAGTGGTCTTCCAAAATAGAAATCGAATGCAGTTCTTTTTAGTAAGACCTGTGGTTCACCAAAACCACAAAGATTATGAGGAATTTGCTTCTTCTTGTTGATTTTGGAACATTCAACACTTCAATTGAGGGTACAATATTTCATCGCAATGTCTGATCTACACTGCAAAGGAAAATAGTCTGTCTAATTTTTTATAATTTATTATTTATAATATTTAAGACCTTATGACCTGGTGTAACTAGTATAGAGGGGATAAAGGAGTTTTTGTGACGTTGGAGACACCAAAAAACCTTAGGAAATGACTTAAAAACGAAAAAATGGAGAAATCAAATGATAAAACACCTCGAGATTAGATCTCATAACTAACAGTGGATGGAGGTCAGTTAGATCACATATAAAAGTGTACCACCATGTTAATGTTCTAATTTATAGTTTTAAGAAATTCAGCCAGCCTTCCTTTCTGTTATAAGTAGAGCAGTTTCAAGAAAACTAAACTTGAGCTTTTGAAGAATACAATTTTTCTTTGTAAATGAATCAATCTTATTAAAAATTCTTTTCAGAAGTTCAAAAAGGAAACAGAGGCTTTTACGAATGTTTGAATAGTTCAAATGTTAAAAATAATATTGATGCAGCTGGAAGCCAAATGGAGAGGTGCACACGATATAAAAGTGTAATACATGTAAAATACTAAATAAGTAAAGAGAGTTTTGATAGTGTCCCAAGTAGACTGGAAAAAAGTCTTTGTCGACCTGAGTTAGTGTTGGGACAAGACAGTTGAGTTGTTAATGAAATAGATGTAGAAGTTTTCCTAAATTTAGTGACTTGTGAAGATGAAGTTATGTTTGAAATAAAGAAAAGTGTGTTAAAAATTAAAGGTGATTCAATGTAAGTTGTTTTGAGATGAGCCAGACTGATATTTTGATTCTTGACATGTACCCGAGCATGAAATATTTTGGGGTACTTTGAAGTATTTTGCAAGTTGGCTGTAAAGGTCGTCAACTTGAATCAGTTGGTTATGTCTGAGAGTGAGAAGAATTGAGCAGGTAGAAGGTGAGTAGTACCAAAAATAAGCTGTGCAGATGACAAGCTGATATCAGATTTGAAGGCTGCGGGAATAAAAAAGAAAAAGTAATGGTAGTATTTCTTTCCATCGAATGCTGTCAGGTTGAGGTCTTGCGGCTGGTTTTACTTTCGATGGGAATGTTCAACCAAGACATTGGCAGGGTACCAGGGTGGTAAGCAACAGTGCAAACTCATTTTGTACCAACGAGCTTTAAGATGGATTACGATAGAGATGATTCAAATTGTGCACAACGGTCTGTAACGATTGATGGAACTCCAAAGACAGAAAACCATCGCGAGACAAGCTTGTGCAACTTTTCCTGCCATATTTATCAGGAAGAGGTATATTTCATGCAATTTAGTAAATCGATCAATTCATGTGATAAGGTATCGAGAACCAGGAGAAATGGAGGGGCGGGGGGTGTCCAACAATGTCAAATGAATGAGGTCAAAATGTGCGTCTGGAGTATCAACATCACCAAATGGAGTGATACTAAGACTGTGAACTTTCGGCCTTTGGTAAGCGATGCAAGATCGTGTCCAGCTACGAATTTTCTAATTAATATTTGCCTAGACAAATCTTCCGGGAAGACGTCTTTGCGAACCCCATATTTCAAGATGTGAAGTTGAATTAATTTTATCGAAATTTAAATGACGTAATGGTTGAGGGACGTGCAGACGAGGGTATGCTGTGGAGGTATCATAAACAATTGAACCACTTAAAAAGGGAAGTGACAGCGCTTTTACTTTTGGTGAGGTTAAAGCCTTGTGCAAACAGTTGAGTTCTGATTCATATTTTTTTAGCTTCAAACAGCTGACTGAAATCAAAGGGGTGCAAAGATGGTTGAGGAGAATTGATATTAGTACGTGATAAACCACAAGTAACCTTGTTCTTAGCACCAAGAAGATGGAGTAATTCAATGCTCTCCACCTAATTATTCCTGTCACAGAAACGCCTCTTCTTTCACCGCTCACAGCGTGAACCATCCATCTACGTCTTTAGCTGTCAGATTACGCCATGCATTTTGTTGGATACCTATACTTCCTGCTGTTCAAACAGCTATTCTAAAATGCTGATTTTTGGGGCCCATTATTACTCAAGTCAACATGCGTCATCCCATATGGGTTGATAGCACCACTTCTCTTTTAACTGGAGTCATTCAATCACAGCTTTCGTTCCAGGACCAATATTTGGCACTCCTCATCCTGCCGCCAAATATGAGAGCCTTATTTTCCAAAATATATACATGGCCCCTAAATCAATGCTGCATTCTTTTTTTTTCTCTAATATTTTCCTTTCTATCCTAAATTCAAAGATAAAGATTTTTTTGATGGAACAATTAGTCCGGATGAAACAGTTTTCGACACTTTAATTCATCGTTTCCCAAAGTGGGCGGTACCGCCCCCCTGGGGGCGGTGCTTTGATATCGGGGGGCGGTAACGCAAAAATGGGCGGTTGGGGGGCGGTAACGCAAAAATAGGCAGTTAGGGGGCGGTAACTAAAAAATAGGTGGTTGGTGGCGACAGTGTAGCTGCTTTATACCATCGTCCCAATCCACACTCCTACTGCGGCTTATTGGGTTCCCGCGCCTGTTCTTAATCTTTTAATTCTCATCTTTTAATCACAACCAACCGGAACTGACCTAGTTCCGATAAAAGTAATTGTCGGTGTTCCTTTNTTTTTGAAAAGCAAATTTTGTGTTTAATATTGTTTTCAAGCCGACGAAGTCGAGCTTGTGTATTATATCATTGTTTCTAAATACATTTTTTGTTTATAATACTGTTGTTTTCACTTCAAAAAAATCTTACATGTGTTTATGGGGTAAGGGGCGCTAGCAGTCTATTCTAGAAGCCAAGGGGGCGCCAGCCTGAAAAAGTTTGGGAAACCCTGCTTTAATTGAACCATGGCAATAGTGAATTCTCTAGAACGTTTCAAATTCTGTGAGAAATAAGTTCAGGGCCGGGGGAGGGGGGGCGAGGGCTTTAGTCCCCCTTTTTTGCAAAGAAGTGGATTTCTTTTTTTAATTGATAGTCTTCTTTAAAATGGCGAGTCCCCTTTAGTCCCCCTTTTTTGCAAAGAAGTGGATTTCTTTTTTTAATTGATAGTCTTCTTTAAAATGGCGAGCTCCATGTTATGTGTCTATGTTGCAATTATGCGGCTAAAGTGTTTGTATTTCATATCAATTTAAAGGGGAATCTCCTTAGCAGATTATAAAGTAGAAAGTTTCAATGTAACGGCTTCAATTATAAAGGAGAAAGAGAAACGAGAGAAGACGTGAACATTTCAAAGTTTTAACATGAAGAGTATCCAAAATTATTTTAAACCAACTAGTAGCGAATTCACAGAAAAAGAAACTAACGAGGAAATTAACATAATTGGAAACGAAATCTTACCGGAACAAAGTCAAACAACATCCTCTATTGATAAGGAAACTGGTAGCTGAAAAACCATGCCATCCAAACAACACATTTGCTTTTCCAAATACAGCTGTCGAGTAGCAATACCGTTCTTGCCAATCCCGTTGGTTCACCGAATTTAGCTAGTTAGATTACGATGAAATGAAAGACTGTGTTACATGTTTTATTTGTAAAAAAACACGTGAAAAACCTTGTAATGGAAAAGAACAAAGAAGAATCGTTCCAAAATACTGGCTTTCGTAATTGGGAAAAAGCACTTGATAGTTTCAAAGAGCATCAAAAGTCGAAATGCCACATTGCAGCATTAACTTTCGAGATAACAGTACCTCAGTGGGGAAATATCCAAGAAATGACCAGAGAGAAAATCAAATCTAACATGCAAGAAAACTGAAAATGCCTCATCCAAATAATTGAAACATTGATTTTTCTTGGTCGACAAGGGCTTGCATTACGAGGAGACGAAAATGACGAAAAATTCAATTTCATGCAGCTTCTTAAACTGAGAAGTAGAGACTTCCCGAAACTGAAACAATGGTTGAAAAAGAAAACAGAAAAATACACGTCTCATGACATCCAAAACTAGCTTCTCGTGTTAATGGCACATCATATCTTACGCAATTTGACTGACGAAATGAGAGATGCGTTTTATGCACCCATCTGTGACGAGTACACGGATATTGCCAATAAGGACCAGCTGGCATTATGCTTAAGGTAGGTTGACGAAATATTCAATATACATGAAGGTTTCTTGGGGTTCTACGAACTTGAGGATATCAAGAGTGACACTATTGTTTTAGCCAAAAGAGATGTTTTACTGCGAACACAAATTTTATTAGATAACTGCAGAGGCCAGTGTTATGACAGTGTTAGTAATATGCTCGGGAAGAAGTCGGGTGTAGCAAAGCAAATCCTTGCTATTCAACCTAAAGCATTTGTTACCCACTGTCATTGTCATCCACTGAGCCTCTCAGTTAAAGAAACAACAAAGGAATCCAAAATTCTATCTGATACCATGAACACCAGTAGTGAAATTGCAATGCTAATTAAATACTCGCCAAAGCGAGAGCCGAAATTAGAGCCAGTAAAAGTAACGTATGAAGAAGACGAATCAGTAAACCGTATCACCAAACTTTCCACGAGAAGATGGACCGTTCGAGCAAATTGCTTTCAAAGAATCATTGATAACTATCACTCATTGTATGAGCTTTGGAATGTATGCCTAGAGAAATCTGGACTGAACAGAGAAATAAATTCAAGAGTCATAGGATGTGAAGCTTAAATGGAGACATTTGATTTCTTCTTTGGATTAAAACTTGGAAAGATGCTCTACTCACATACTGATAAGTTAACACAGACATTGCAAAGCGAGAAAATGTCTGCTATCAGCAGTAAAGGCCTAGCCATGCTTACTGTTAAAACAATATCCAATTTGTGCAATTCTAAAAGTTTCGACGCCCTCTACGATTTATGTTTGAAAGAAATTCAAAACCTCAAGTTCATCGAAGAACCTGTCTTAAAAAGAAAGCGAAAGGAACCGAAATACTCTTTGCTGGCACTATCTTGATGGAAATGAAAGCAGGTCCGAAGCATATCACTCCACAACCCCGCGTGATCACTTAGAAAGCAATTTTTCCAAGCCATCGATGTTTTAATATCTTTTGTACGTGATCGTTTTGACCAACCATCATTCATCGTGTTTGAAAATTTAGAATCCCTACTGATCAAAACATTGAAAGGCTAGGAAACATCGGCTGAAATGAAGATTGTACATCAGAATTATACAAGTGATGTCAGTAAAAGTGATTTGAGTGTAGGGATTCAAACAATGAAAGTTTTAATGAAGGACAAGGAGATAGAACACTTCCGCTATTTGTTAAAAGAAATGAGGCTCTTGGAGAACCCAGAAAGAAATTTCTGGTCAACGTTAACCCAGCATCGAGTGCCACAGCCGAAAGAACCTTTTCCTTGGCGAGAAGAGTAAAGACCTGGATGCGGTCAACAATGCTCCCAACCGATTTAACTCCGTCTCCGTTCTCCATTTCCACAAAGATAGAACAGACAAACTAGACATAATCAAAATCGTCACTGCATTTGTTCAAGGGGACGACAACAGGAAGAGAAAATTTGGAAAAATTACAAACGATGACTTATAATTACCAAATACCGTAGCCTTTATGCCTATCCTTTTTGTTTTTATCCTGCTATTGATGATTTTGAAAATACATCTTTGATTAGATTGCATTTACGTTTCGATATTTTCTATAAGATTTTGCGTTAATAAGCTTTAGACTGAAATATTTTGGAATTTGGTTCGAAGCAATAGTTACTGCAGTATACATTGTTTGTAGACTCAAAACAAATTACGATACCTTTTTCTCCTATTTATAATTTGTTTCCTGGTATGAAAAACAATTAAACTATCTTTGTTTAAACCTCTAAATAAACCGAAGTGGATGGATTCGAAGTGCTTTTTAGCCAATCTGGAGGACTAAAACTTCGAAAATTATCTTGGCCCTTCCACCCCAACCATGGCGGGGTCTCCTCAGACACTAAAATTCAGCCCCCCCACTTTCAAAGTTGTTCCGCCGGCCCTGAAGTTAAAAACCATTGGAAAATTACAGCGATCTGTTATCTACTCTTTAAACTAAATTTGAGTAGATTGAATTAAGCGCCAACTTAAACAATTCTTTTGAAATTTATTTTGGTGGAGAATATAACGAACTTAAAAATGCCGAGATTCCTTCGACATTAAACTGTACCATGGAGAATCGAATCAAAAGGTTGTCGCCAAGGAGAACGAATTGCTCAATATTAAAAAATAGGTCCAAATAATGAAACAAAAAAAATCAACGAGAAAATGATGCCAGAAACCAAACGGCAAGAACGCATATGTTACTTACAAATCAAGTAACGAAGAATTTGTTCGAATTGGAAAGAAAAGCAAATGACAAAAAAGCATCACATCATTGTTGATAAGGTTATCACAGGGTGATGTTCATGTTGTTCGGCTGAAGTACCCTGCAAAGAGGTAAACACCAAACATAAATTTTAAGTCGAGTTATGAGGTAACCTTTGACATGAGACCGTCGAAAGCGAAGCAGAAAAAATCTAGCAAAAGAAAAGTCGGATGTTAAAAGTCAAAATTCAACAAACCACTCTAAAAAGCCGTAAACAGTTTTAACGAACAGGATTTTTTTCCCATTACTTTTTCACCAACAGCTTTCTGTAATTGTCAATTTTCTATATTCAATTTCTCCCCTGGGATGCAGCTTGGAAACTTTATAAAGCCCGCCGAATTAAGAAAAGAGGTTGTCAGGTATTTGTCTGAAAATTCTGACGAATTTAGTGGCTTGCCTTTTGAAACCTTTTGCAGGTATTTCCCGGAACAATTAAATTCAAAATATCAATGAGCACACACATGGAGACAAAGTAACATGCTGTGTTATTTCCAAAATCTTTGGAGCACAGCTCAGAATTGTCTCCACACTTGAAGGTGAAGCAATGACTAATATTTTACGTAAAAGTAGACAACGTGGATGCGAAATGACCCTTGAACATTGTGACGAAAATAACTGGATGTGTTATATTGTTACAGGGCAAGGTGAAATACAAGAACAAATAGAAACTGACGGGAAGTCACCATGTGACGGAGAATCGCAAAGAAACTAAGAAAAAGGAATTTGCAGAGAGTCGACAAGTGACGGAGAAAGGGAAACAGAATGAAAAATGAAAACAAAAATTCAGGTTTTTTAAATTTAAAGGCAATTATATACTTTGACCTCTTGTTACCTGAAATACTGGGAAGGATTTAATTTACACCTCCTTTAACACTAAATATATGAAAAAAGGGTAAATGAACACCACAAGAAAAGAACAGAAGTTTTAATCCCAAATTATTATTAAAAGTTAAGAAAGTACATTTACAAATCGGAGCAAATTTTAAAGCAAATGGAAGTAAAACATTGTAAGATTAGACAGTTATTTATTTCAAATTAGGACAAGATTTATCACAAACTGGAGCAAGGTTTATTACCAGTTAAGATAGCTATTTAATTACAAATTGGAACACAGTTTCTTATCAATCAGCGCAGGAATTACAAATTGTGGGAAAATATTTCAAACTGGGGTACTTTCTGTTCTGACGAATCTACAACAATTAAAATCAAAATTCCAAAGTTTTGATTAATTGGTTGCAAAATAAAAGAATAGAGTGACTATAGATTTTTCATATCCATTAAAAGTTTTTAAAGAAATGATAAAAATACGTCTGAAATTGAAGGATTTCACGACATTCTAAAAAGCCCACACAGGGCTGCGTCATATATAGCTTAAAAAATAACTATCTATATGTCATCAACTTTTCCTCCTAATTTATCATCAAAGCTACTTGAAAGAAACGCATGTCTCTTTATATAGCTATTCAAAACACGCAATGCACTAGAGTTTTCCAATACATTGCCATAACCTCCATGGATTGTAAAGTTTTTATTTGCATTTCTTATGTATTCCAAGAAGTTCTTTACATCTTTACCTAGAAATACATTACCAACTGAAAGATGTACAAGACTGACTGCTTCTGCGTCTAAAATTGATTGAAGTAATGGCATCAAACCACTTGAGGTAAAGGGGTTCTTGTCTATGCGAAGGCCAGTTAAGGAATTTGTGCTTCTGAAGAAACGAGCAAATCCTGCTATCGCATGGTCTGTGAGGAAGTTATCTGATAGATCTAAATAAGATAACTCAGATCCCAATGACGACACCGTGCTTAATTCATCAATACCTCGATCACCAATGTGGTTAGCAGACAATACAAGCTTCTTCAATGACTTGTTTNAGCAATGACTAATATTTTACGTAAAAGTAGACAACGTGGATGCGAAATGACCCTTGAACATTGTGACGAAAATAACTGGATGTGTTATATTGTTACAGGGCAAGGTGAAATACAAGAACAAATAGAAACTGACGGGAAGTCACCATGTGACGGAGAATCGCAAAGAAACTAAGAAAAAGGAATTGGCAGAGAGTCGACAAGTGACGGAGAAAGGGAAACAGAATGAAAAATGAAAACAAAAATTCAGGTTTTTTAAATTTAAAGGCAATTATATACTTTGACCTCTTGTTACCTGAAATACTGGGAAGGATTTAATTTACACCTCCTTTAATACTAAATATATGAAAAAAGGGTAAATGAACACCACAAGAAAAGAACAGAAGTTTTAATCCCAAATTATTATTAAAAGTTAAGAAAGTACATTTACAAATCGGAGCAAATTTTAAAGCAAATAGAAGTAAAACATTGTAAGATTAGACAGTTATTTATTTCAAATTAGGACAAGATTTATCACAAACTGGAGCAAGGTTTATTACCAGTTAAGATAGCTATTTAATTACAAATTGGAACACAGTTTCTTATCAATCAGCGCAGGAATTACAAATTGTGGGAAAATATTTCAAACTGGGGTACTTTCTGTTCTGACGAATCTACAACAATTAAAATCAAAATTCCAAAGTTTTGATTAATTGGTTGCAAAATAAAAGAATAGAGTGACTATAGATTTTTCATATCCATTAAAATTTTTAAAGAAATGATAAAAATACGTCTGAAATTGAAGGATTTCACGACATTCTAAAAAGCCCACACAGGGCTGCGTCATATATAGCTTAAAAAATAACTATCTATATGTCATCAACTTTTCCTCCTAATTTATCATCAAAGCTACTTGAAAGAAACGCATGTCTCTTTATATAGCTATTCAAAACACGCAATGCACTAGAGTTTTCCAATACATTGCCATAACCTCCATGGATTGTAAAGTTTTTATTTGCATTTCTTATGTATTCCAAGAAGTTCTTTACATCTTTACCTAGAAATACATTACCAACTGAAAGATGTACAAGACTGACTGCTTCTGCGTCTAAAATTGATTGAAGTAATGGCATCAAACCACTTGAGGTAAAGGGGTTCTTGTCTATGCGAAGGCCAGTTAAGGAATTTGTGCTTCTGAAGAAACGAGCAAATCCTGCTATCGCATGGTCTGTGAGGAAGTTATCTGATAGATCTAAATAAGATAACTCAGATCCCAATGACGACACCGTGCTTAATTCATCAATACCTCGATCACCAATGTGGTTAGCAGACAATACAAGCTTCTTCAATGACTTGTTATACTCCAATCCCTCGAACATATTCTTAAATCCTTTTGGTCCGAGATTATTACATCCTAAATCAAGTTCCAAAATAGTACTGTTCGTTGAAAGCAAAGTTTTAAAATACCTCGAGCTTAGTTCCCCTAATCTGTTTGAACTTACATCAAGTCGCAGTAAAGATGTGTTTGCAGCACAAGCGTCTAATAACGGTTCAACATCAAGATCAGTTAATTGATTTCTTGACAAAGTTAAATCCCTTAGTGTCTTGTTTATATCAAGCACATGTGCTATCCAAGACACTGCGAGGCTATTTCCAAGATCGTTCGCTGATAAGTCCAATGTTTGTACTGTTACATTGACTTCTAGTGCTTTTAATATGTCACTTACCCCCTCTTCACCAAGAGAATTGCCACTTAAGTCAATTGTAACAATATGTGAAGCCTTCGACAGAAGACCTCCGATAACATGGCCCCAGCCATCAGATAATCCATGGTTTGCAAGTGACAAAGTCGTATTCTCAAATTTCCCCATAAGATAAGTATAGGTTAAATATTTGTCACCGCTACTACTACAATGATTTGTTAATGTTCGTTTAACAAAATCTTCGTCTTCTTCAACAGGAAAACGACATAATCTCCTTAAATCTGGATCCCGATTTTCTCGAAGAAATGTATTCTGATGTTGTCTCATCCTTTGACGGAACTGCTCACAACCAATATGACCAGTTTTTTCTATGTTGTCTGCCATTTCATAAGTACTACCATAAGCTAATCATTAAAACTTAATAATCAAGCCTTTATTTTCTCCTCTTCTCCAAGATTGTTTGTCATGGGCCGACTTCAAGTTGCTAATTCAGCTTGTCGATGGGACGGCAAACCAAACATTTTCCTTTACATCTCGCAAGTTAATCGGTAGCTTATGACATAGAAATAAATTTAGTTTGGCTTTCTAGCTTTCACCTCTTGTTCTTGTTTGCTATCTTCGATTAATAGCTATTGATTGATCTTTTGTGGATTGATCCATGGATTCTTTGTTGTGTTTCTGTGTTGGAATTACTTTTTAGTTGAATGCACTAATGAGCCCATTTTGCGTGTACGTTTTATATTCTGAGGCGTACAAACGTGCTAATTACTCATTCTGCTGTGATTCTAAATGGTCTGTACTTATCAACCAAAGACGTAAATAGTACACAGGAGGGAACAGAAAGTGGCGATTAGCGGTTCTCACTGAGACTCTGTAAAGCCAATGAAGTCAACAATCTTAACCAATAGATGCGTGCCATCCTATCCATTTGTAAGTCGTGTGTCATCAACCAAAATCAAAATAGAAACTTTCAAACAGCATTTTCACAATCAAGCAGCAGTCATGAAAACATTTGTCTTCACCAGGCTTTAATTGGTGTTTTCTTGAAGATCAATTCCTCTTTCGACTGAGTTTGTAGATGCACATGGTAACCTGACTGCTACGTCTTGTGACTGCAAAAACTTATGTAAAAAAGGTGGATACTGCTCCACTACCCCCAATCAGTAAAATGTTGACCAATATGTACCGACAACTCAGAATTTTCTTTCAGGGAAACAGATTAGATACATTGACATTGACTTATGTATAGTTTGGTTGCCACATAATACACAACCATATTTTTATAGATAAACAGATAGTTTTATGATTTGAGTGAGACTGTTTAGCTGGGAAGACGTCAAGTCCGTGTCATGGTTTGATCAATACGAGTGTCAGTTGAAATGTGGATACTTTTTGCTTCAGGCATTTACTATTGAAAAAACGTAATGATAAATTGTCTGTTTTGAAGAGATGATGATGAACAACCTAGCGCAAGGACAATTCATAGGGAATTTTATAACAACTTTCTGTATTCTATCATATTCTTTGCCTAAAAAATTAACTTTCTACACATTTCCTCATTCTATACCAAAACGGCTGTGGACTGTTACTTGCGAATATGTACTTATGTATATGTATACTATAATACAATGAAAAAACACAAAACTCTTCGATACTCACAGCTTCATGCTCTCTCAAACAATTTTCAATTGAAATTGAAGATTTATTATATTGTTATTATATATATTATATATTGTTTATACTATTTTTATCATATATATTAGACATTATACAAGGTAAAAGAGAAAACTCAAAACTTGTGTATAGAACTTAAAGTTTCGAGTTTTGAGTTTTGAGTTTTCTCTTTTACCTTGTATATTCGCTCTGGATTTCCATCGAGCACTGTAAATGGTAACAGAAGAACTCTGTTAGTTTTGATTGTTTGTTTAATTATATTATACATTAGATATATTATTACCTTTGAGGGGACCATTATGGGAATAAGGGCAATTTGACTTTTTAATGTTATTCCTGATATTGAGAATAGGGGAGTTTTTAGAAGGGGTGTTTTTTATTTGAAATTGAATATGTATTTAATTAGAATTATAATGTATTGATGTTTTAGCATTTTGAACTACTGTTAAATTCCTAATTTTGTGGCAAATTTAAATATGCATACATACACAATAGACAAATATATAGTATCAGACTGGGTAAAAGAGTACACAAAACATCCTAGACTCCTTGCAAGCATTACTGTTGTATATCAAATATTTGTTTCAAAACCATAAGTTCAACAGTATTTTGTATTTCAACATCCGTAATAACATCCATCATTTCACGATATAATATTCCAGTAGAAAACAGAACATATGTAAACGTAAGTAAACAAAGCGTTATACAAATAGAGGTACCATTAGAAAAATTGTACAGATATACTTGGTTAATATAGTATTATGATACACGGTGATAATAATTTGAACTCTTTACCTGATATTTTGTTCTTGTTTTCGTGCGATGCAATCTATTTAGCCAATATAGGGAGAAAATTCTTCTACCTGCAAGATTTTCCAGATAACTGTCAACATATTTGGTCCTCTTTTGTTTTGCAGTTCCTCGTGCATTTTTTGTAATTGGATTGTCTTATTTATTATGTCACGGTTTGATGTATTAAAGGTACAAATTATAGTTTCTAAATTTATATATTCAAAGTTAACCGGTAATTAGAGCATATAATGCATACAAGGTAATTAGATTTTACCTTGCATAGGTTATTGATTATATATTATGGATAGCAGATTATTTCCCTAAAAATTTATCGATGCACCAGGGGAAAAAAATGAATGATACAGTCCTATCACTGGAAGTCGCTGCCGCAAAATTTGAATTAGTAACTCTACCAAATTACTTTGATTTATTAATTAATTGGTAGGTTGATTGATTGCTTGATTGATTGATCATAATCTTTATACAGGGTATAAACAATTCATTCTTACATATAAACTGCTATTAGTATGCGTCCACACAGTTCGAACAAGTGGGTGTATTTTAACGATTTTAAGGTAAGATAATTGTCTAAGTACCGTATATTGGTAAAAACGTCAAATAAAAATGAGTAGGTGTTCTGGGGTTACATACATAATTGTGACCACTTTTGAATATGTATAGTAAACATAAAATTTATGAATATTTGTAAGTCACTAAAGAGAAAATAAAGAACCTGAGAGAGTTTTGAAAACAGGAAGCCAAAACCACCAGATCGACATTTAATACCCATACATGAACCACTACAATTTTAGAAACTTGAAACTCGGAAAGTTATCATAACCATATTTAGCAAAAATAGGTTAGAAAAGAACAGAATTCTTGTTTTTATTTGAAGAGACACAATACAAGAATACCATGGCAGAAAAATACAATACTCAGACAAAATTGTTAGGTTTCAGCCCTTCCCCCAACCCCTTGTAGCAAATTAAAAAATGTTATTGATTGGAAATTACTACAGAGTAAGTCCACTGGGAGATGTTACAGGTTCTAGCAAAATACCAAAGCTACAAGTCAAAAAATCTGGTGGAAAAACGAGTCATTTGCAATAATTTTTCATGCCTTTTAGTCATCATCATATTCGGTTTAACGTCCGGTTTACATGCTAGCATGTGTTGGACGATTTCTTGAAATTGACTTCCAAGTTATCCTATCCTTCACTAGGTCTCTGCTGACACCTTTTTGTTTCAGATCCATCCTTATCACTTCCTCCCATGTTTTCTTTGCTCTTCCTCTGCCAGTGGTTCCTGTCACCTTGCTTGTTCTGCATCTACTTGTCCAAGCATNGTGGGTGTATTTTAACGATTTTAAGGTAAGATAATTGTCTAAGTACCGTATATTGGTAAAAACGTCAAATAAAAATGAGTAGGTGTTCTGGGGTTACATACATAGATTGTGACCACTTTTGAATATGTATAGTAAACATAAAATTTATGAATATTTGTAAGTCACTAAAGAGAAAATAAAGAACCTGAGAGAGTTTTGAAAACAGGAAGCCAAAACCACCAGATCGACATTTAATACCCATACATGAACCACTACAATTTTAGAAACTTGAAACTCGGAAAGTTATCATAACCATATTTAGCAAAAATAGGTTAGAAAAGAACAGAATTCTTGTTTTTATTTAAAGAGACACAATACAAGAATACCATGGCAGAAAAATACAATACTCAGACAAAATTGTTAGGTTTCAGCCCTTCCCCCAACCCCTTGTAGCAAATTAAAAAATGTTATTGATTGGAAATTACTACAGAGTAAGTCCACTGGGAGGTGTTACAGGTTCTAGCAAAATACCAAAGCTACAAGTCAAAAAATCTGGTGGAAAAACGAGTCATTTGCAATAATTTTTCATGCCTTTTAGTCAACCATAAAAAACAATAAAGTGTTACTTGCTGTTGACAAGTTTCTGCTTTGAAGTCTATGTTCGATAAGGCAGCTAAGTAATCAGCAGGGGGATTTATACAGCAGCCAATTACGAGACCGCTTTGGCTTTTTGCAAAATAGGTATGGAAGGCTGGGTATCATTTCAATATTCTGCATGAATGCATTATTCGAACTGTAGTCTTTTATTTTCTATGTAATCTTCTGGGATTACATGGAGAATCTGCAACCTTCTAAATTCAATCAAAATCAACCAGTGGTCCAGAAGCTTTCGATCCCAACAGAAAACAGACTTCGCAGAGTTTTTTGTCATTAAAAAAGAAATCGCCACATATAGTTAGGATCAGCTTGCTTTGCATGGGTCAAGGGTTCTTGCAATGAAGCATAGAATAATTTCTTCGTGCCTTGTTAAGAAAACCAAAGTAAGGGAAAACAGTCAGACGATTAAAGACCCCCTTCCCCATGCAAACAGGAAGGTCAGTTCTACCACAGCTAGTGCCCAAGCCACAGTATAGAGAATAGGGACTAGAACTGACAAAAGAAAGGTATCGGCATTGCATGAACAGACCCGAGCTAGGAGCATGTCCCAAAAGTCAACTAATTGATGGTTGTGCCGTTATAATTGGTTTAAGTGAGAGCAACGTCTAGCAAAACAAGAGGTTGGAATGGAAAGAGGGGAGCTAATATTCCCCACTACTAACAACAACAGGAAAAAACATTATAAAAACAAGTTAGAAAGGATCCAGTCGTTCTGTTGAATTCTCACCGAAGTGCGAATTTTCATGAACTACAACCACAAGATATTTTGTAACCTTTGGTTAGAAGTTTATTAAAATTGGTATTGTTAGTATTTTGGTTTAGGACTGCGCCGATGTTTAACTCAAGGGAATGAACTATCTAATTATTAGAAAGGCGGATATAAAAAATTCTAAGAAGCCCAAGGTCATACCAGGCAGTTGTATGACACCATACAGCCTTCTTTATAAAGTGTTGAGAATAAAAAAGAAAAGGGGTAGAAGGTCAAAACAAAGAAGAGAGTCAAGGTCTAGGGTATAAAAGGGACCAGAATCATTGAGAACCAAGGAAAGGTGAAAGAAAGCCACAGAAGAGACCCAGTGATATCAGCAGAGAACTTGGAGTTTATGAAGAATGCTATATTGGAAGCACCAGAAGAATTATGTGTAATCACCAAGGGAGACCAACAACGAAAAAGAGAAACAGGAGAAATGGTGCAATACAGAGGTGCAGGATCCCATAAAGAAAAAGAAGAAAGCCTTTGCAAGATGGTAGAGAGAAAAGAATGAAAACCAAAAAGCTTTTTACAGAGAAAGCAAGAGAGAAGGAAAGAGAGCTGTGGCCCAGGCAAAGGAGAGGGCATAGAAGGGATGGCACGAGGAGATGAAAATCCAAGAGGAAGAAAAGATTATGTGTAAGATAAACAAAAAACAGGCAAAGTGTAGAGAGGCCATTAGAAAAGTAGTGGTCATGAAGGAAAAAGAGGTAATGTTGCTAACAGATATGAGAAATCTCAAAGAGAGAAGAAGAGAGAACTTTAAACACCCTGGTAAATATGACAAATGAAAATTATACACTTTGACAGTGTCCAACTATTACAGGCTCCAAACAGGATATAGCAGAAAAGAAAGTAAAAAATACAACGAAGAAAATAAAAGTGGGAACTCAGTAGGATGTTTGGGATTGGGGATTGACTTTGTGAAACTCGTGTGTGAAGAAGGAGTATAAAGGATGAAGACACTATTGAAGAAAGTACGATCTGTGAAAGAATTGCTATCTTAACTGGAGTTAAATGAACTGGGTACCATTTACAAGACAAACGGAGATCCTTAGAACTGAGGAGTTTAGGAGAATCAAAGTGCTTGAACACATCATGAAAGTATTAAGAAAGATTATAGAGGGAAGGCTGGTTTCACACTCTTCTATTTCCATTTGCTAGAAGGTTGCTGTCTTACCTCCAGGGACTATTACATTAAAGGTAGATTTATGGTTTTAATGTCCTTTTTTTTGTTTTAATGTCCTTAGGGTTCTTTTAAAAGTGGCTCCTGATGGGCCAAGAGTGAATGTGTTTAATCGTGCTGATTATGTCTTCTTGGAATACTTTATTTCCTCGTCAAACAGTACACTCCGCTTTGATTTTAACTGGAAACACTTTTTGTTTTTGCGGCTTAGGGTTGGATTAAAACAAATAGCTGTCCATTGAATCTTTACTAACCAAACGTATTGGCCACATTATCGTAAACCTTCCCATAGTAGTCACTTGACAGAACCCTACCTTCATCTAAATTTTGATGATTCTAGTGAAATATATCTGTACAACACATAATAAGAAAGAGTACATGGACTGTGTAGTTACACATCCTTACCTCCAGACCCTAAGGCTGATGACTGGCCACCATTGGGTGAAACATCCCTGTTCATGCCATCACACTGCTTTCTTGGGACAACCAAGAAATTTGAAGTGCAAAGCGGACAAAGGGTATCGAGACAGTTAACTAATTGACACATTCAATAGGACCCGAAAAGCAGAGAATCAGCAATCAACATTTCTCTCCCAGAGCGGAAGCCACAATGTAACTCGGAAAAAGTTTCTTTTGCAGATGAGATCAGACAATTTGTTTCCATTCTTTATAAGGGTTTACCCCAAATTTATGAATACATTTAAATATCTTAAGTATTAACCACTTTTTTTTTCTAATGAATCAGGAATTAACGTTTCTTATGAGGTGAAGGACTAATTGCAGATTATCTGCAAATAGCAGTTTACTTTTGAAAACTCCAGCAAGGAAAATATCGTGATCAGGGACCTTTTCACTGCTGTAGTTGTTGACACCTGCTATTTTGTCTGCTATGAATAATTTCGATTTATCAAGTTACCTAAGTTGCTACTCCACTTATCGTGGACGTCAACAGTTCCCGTCATAGAACAGGTTCTATCTCTGGAGCGGAAACACACTGTCTAGTTTTCAGAAACTCAACACTAGCTTCGTCAAAAGGTAAGAATGCGAGTACTACCAGTGTAATATTATTACTTCTAGGATTTGTCTTCCCACCAGGTGTTCTGTATTCTACGGATATTTTTCATTGCCTGTATACAACAATTTCGGTTTGCTGTCCTTTGAAATAAGGAAGGCGAGTCCATTAATCAGAGACGTTTTGAGAAAGAGGAACGCTGTCTTTTCATCATAATTCTCAAACAAATCTCGGTCTCGTCTTTTCATAAGGCCAGTAGTATTATTCCACACCGTTTTGAAGTTTTTCAAGGCCCTCCGTCTTTCTTAAGATCTTCGTAATCTGACGAGAGACACCTTAGTATATCATCCATTTTGTCCCACAAGTTGATGCAAAAGCTTGGAATTTTATGGCCTTGACGTATACTTTCTTTCTTGTCACACCCTGTTTATTCTTCTCTCGAATTTGAATACTCAGTTGGGGTATACAATGTCTGTCTGATAGTAAAAGCTAGTCAAATAAAAGGGTGGTGCCAATACCTATCCTAATACTGAGTACATCTATATATTTTAAATTCTATCTTCCATACAGGTACCCCATTTGGCAAGGAAAAAATTCTCTATTCATACGTTCTCAAATGATGGTTTAAAAAGATTTCTTTATGTTATAGATTCATAACATCAACACAGAAGTTTCCTTAAGGGCCTAGATGCAGCCATGACAGTTACGGCGACAACGCAACTGTCTCAATGGACCTTATTTAAGAGCAGATCTAACCTTTCGTCAAAGAACGGTCCATCTAACCCCTTCCATAGCTACACCAATAATTAAAGCGCAATACCTTGGAAACAATAAATAAGTACTGATTTATAATCAGTTCATATTGTATGAGTGAATATTTAGTAAAATTACACTAAAAAACAAAACGTTTTGTTTCTTTTAATGAGAAGACCACATATTACTAAGATCAATTTCCACAATATGATTCAAGCTCATGCATGACAGTCCTCAAACCACTCTTCTGGCATGATCTCAGGTACCTTTTAATCTATCGCAGCAGAAATACGATCGTTTTGCTTTTTAACATTTAGTTGGAATTGTGCTGGTGCTTAACAAATAGATTGAAAATGTTCTAAAAAATGCAGAGACTAGGATTTGAAGACAAGCCCTGTCGCCATAACTGCTTGTTCTTTTTAACATGAGTTAGGAGTCAGGAGTCAGGAGTCAGGAGTCAGGAGTCAGGTGTCAGGTGTCAGGTGTCAGGAGTCAGGCTTCCATTTCCTTTCAGGTCTTTAGAGTCTCTGCTCCATATTACACAACAAGTCTTCGCAGAAAAGGATGGCAAGATTACGTAAATAATATTCCGGTGGAGATACAGAGGCGTGCCTTGACTTTGCGCCTTTGCGTTTTAGATATTATTACGTGAGACAATGTAGTAGGCTTCCTAAGTCAAGTGGGTTCCGTTTTCATAGTGAAGACTGTACTCGTCTTCTACTTGTTTGGTGTGACCCCTCGTCTTGTCAATCTTACTGAAAGCTGGATAAATATCCAGGTTCCGTTTTTGTAGTTTGAGGCTACAAATTGCACGTGTTATGGAGTGTTCTTTGTGATGATAAAGACCATGATAATTCTGAATAAAGTACGAGATAAACTAAGTCAAAGTTGCGTTTCTGGAAGACTTTCGTAGACTGTTCCTCTAACATCCTCGACGCCTTTAGCTCAGTGAAAAGCGATGTCGATTAACTCTCATTTTTCGACTGAAAATAACTTGACCCTGGTCGTCATGGAGTTGCATTGCAAGTCATGCCCTGCACATGTGAACATTCTGCCCGCATTACAATGACACTTGTTAATGAAGTTACAAATCAAAGTTCAATTTTTGCTCCGACTTCCGCTGCTCTTGAACTCAAAATGAAACGACGTCATCTTGTTACCAAAGTTTGGCATAACTTCAATGTGGCTGTGCCGGTGGTCCTGCTGCCTGACAATTTCTTTTGGTGATTTATCGGTGGCTTCTACGAGCAGGTCATTAAAGAACTCCTATCAGTTCCTGAAGGCATTGTAGAATTGAGCTTCGGTCGGTTCATGACTGGCTGTACAAAGTTACGTTGCAATTGCAGGAGGAACAAATTGAGATGTACAGAAACGTGCTTTTGTGGCAAATATGTACACGGGAAGGAGCAGAATTTTTTGTGAGATTTAAATGTAGTAATTTGAAGCTCAGTGTGAAAGATAACTCGCTACACTCTTAATTCTGTTGGTCTCTTGATTCAGTTCAAGACTTAAGATTCTGTTCTGTATGACGATTTTAATTTTCAGGTAAAATGGTGTGGAACACCATGTATATATTTTTCTAAAACTTCAAACTATCATTTAATACAAAAGCCATGCTGGTAAAACGAGATACACACGACAACTCTCTTAGCAAACTACCCATTGCACTATAAAGATTTGTTATAGTTGCCCTTTTCCAGTGGATACTATTTAAAATATTTCCGTTCAATAACTTTTTGTAATACTAACGTTGTGATACTTTCAGATCTGTCACTACCACAATTATCAAGACAACGGTTAACAGATCGCCATAGTAGAAGTGGTCACATTTTATTTTTCTTTCAATTTTTAATATTGACTGCATTGCAAATGATGTCACCAGTTAAAGTTACCTAGCCATGATTCTGGTGTAGTCAACTATATTTGAACGATCTTTCAAGCCCTGTGCTGATTTAAAAGAAGGAAAGTGAAAAATTCTGAATAAGGCCTAGAATGTTTACTTACCTTGTTCATTTCATTTTATTCATCTCAAAAATATTTAGCTTTGGATACAATACAATTTACTGAAATAATTAAATAACTGTTTTCCAGTGGTCCTATCAACAGAAAAAAGCCAACATGCCTAAACACTTCTAGATTTTACATATTTACAACAACGAAAAAATTACTGCAATTGCCAAGTAGCCTCCCTTCAATATGAAAGTTAAAACTTTCAGTTTTGTTTGAAATGAGTGATTCGATGAAATTCGATGAGAGTCAAATGGGCTACTTGTCACAATTCTAGCAACTCTGTTTTCTAATTTCTGCAACATTTTTAAGTTAGTTTCCCCAATACGTCCCCAAACAGTGCAATAATAACTCAAATGAGATCTCACAATGCTAAGACACTAAGATTGCAAATAATACGCGTACTCTAAAGGTCCAAGAACTCCGGTGATCTTCTTCTGTTGACATTTTTTTATGCGGCTGTCCCATTTTAGATAATCACTAACCTAAAGACTAACATATTTAGTTTTCTTCACAAGATCGATATGCTTCCCGTTTACTTGGAAATGAAAAATCGGTACCGTGGATGTATCAATTTTTCTCAACTTTTGTGACTACGATATAATAATGGTCTGGGTTTTGTCAGCATTCAACAAAACCTTGTTATCCTGCAACCATTTCTCCAGGCAGTCACGTTCCTCATTGACAACGCCATCTCTCTCTTCCACATTATAGAAAAGAACAAAGCTGCTGTATCATCAATATACATTATCCCTTTTTCGCTTTGGAAGATTATTAAAATAAATGAAATAAAAGGAAGCAGTCCAAGGCAAGAAACTTGATGTCTCATATTTTTTTAGCAGGATCGAAAGTGATGCCATTGACTTTGCAGTAATTCCTGCGATTGTGTATGTAATCCCTAAGACTATCGATTCAGTAGTTAGGCATGTTATTCAGAAGACTTCGCTAGTTCACTGTATCAAAGACTTTCGTTAGATCAATGTAAATCATGGCAGTATATTTCTCCTTATCGATATTTACATACCAGTCATTGATACAGCTCAGTAAAGAAGAGACAACTGAATGAAAATTACGAAAGTCCTACTGATCTACATATAAATGCTTCCCTGAACCAACAAACTTGTAAAATTGACCGCAAACGAGTTTTGAAACAACCTTAAAAATACTAGTAGGCCAGAGATTATTCTTTAATTCAATCGATTTTCAGTTGATGTACCCTTAAAAATGGATGCTTCACATGCAAAGGGGTCCTCACATAAGAACAAATCAGGTCAGTTGGCCCCCTGAAATTTAACAAATTAAGAAGAAAATGAATTATTTTAATCAATTTTGTATTAATCATACTGTAAGTGCCGAATAACAGAAAGGATTCCTCAATTAATCATTTTTTTATAAAAAGTGAATTCGCTCTGGGCCTTTGCCTTTTTTCCAATGGCTTTTTGCGTGAATGAATTTTTGTCAGGGCTCTTTATTCGATACTCCAATCCAGCTTGTTGTTAGACAGGGTCGATCGGAGCCATGTTTTGCTTCGTCTCAGCATGACGAATGCTTTTTCGACTGTGCAAGTAACGGCAGACAGGATCAGTAGTGTTTTTATAGATTGACGTACGGCTGGAAAAAGTTTCACAAGTTCCAATTGGTCCTAATTTTCAGAGTGATGAAAATTATCTTTTTTTCAAATATTATGCCACGACATGGCGTCCTGCTCAAAATTATGAAAGTTGTAGAACTGGTGTATAATTTGTATCAGTTTGTTTGTAATCTGAACGGTCAGGTTTCTCTATCGTGGCTAGATGCACCCGGTGTGACATAAATGCGTGAAGCAGCTTCTCAGAGATTGGATTAAAGGATTCATATACATATACTGTAAAGGACATAAATGAAGCAGCGACAGTATTCCTCACTGATGAAACTAGTATTTACTCGGAATACTTAACGGTATCATTGCAGTGGGACAACTATTGTGACACCGATTTCTTCGGTTATTTTCAATACCTGTATTTTGCCGACAATGACTAAACACCCAAAGGTTGGACTGTCTCACGAACTTGTGTGACGTACTCAAAATCAAAGAATAGAACTACAAATTAGTTGCCTTCCATATTCTTCAGAAATTCCCCTTTTTAAGAGCACTTTTTAAAAAATTAATCTCGTTTTAACTTTTCGCTAAGATTATCCACCTTCTTTTGTGCATGTTTAAAAGAATTAAAAGCAATGGAAGATTTGTTTTTCACGGCACCACTCTAACTTCTTTCTGGTATGATCAAGTTTTTGAAATCAGTACTCAAACAAGAGGTAAATTTATCTGAAAGTTTTATGGTATACCCTGCGGCATGTTTTTTAAAAAATTAAAGACAATAAAGGCAACCATTCTTCAAGAGCCTCATTAACGTTAGTATTAGACTCGACTATTTGATTTCAGTCAATTTGGCTGAGGTCAAACAAAACCTGCTTTGACCAAAAATTTCCATTTTTCTCGCGGTAGTAGTTTTCTGCTGAAGTTTAAATGTGCCTATATATTTTCTGATGCGGTAAATAGTATAATGATCACTAATAGTATCTTTTAGAACTCCAGATGCTTTATGGATGTGTTGACGCTACATGATCAATTAATGTAGCTGTATTCAAGGTCTTTCTGGTCGGTTTTTATTTAATTGCGTAGGAACAAATGTATCATGAATCGAGGCCATATGAACAACAGCGTTAACATTTTTGGTGGTAGTTTCGGACAGGTGCATCAACAAAAACATATCACACTTTGTATTTCGAAGACAACTTACTTCCTTATTTTCAGGATCAAAGAATTCAAGATTCCCTTCAACTCGAGTAAATGATTCGGTCGTATCAGAAGATCCCCACTAACACCTTCCCACTAACAAAAAATGCTTAGGTCTACTGGTTTCAAACTTTATAACAACAAATAATTCTGACTACCTCTCCCTTCTCTTCCCAGAATATCTCTTACTTTGTGGTACTTTAAACAATTTCCAACACGTACAGGCACCCTTTCCCTATGTCTATTCCTATCGTGTCTGTGTGGAGAATACCCATTGACACCGAGAAGGTTATCCACGATTTTTCCTGCCAGCTCAGTTTTATTAGTTGCAAGTAAATGAAACATTTATCTTTGAAGTGCTCTATAGCTTCATCGATAAAGAGCAAGTATTTAGCGGAAACGACCAGAAGATAGTTCCTTTTCTTTTATTACGGCCATTCGGTTCTTTTTTTTGGTGGCCTTAGTCCATGACCACCTTGGTCTGTTGATATTTCTAATTTAATACCCCCTCATTGATACCTTAATAAGGTACCTGTTACGCTAGCTTGCGGCTTGACGCTCCAAAAAGCCGGTTTACCCATCTTAAACCTCATTTTCAGAATGGCACCGTATTTCTGTGCCTTGATGCCTAACGGTGAAAGACAAAAATAAGTCTTGAAAAACAATACGATCAAAACAAAATGTAACTCTGAATTGTGGCTGCAATAATATCCAGTGTTGTTAAACTTAAATTAATTGTCACTTTTGCGCACCTACGATAATGAGTCAGGTTGCCTCTGCCAACAGGAATCTTTTCCTTTTGTTCAATGACATTTGAACATTTCTATCCTTGTATTTTACTCTATTATGTGTCTGCAATTAAAAATTACAGTATTTTCAATTATTCCAAACCTCATGAATTTGTAGATAGACTGGTTGTCTCTTGGGACTTTTGAAAAAAAGAAAGAAGTATTCAATTCTTTTCAAATGAACTATATTCCGTTGACAACAAGTATTTGACACATTGTGGTCCATGAATTTATTTAACAGATCTTGCCTGGCTCATTGAGACAAAGCCTGTGTTACCTTCATCGGTTCATTGATGTTGGAATTATCGTGCAACATTTTTACAGTTCGAATGGCCTTATCTTTGGTAGGTCTGAAAGCGATTGCATGAAAATGTTCTCATTTGTGAATACAGAACAGTTTGAAGAATAAGACTTAACAAGTAACAACTTCTTCTTGAGATTATCCGTGACATGACGTAAGTATCACTTGGTCTCAATTTTTTTTCTCATTTAGATGTGAAAAGCTCAATGCGTGAAGATTTTAGAAGAGTAACTGTTTTCATGCACAATATGTTAGTTGATAGCAGCAGTTGTGATTATGTCTTCGACTTCAGACTTTGAGGTAGTTAGTTTAGTTTCAAAAACCCTTTTGACTGAAAGATCTTATGATATTCGCCATCTAAGTTTTGTTTCTGTGAAAAAATTACCAAGTGACAGTTTGAAAACGTGTTGACACACAAGCAAGTTATTTATCGACGCATCGTGAATGCACTTTTTGACTTTTCTGTAAAGTTATAGTGCTTAACATTTGATAAAAGTTACAGTGCTTAACATTTGATAATGGGTTTTTATTTGCACCTTTTTATGTCTGTGACCTGACCAAATTTGCCGGTTCGAGTCCAGAAAGTCTAATTAAGGGTTTTTTCCCTGATTCTCTTTCAGGGAACTACTGTACAATTAATTACCTAAGATGAGCATTAAATCACTTAACAGTGCATACAGATAAAAAAACAACGCTTTTTGGTGAGGATAACGCACTTGAAAGTAGCAGTTTCTCAAGGCGGAGAAAACAAGTTATTTCTGAAAACCTGCATGCCGAGATTGTGTTCCGTTGAATGGCTTCCACAATCGGTGGCCTTTCCGTTACATCCGGTTTTATTGTTCTGTCTTTTTGAAACTCTTTTCCAACAAGCCGATCATATCATATCCCTTTTTGATTTGTTTGTTTTTGTCATTTCATGTTGCTCAACAACTTTTAACTTTCTTCACAGGTTTTGAACACACAACATGAATAATGGGGATCGGAGAAAACCAATGTTAACGCTTTAATTTGCAGAGAAAAATGTCAATGTTGGAATAATGTCACAACGGGTAATTAATTTTACGCTTGTTTAATTCAGGATGGAAAAAGTTTATTCTAAATGGTCCCAAAGAAACACGCAGTCAACAACTGATGCAGAGTCATTGGGGCAGGTAGTCTCAACAAAAAATATATGGATAAAGTCACAAAAGATAACCCAAGAGGTAGTAATTGAAAATAGTTTAAGAGTACAAAAGGAACAAGAGAGAAAATTGAATGGAGTCCATCCGTTGTGTTCTCTTTGTCATAAGCCAGAGTTAAACAACAATGGCGAGACAACAAAAATGCTACGTTTGCCTAGCATTAGTCACAAAACAAGCCTGGTCGATAATTTACCTGATAAAAAACTTAGGAAAAAACGAAAAGAAATTCGTGGAAGAAAGCTAAATACAAACATAAGAATCAGTTTAAAACGAACAACACTTGGTAATACCAATGACATGCTGGATAACGATGAAAAAGCTAGTTATTGTGATTGTGGAGAAATCCGTCAAAGGATGAAACAGCAGCAGAATACATTTCTTCGAGAAAATCGGGATCCAGATTTAAGGAGATTATGTCGTTTTCCTGTTGAAGAAGACGAAGATATTGTTAAACGAACGTTAAAAAATCATTGTAGTAGTAGCGGTGACAAATATTCAACTTACACTTATCTTCTGGGAAAATTTGAGGACACGAGTTTATCACTTGCAAACCATGGATTATCTAATGGCTGGGGTCATGCTATCGGAGGTCTTCTGTCGAAGGCTTCACATGTTGTTACAATTGACTTAAGTGGCAATTCTCTTGGTGAAGAAGGGGTAAGCGAGTTCTCAAAAGCACTGGAATTTAATTCAACGGTACAAACATTGGACTTATCAGCGAATGATCTTGGAAATAGCCTCGCAGTGTCTTGGATAGCACATGTGCTTGATGTAAACAAGACACTAAGGGATTTAACTTTGTCAAGAAATCAATTAACTGATCTTGATGTTGAACCGTTATTAGACGCTTGTGCTGCAAACACATCTTTACTGCGACTTGATGTAAGTTCAAACAGATTAGGGGAACTAAGCTCGAGGTATTTTAAAACTTTGCTTTCAACGAACAGTACTATTTTGGAACTTGATTTAGGATGTAATAATCTCGGACCAAAAGGATTTAAGAATATGTTCGAGGGATTGGAGTATAACAAGTCATTGAAGAAGCTTGTATTGTCTGCTAACCACATTGGTGATCGAGGTATTGATGAATTAAGCACGGTGTCGTCATTGGGATCTGAGTTATCTTATTTAGATCTATCAGATAACTTCCTCACAGACCACGCGATAGCAGGATTTGCTCGTTTCTTCAGAAGCACAAATTCCTTAACTGGCCTTCGCATAGACAAGAACCCCTTTACCTCAAGTGGTTTGATGCCATTACTTCAATCAATTTTAGACGCAGAAGCAGTCAGTCTTGTACATCTTTCAGTTGGTAATGTGTTTCTGGGTGAAGAGGTAAAAGATTGCTTGGAATATATAAAAAGTGCAAATAAACACTTTACAATCCATGGAGGTTATGGCAATGTATTGGACAGCTCTTGTGCATTGCGTGTTTTGAATAGCTATATAAAGAGACATACGTTTCTTTCAAGTAGCTTTGATGATAAATTAGGAGGAAAAGTTGATGACATATAGATAGTTATTGTGCTTATATAAGGCAATACAGTGTTTGTTTTTTTGAACGTGGTTGAAACACATGGATTTCACACATATGTTTATAATTGGTTCTTCAGTACCCAAGAATTTTGCTGTTAATCAAAACTCTAGCCTTGATCTTATTCATTAGTGATAGGCATGCAAGGATTGTGCGAGCTTAGTCACTGGGTTTTTTTCTGGAAAGTAACCTCTAAAAGCTATAGGCACTGATTTTCCTATAATTCAGGAATACTGTGATTTTTTTTGCATTGTAAGGCGTGAGCAACACTTGGGAATTTTGTTTTTGTTTTTTTTGGACTCAGTACGTTCATAGGTATACCTGATTACTTTATTTCTATGTCCCTATGTTTAGATGGATAGATAAATAGATAGGTAGATGGATAGATAGATAGATAGATAAGCAGATAGATGGATAGATAGACGGATACATACATATACATACATACGTACATAGGTAGATGGATGGATGGATACATATGTAGATGGAAGGATAGATACATAGATGGATAGATAGATAGATAGATAGATAGATACATACATGGATGGATATGTGGAGTAATATATGGGCTATATTTTAATTCTATTTTTTTGCATTTGTGTTTTTTACTATGAATATATTTTTTGTTGATTTTTTTTTCATGATTATAATTATAGCAGAATTTTAAGGATATATCGGAATTTGAAATTATGAATTTAGTTTCAAGTTGTCAATTGAAATTATATCAAAACCAATCTTGTATTTTGTACCATATAATTGTGTATTCAAATTAATAAAGATATGTAAAACAGGAAAGTATTCTATACTCCATTGGAAGCATTGGCTTTTAATTTTTTCACCGAAGACTGTATATTTTGTCAATAAATACTCAGAAAAAATGGGTGAGAAAGCTAGGTGTCGTTTTCTCGTTTTGTTTATGCTGATTTGACTTCCTTACATAAAAAAAGATTAAATCCACCAGTCATCACCAAGTTGTTCTTTATCTCAAACGGATATCCTTGAAAATATGTTGACATGACCACTTTATTGCTTCCCATGAATGGTTTATTTAAAATACAAAATTCCTGAAAGAACAAGAATGCCCTGCAGTTATGTGTTTTCCCCGCCCAATTCGGGTTTCCCAACAATTTTTATGAGTTGTATCATGTTTATGATCAGATAGAATGTATGATCTCTTTGATCTCTTAATTCATGAAAGAATTAAAATTTTGGTTTTAATAATAATGACAATAATAATAATTGTAACAGGAGCTCTTGGGCTTATTAGAAAAGGAATAAATCGGTATATTGAACAAATACCTGGTGACACTAGAATAGAAGAACTGGCGAAAACGGTGCTTCTTGGAATTGCACGTTTACTAAGATTTCTCCCAATGACTTAGCTCCAGGATCATAGCTTGATCTTGGCATATTCAAAGGACTGAACTGCACAAACGTTGTAAAGCATTTTTTTTCCATAATAATAACTGGGAATAGATGACTAATACTTTCCCGACTAAGCAGCTTGATATTGGTAGGAGGGTAGTTGTCCTGTTGGCTCGCTTTCTCACCCTACCTTGCAAAATCTACCTGGCATACTAGTTGCTTATGTTTGTTAGAGCTTTTACTATATAAAGTATTGTCTTATTTATTGTATTTTTGGTTTTTGTTATGAAAACAACCCTCGCTTTGGTGGATAGCTGTCATAGAAATTTTAGGTCGATATCACAGCTAGATGTTGCTGAAAAATACATTTTAATGTACCATATGTACTAAAAATTACCCCCAAAATTGGATTGATAAAGCACCTGATAGTTTTTAATTTTTTCGTGTACAAGCTGCAGCCTTACCTTAGACCTTAGGTCCTCCAATCCCGTTCAGGATATCGGGCAGCAAGACTTCTCCATCGCCTACGGTCGTCAGCTACGGCTTGAGCGGTTCTGGGAGACAGCCCTCGTACAGTCACATCACTCCTGAATGTAGCTTGCCACGTTCTCACAGGTCTGCCTCTTCGTCTGCTTCCATCTACAGGTTTCCATTTCATTACTTGCTTCGCGTATCTGCTTGGTGGTAATCTGAGCACATGTCCTGCAAGTCTCCATCGTCTCTCTTCTACTTTCTTGTGTAATTGCCCTTGCTCTGTTCGTCTATAAATTTCTTCATTGGTGACCCTGTCCCTCCATGTAATTCCAAGAATTCTTCTCAAGTTTCGTGTGTGGAAAGCATCCAGTTTTCTTTCTATTCTCTTGGTGGTCTTCCATGTTTCACTAGCATACAATGCTGTTGAAACAACTATAGCCATGTATAGTTTAATCTTTGTTTTTACATTGATTTGTCTTGATTTCCATATATGATTCATTGTTCTAAAGGTCGCCCCTGCTTTTCCTAATCTGGCATTCAAATCTGTTTCCACCTCGCCTAATTCTGTCAAATAGCTTCCAAGATATGGGAACTTCTCTACTTCTTCGAGTGGATTTCCATTGACACTCACTTGCTGTATTTGGTAGTTGTTAACCTTCATTATCTTACTTTTTCCTTCGTTGATGCGCAAACCCACCTTCGAGCTTTCAAGTTGGAGTCTGTCTGTTACCTGTTGACACTTTGTGACATTTTGGGCTAATAAGGCTATATCATCTGCGAAATCAAGATCTGTGAGCTTTCTATCATCCTTCCATGGTATTCCAAAATTTTCATTCGTCATCGTTCTTCTCATAACAAAATCTAAACATACTATAAATAGAAAAGGAGACAATATACAGCCTTGTCGAACTCCAGAGAACAATTCAAATTCATCAGTCATTCCTGAGTTAGTTCTCACTCCACACGTTGGATGATTGTAAAAAGACTTCAAGAGGGTTATAATCTTTTCCGGTATCCCGTATACTTTCAAGATTTTCCACAAGGATTCTCTGTGAATACTATCAAAAGCTTTCCGGAAATCTATAAAGTTCAATACGACTGGTGACTGATATTCTAAACTTTGCTCTATGATATTCCTCAAAACAAAAATCTGTTCACAACATGATCTCCCTTCCCTGAAACCTGCTTGTTCCTCCCGTAGTTTACAATCTGCTGCTGTCAGTATTCTTCTCAAAATAATTCTGTTAAACACTTTCCCGGTGGTACAAAGTAAGGTTATGCCTCTCCAATTGTTGCAGTCTGAGAGATCTCCTTTCTTCGGTAGCTTTACTATCACTCCTTTTCTCCATTCTTCTGGTACTGTGCTTTCCTGCCAAATCTTGTTAAATAGAGTTGTCAACTCCTCTACCACTGTAGGTCCTCCGGCCTTCAAGAATTCACTGTTTATGCCGTCAATCCCTGGAGCTTTGTTATTTTTCATTTTGTCTATAGCAAGCTGCAGCACATACCCTTAAACTGGTAAAATCGTTTGCATAGTCCCAATCAAACGACTTAATGGTGATTTGCAGCCTTTAAACTTAAAAGGCTTTGACCAGGACCAAAAAATGTTTTTGTTAGTCAAATTTCCGACTTTTGTATCATAAGCAAATGGTAATTACTTAATTACTCGTTAATTAGCAAATTTACACGACTAATAGTATAAATGGAAATGTGTGTATTATCATGACACATCTTCATGCCAATTTTTGTGCCGATACCTTAAAAAATGGGCCTTCCGACACTTTAGTTTGCTTTTTGAACACCCCCTGGTACAGGATAGAGCATAGATTTTTTATACAAACTGTAACGGAACCTGCGGCTGGTAATATTCAAATATATATAAATATACAACTATCTTGGAAGTATGTTAAGCTCGGAAGGTAGAAGCGCCGTTTAATTAAAAGAAGGATAGCGATTCCAAAGGAGGCTTTTCAATGCATGTCTGGCATTCTGAATGGACACAAAGTTGAAGGTACTCAGCTGTTACATCTTTCCCGTGTTGACATATGAATTTGAAAGCTAAACAGCAAACCAAGAAAAGAAAAGTCGGATAAATGCTGCTAAGATGTGGTTTTTACGAAGAATGGTAAGAAAGCAATAGGTGGCTCAGGCAGTCAGAGACAGAAAGCTGTATTAGTGCAGAGCACGATCATAGTCTTTTTACCAGTTATTCCAGGCCAAGGTTCTGAAAATGGACTCTTGTTAGTATGGTATTATCAAGAGCTGTCTTAACCCCTCATTTTCATGGGTTCATTAAAGACACTGCATGAATTCTCAAGTCCCAATCAACATAGATTAATTTAGGAGTTATCGAAGTCACCAATCTCTCCTTGATATCTTCTGGAGATGAATGATGATCACTCTTTGCTCTCATTGGATGAAGGACTTTTGATTTTGGGCTGCAACCACCATTAGTTTTTGGGTAAAACTATCAGAGGTTTTTGTTCTTTGCACACTGTTATACTTTGTTAGGTTTCTGTTGGAATCAATTGTCGAACTCTGTCGCCAGTGCTTTTTATATTCTGCTTTTGCTTGTCATAGATGTATTTGGTGGTACTCTGCAGCACCTCTTTTCGATCGTACCATAAATCTCTGCTAAGCTCTTGGAAGTTGTCCATCCAGAAACAGCTTCATCAACTGTTTCCTTTGAGTATTCATCGTGGTAACTAATTTCAGTAATGGTTTCGTTCCTTTTGTCGTATTCGTGACAAAGATAAAACGCTTGCACATGAGAAGTTTTTGATCCACGAAACAATTTGCTTTNGATCATAGTCTTTTTACCAGTTATTCCAGGCCAAGGTTCTGAAAATGGACTCTTGTTAGTATGGTATTATCAAGAGCTGTCTTAACCCCTCATTTTCATCGGTTCATTAAAGACACTGCATGAATTCTCAAGTCCCAATCAACATAGATTAATTTAGGAGTTATCGAAGTCACCAATCTCTCCTTGATATCTTCTGGAGATGAATGAAGATCACTCTTTGCTCTCATTGGATGAAGGACTTTTGATTTTGGGCTGCAACCACCATTAGTTTTTGGGTAAAACTATCAGAGGTTTTTGTTCTTTGCACACTGTTATACTTTGTTAGGTTTCTGTTCTCTTGAGAGAACTTACATTTCCTCTGAATGACATAGCACTGTCGTATGGACTTTGTATATTTCCCAATACTGTCATACATAGTGGAGCGTCTGTTGCCTCGGATTCAACACCATTATCTTAAATTCTTTAAAGATTCATCTCATAAATTTTAAGGTTGTCC
Organism: Morbakka virulenta; assembly: GCA_003991215.1. Lineage (NCBI taxonomy): Eukaryota > Metazoa > Cnidaria > Cubozoa > Carybdeida > Carukiidae > Morbakka > Morbakka virulenta. The sequence goes on along the minus strand of RDPX01000013.1, from coordinate 394,501 downwards.
CGGTTTTAGAATATACTCGTTGCTTTTAAGCCACTAATGCTATCAGACTGACAAACACTACTGCTTAGTAGCAAAGCAACAGCCAATTTGAAATCTATTCCGCTGACAGATGCACGAAGTCCGTCACAATAACTTAATAAGGAAAGTTAAGGTGCCCTTATACTTGCCCAAGGTTTACAGGCCATTAAAGGAAACTAGGCTTCAACCCCTACTCCAGCCCCAAGAAAAAAGACGCTTATTAAACTCATGAAGATTACTAAACTCAGTTTTGTGTAGGTTTTGTAGACGTTGCGAACTTCTACCCACACTGCACCATGCCAACAAGCCAAACCAAGAAAATTTTAGATTAGGTAGAATTTTTGCTGATACCTTTAGTTATGTCTTCTGCATTTACAGGCAAAGAGGGCTTGTATTTGATAAGAGAAGAGAAATCATTGGATCAAGATGTTGGGTTGGTTTATTTACGTCTCCAGTGCATCAGAAACAAGGCACTTTTGGGAGCAAGTGGGAAACTATTGCAAAAAGATCGTTAAAACCATTGTCATGACTGATTGTTTACTGGGGGGCACAAAGGCTCGCGCCACAGTCGAGTTCAGGTTCAGGTGGGGTTGGTTTTAGTTGTTTGTGCTTCCACGTTTTTCTCTTTGTATTACTGGTAATTTTGGTGGTATCATATTTGGTGCACAAGATTTTCAATGTAAGATCTGTTCTTACAATTTCATTTGATACTCATGTTATTGCATCGAAGCGTTTCAATTATTTCCTATTCATTTCATCGTTTGATTTTAAGCTGCTGATATGTCTTTGGTAGAAGGAGTAAGGGTCCTGATTTGTTAAGTCTAATACAAATCCTCTGGGTTATACTGCAGGGTGGTGAATGTTTAAACAGGAATTTTATCGATTATGATTACATACGGTTTTCGCTTATTGGGATAAGCACTTAGGAAGCTATTTGCATAACGCTACGTGGCACAGTACTCTAATTTTTTGATCAAATTGCAAAAATGACTGAATCAGTTGCTGTACCAAACTGGTGATGCAAGCTTCCTTTGCATTTCGTCTTGGTGAGAGCAGATTGGAGAAAAAATGTTTCCTAACTTTATCGTAATACAAATAAGAAAGTAAAAAATTGTTGTGATAGCTTTTCCATTGTTTCCTTGTGGTAAATATGATAGACGTTTTTTTTCTTTAAAGCACAATTTGTGTATTTATATACAATATTGTCAGTTTTAGCAAAGCTGATTAACCTGGCTTTCTCTTTGTTGCAATTGTGCAAAACTTCCCGTCAGTCGAAGGTGACGAAAAAGACAGTTCCTTTTTCTTTAGAAGAAGAATCTGTTACGAAACTTCAAAGCAAAAATAACCTAGGGGAGGATCATGAGAATGCTGATATAGACATCAGTAATCCAATTGTTTAAAAAAAGGTACAGGGCAAGCTACCGATTTGCTAATTTTTTTCTTTCAGAATTGCTTGTTCACCGATAAGGAAAGTAAACTTCTTGACACCATCTCTACTTGAGCTGTGTGCTTGAGGACGGTTCGAACAGTAAACGAAACAGATATCTTTAAATGATATCATCAATGATAACATTGAATTCTATAGAAACACAGAAAAACATAATATAGAAGAAAGTTTGTTTTTATTTGGACAATATGATCGAAGCCATGTCTTTTTGAATTTTTAATGGTGTAAACATCTCACTTTCCAAAATCACGATTATTAAGTTATACAATTTCTCTATTCTAGGTTAGTACTTGTTAGGCTTTCTACATTGCTTCATCTTTTTTTTATTCATGTTACCCTTGTTTTGTTTCCCCTTGTTTTATTTTTTATTCTTCTTCAAACTTGTTTTTGTTCTTGTTTACCCCTGTTTTGCTAAAAAATTTGTTTACCCTTGGTTTGTTTTTTCACGGTTCACCTTTGCTTTGTTTGCATGGCTACAAGCGATCATTTATCTTCTTCAGGAGTTAAGAGGGTAAAGGTAGAAGTTGTTCAAAAAGGGAAAGGAAATGATGGTCAGCAGAAGATTTAAAAGAAGAGAAACAAAAAGCATTCTGAAGGCAAGAGGGAAGAAGATAATTTCAAAGTTTTGGGGTGCGCGGAGAAAATCCAGTAGGATAACAAGACATGTAGGCATGTAGGAAGGTAGTTATTTAAGGTTATTGTAATACCACTACCCGAAAGTAGTATTTTTCAAAGAAACCTACAAATAGTTGTTCTGAGTTTAACACTGTCCACTTAAAAGTCTAAACATTTATGGAGAACTTTATTCCCATTATCTTCTTTTCTTCACAAGGCTTAAAAATATGTCATCATATTTTTGTCATCACATGCATAATGCTGGTGAACGAGAACAAGAAATGTTTTAAGAAAAGATATGCCTTATCACAAACTGAGCATGCTTTTAAAAAAACATAATCCTCAATATAAACGTAATACATACAAGTCATATAATATATCACGTGAGAATGGTGTCATGGCAACATCTCTCCGCAGTCCTCTAATAACAAACAATGCTTTAAAAATTACAACAAGGTATTCTAGTAACAACAACACCAATAATGGAATTTTAAAGGAAGCAAAGTTACTACAGAGGCTAATAATACAAATTTTAAGATATGCAGGTGATCCTTTGCTTCTAGTTTTTTGCGTTCTTCTTGCTGGTAAGCAGACGACTTTCGAAACAATAAACTTTTCTCAAACAGCCTAAAAAAACTCGATTTCACAGCTTCAGAAGGCAACTGGGAAGTCACTTCTCCTTCACAAAGGATGAAGTTTCCTTACAGGCAAAGAATGTGATCTCCAGCCTGACGTTGGCATACTGATGGTGTCCAAATATTACGATCAATTTTCGCAGGAACTGCCGCGTGGTTCAGGCCCGTAGCCAAGGGGGGTCAGGCGTCCCGGCCCCCTTGATCTTATAGGAAGTGCATCTTGGCCCCCCTAAAATTTTAAAAATAAAATTTCATAATTTAGTCAGTTCACAGTTTTTCACAGTCTAGACAAATGAAGTTCTAAAACTTTAAAAATACAATTTCATAATTTAGTCAGTTCAGAGTTTTTTCACATCTAAAACAATAAGCATAAATATCTTTGCTGAAGTATTTTTCAAAAAAGAAAAAGTTGGATGATGGTGAACATGTTCCAAGCTTCGATTTGGCGAGTTCTTCAAGATCAATACCATCCTTGATGTCGGAGAAAAAGTAGATGATCAAGTTATCCAGAATGATAGCACGCTGTTTTTTGAAAACAAACAAACACCTCACCAGCCATAATTCCAAGCTTACCCTTCAAAAAAGCAAGGGGATAGATTGAGATCATTTGACTCTAATTGGTACAAGAAATTTTCATGGCTCGAATATTGTGAAAATATAGACTCCTTTTCTTTTTTTTTTTACCGACACAGAAAGAAAAAACATTTTGGAAAAATGCGCTAGCAAATGGAAAGGGACTTCTTGGTCACAATAGTTCTCAAAGTCATCAAGAAGCAATGAAGATATGGGCGGAGCGCACTCAGAGGAAAAAAACCATGTAGATGTAAGGACTCAAATCACGCAAGTTACATCTGATCAAAAGGAGTGGCTGTTCGCTGTTTTTAATGTAATTCCTTTCTTATGATCAAATGGTTTACCTTTCAGCGGAGATGAAGAAAATTCCATCGAGGGAGACGGTTTATTTTTGAGACTGTTTAACCAATTATTGTTTCCAATGAATTCAAAGTTAGTAGAGATTCACCATAAACTGCCAAAGAATGCCAAGTATCTATCTGCAAAAATTCAATATCAAATGGTCAGTATTTTGGCTGGTCTCGTGAAAAAAGCAAAAGCGAGCGAAATACGTGAAGCAAAACTCTTCACCATATATGCAGATGGTACAACCGACAAAAACTGTAAGGAGATTCAAAGTATGAAAATATATTTTTTATGAATACAGATAATGATTTTATTGGATCAGAAGGCTGCGTGTTCGGCTCCCCCTCGGGGTCACCAATTATAGAATATTATGATGTAAACAATCCTATATTTAAGCAATGAAAAGCGCTCCGTGTAGTAATTCATAAATATAAAATCTTTGCAGTTGGCATGAGAAATATATTCCATTTAATTCTTCATCGTTAGATCGAAAGATTCTTATTTTAAAAACACAACCTGAAAACCTCAACTAAAAAATCTACTCAATATCTAAAGGACGCTATAGAGGTGTTACTAATTACACATCACTAGGAAACAAAACAATAGGGACATGATAATACAAAAGGAAAATTAACTAACAAGAAAACAATGGATACCAGTGAGAGGGAAAACGATAACAAAACAATTATGCGCGATACATGAAGTAAAAGGATAAATCGCTACAATTTTGTTGATTCAAGTTGAGTTTTTGTGTAAAATAGATCATATCTAGGACTTGCAGAGTTAAGTAACACAAGGGGTGGTGCACGCATTTTCTTACTTTAGCATTTAAGATATAGGTTTGTTTAATCTCACTAATGGTTATATTGAAACAGTGTTCTGTGACATTTCGAATGCATTCAACATTTTTTAAAAAGGTGATCGACATTTGCCAATAAATATATCATTTAGTCTTTTGAGTTGATAAAGGGTGTTGAGGTAGAGGTTACATAGTTTCCACCCCCTTACCGATGGGGGTTGAGACATTTTCTAACCCCCTTGAAAGTGGGTTGGCAATATCAACCTGCTTAGATGGGGGTTGATCTTAACGCTGGAAGTTAATTTTTTTAGGTAGTGGTTGACATTCGCACAGTGCTGAAAAGTTTCCGGGCATGAGATTGTGGAGTTGTGTTCTTATTTCCTTGTTGAAAAATATTCCATCCATGTACAGTCCAAACATAAATTATCCCAAACCTTGCAGTGACTTACACTTCAGGCATTCCAACGTTCTTTTGGTTGGATTATATGGAGTTAGGTGGGGGGTGGGTATGAAGGCAGTGTTTACTACCCCCAGGAAACTATGGATTTCGAGATTTTAGGGCTCTCATTTTTTTTCAAGCTTTGGTATGCCGCTATATGACTGGCAAGAACATCCAAGAACATTGCTTAGATATTTCGAATGTTGAAGACTGTTCGGCGGAAGGTATTTTCACTTTTTTGAAAGATAGCCTTGTGGAACATGAAGTATCCGTGGATGGTTTAGTCTCACAATCCTATGATGGCGCGTCTGTAATGTCAGGTGATGTGAAAGGACTGCAAAACGTATTACTGACTATTGTGACCAATACGTATTGTATATTCACTGCTATTTGCATAGAATCAATCTGATAGTCACAAATGTCATGGAAAATTTGTCAGAGGTGAAGGATTATTTCGAAGTCACACAGACCTTGTATAATTTAAAAAAAAAAGCCGCTGTTGCCGAAATTTATGAAGGAACTTCGTTGGAAAGGCTGATTGTGACAAGATGGTCTGGCCATTACGAAAGAACCCAGCATATCAATAAAAACTTTTTTGATATTGTGAAATGCTTGAATATTGCCGCTAAAAGTACCAAATTAAAATGTGAGGATCGTGCCATGGCATTTGGTTTATTACATCAAGTTAAAAACGAGCAGTTTGTTTTTGTAAATGCTATGCTCATGAAAATTCTAACACCAATCAACTTCATGGTTAAGCAGTTGCAATCATCGTCCGAAAATATCACCTCAGCAATTTCCGTTGTGAAAAGCACTCGAGAAGATTTAAACTGCCTTCGTTGTGAGATGGATGAATGCAAAGCAAAAACTGTTATCGACAAGTATTTTAATGAGAAGGACATGTCCACTTTACTTGGAGAAAATTACCTACACAGAAAATCAAAGCATCTTCCAAAAGCAATGGCTGATTTTGTTGTTTCTGACAGTATTCCATCAGAGAAAAGCAAGCGATGTAAATCGTCAATCTTCATTAAATGTCTTGATAGGATTGAAGCAGAGTTTGCAAGACGTTTTTTAAACTGAAAACATTCAGCTATGGATATCAATGGAATCATTGTCTCCAGATTCATAGCACTTCTTGAAATCATCGGTACTCATTCCATTATTTAACTACTCAAACACGATTCCATATATTCGTGATTTTTTTCTGTGGACAGAAGTTATCGGTCGAAGACCTTCATTGTGAATGCCGCATTCTCAGCCGTGTTTTCTGCGGCTATCAGTGGCCGAGACAAAAAGATGGTACCATCAATATTTTAGGTGTTTACGATACAATCCAATGCCATCATGAAAAGAGTGCAACCGTTTTGATCAAGCTTTTTGAAGTAGCCATAACTGCAGGCTATACATCAACACGTGTTGAATGCGTTTTTTCTTCTTTGACCCGTGTTGATTCACCCCAGCGGAGATCCATGCTGTCTAAAAGAGAGTGTGAACTTGCGTTGCTTGCATTCGAACATGAAAAGTTAAATCGCCTTATATTTGAAGACTTTCTTGTAGAATGGAAACGTAGCCCATACAGATTATTTTTTTAGATTTTAGCTTCAAGGTATTGTAAAACCATCGTCTAACTTCTAAAATAATTTTTTTCTTCTTCTGTATTTCTACTTTTCTGTCGATTTTAATAGCTCTCAATGAATATGAATCCGATATAAATATTGTCAATATCAGTTCATAGTAAGTTAGATATTTTCCTTTTTTCCAATTTGAGCTAATCCAAATTATTTTACCAAAATATCAAAAACTTTATTGAATGTTAACATTTGTATTGTGTAAATTCAGTACCTATTTAGGGGATATGCCTTTGTATTTTCTCATTATTTGGTGTTTTACCCCTTATTGATTCAGAAATAAATGAATCAAAAGAAGGCTGTTTAAGTCAATCTAGAGACATGAAATTTTAAAATTTCGGGCCGTCGGCCCCAACCATGGTGGGGCCTCTTCAGACCCTAATTACGGCCCCCCTAGCAAGTAGGGCTGGCTACGGGCTTGGCGTGGTTTCCCTGCGTTTTTAAGAATGGACTCTGTGCTTGTCAACAATAGGTCGTAAGGCGTAAATCCGGTCGATGAGTGCAAAGAATGACAAGAATCAGACAAAGGGGTATAGAGATGACGAATCCACTCGTAAAGCTTACCATTGTACTATGCTAAAAGATAGTGGGTTTTACTTTGAATAGTATCATTAAAGTGATGATCGAAAAGGCAAGCAGTTAGGGAAGAGTTGTAGTCAGCACTCTGCAGCTGTGACCCACGAACAGACAGTACAAGGTGCAGGATAGAACACCTGGTAGAAAATTCTTTCATGCAACGGGGTAAGATACGCATTGTCATGTAGTAAACTCGAGTAATCTCCGGAAATCTAGTAAAGGATTCAATAAATACCAGCATTTTACTTGTAACCTCGTTGCCTTTGGGGAAAAGGACCACTGTAATCAATGAATATATGTGATCGATGAGATATCGGGAGGTGTCCAGTTGGTCTGTTTGTTTACTTGGTCTCGGCCATAACACAGACTTCACAATCTGACTTAAAGTGCTGAAAATCTTTGTACGTCCTAGACCAGCCATACTGCTTGTGTCATAACATGACAAGAGTGCATCACACTCACGATGAGGACTGAGAGCATCGAGTAAGACTTGTTCACGCTGAGATAAAAGAATGTGTAAAATAAGCAAAGTAGGAGACAAAGTGTCCGCTACAATGTTCTGGTTCCCCTTTCTAAACTGCACATCAAACTGAACGTTCGCTTACAACATATACCATGGTCAGAGCTCAGAGCTGGACTTATGATTGGACTGGATATGACTCAAAGCACGACTGTAAGTGATTAGAGTAAATTTTGTGAAAACGATTGTGAAAACGTTTTATGGTGTTGAACACTTTCATCAATAGTGATAGCTACCTTTGTTCCAATCGTATAGTTATATTCAGTAGGAGAGAGAAAGGCGCCCAGACGATTGATTTGCTACAAAATACTACCTAATGCGATATCACGACATCAGTCTCCAGCAAAAATGAAACACCATCTTGTTTAACAACTAAAATTGAGTCTTTAATAGCAGCAATAGCATTGCCAATTGCATTCTCGTAAGCCACGTACCAGTGAAACTTGGTCTCCTCCTGTTTCATGCCAACTAGTAATATCAGCATAACGATCCACTTAATGACAATAATAGTTTGCAAAACCAAGAAAACGTTTTAAGTCTTGCTTGTCTTTTGGAATGTCAAAATTGTGTAGAGGTCCCAATATGGATGGGTAAGGTTAAACTTTGCCCTCAGCAATTTCTTGGCCTAAGAAATGAGCTGAGCAAAGACTGAACTGATATTTGGCTGCTTATTCACAGGTTTGTAGTTTATGCACCTTCAACAATCTCCTGACGACTTAGAAACCACAACAATATAATACTTCCAGTCGGATGAGAATTCTTTTATTATGCCATTTTTATGAAATTCAACCATTTTCTTGTTAACAGAAGACTTCATATGTTTTGGAACTAGAATCTCTCTGCCTCAATGTGGCTCTGCCCAGGGCGTCAAGTGATTGAGAGGGTAAGGTTTCTACGCGGCACTGTGAGAGCAGAATTCATCTGAGGGCTTCTCTAAAATGTCACGGTAAGCTGTTGCAGGTGGAAAACGGAAATGCTAGGAGTCTTGTCACCATTTGTAAGTAGACCTAAGCTATATTTGTTCGTTACCAACTTAGTCGTCCTCTGAAAAGGCAAGTTTCATTTGAGAAAATGTGTATAGAAAATTTTGTCTGTCATTTACTGGAACAGACAAATTTTTAAAAGCATAGAACGTATCATGAATGGTCACTCTATTTTCAACAAGACCTTTAGACCACCAGTAGACCAAGATCCAGTGTTGTTGATAATAATACTTTGACAGGGCTTAAGAAATGTCTGAAGAGAAATTACAAGTTTTTTCAATGGTCATACTCTCTCGTTCTTTCTGACTCATTCCATGAGCAATGCTTAAAACGTAACACAAGTTTAAGTCGGAATCAACGACTAAAATAAATAACTCGGCAAATTTTAGAATAATTACATCCTAAAATTATCTGCTGTATAATTTTGTCTTTTTTTTTGAAAGGGTGAATCCTAATGGCGTAGTTATTATCGTATTGCAACCGGGAAACACAATCTTACAGACAATATAAACACATGACATATTTTGTCACGTGAGAATGGTATCACAACAACATAATTCAATGTTCTCCAGCTGGTAAGCGGTATTTCTTAACAATTTTTGACAAGATAAAGTTAAGCTTTAATTGATTTGCGTCAATTTATTTGATTGAAATTAATGCAGCTTGATTCTCATTTTCTACATACTTATGTTGTACATCTTACGCAACCCTTTGCAGATAGCAAATTTTTGCCATTGTTCTTTGTCTAGTTTTATTTCGAAACCATCCACTCTTTATCAGGTTATAGATTTATTTGATATGCCAGATGAAAGAAATTTTGGTGAAATAAATATATTCTCATGATTTCAGGTAGGAAATTAAAAGTTTTCTTAGAGACTAAGACTGCTAGTTCTCATTTTATAGAATATATAGACAGTTTTATCCAGTCATTCACACATGTGTTCTTGAAAGCGAGCTGTCTAGAATTCAGAGCACAGGTAACACCAACGAATATCTTATTTTGCTAATTTTTCAAATTAATTAGTGACAGGTTTCCCTTCTCAAAATCGATTAAGCTCATCTCAGTATATGTAGTGATACCATAAATTTTATTTTACATTATACTTTATGTTATGTAATTATAGTGGTACTCGTTTAAAATTTGAGTCGACACATTTTACAATAGAAGTTAATAACCCTCAACAATTCGGCACAGAATAGATATCACTGTGTCGGTAACAATTCTTTTTCAACCCTAGTGGAGATTTGAGCGTCTTCGTTAAAGCATTTTTGTCGTAATTGAAGAGAAAAGATGAAGTACCTCTATCTGTTAACATAACTGTAACTTGTAACATAAACTATGGCTTCTTGATCTGTGGCTATAATATTAAAAGCATCTCTAATTTAACTCCAAATATTTTCAACATTTACATTTTTTTCACATTCTCAGAAAAATATACAGAGAATAACTTCTGAAAAGGGAATTGCTGAAAATGTACAGTGTTCAAAGGAATATGAAATATGTTAATTTGTAATTAAACCCATTTTAAAGTGGACAAATCCATAAAATTCCAGGGAATTTAATTTTAAAAAAGTGCGAAAATGTGTTAAAATCACGGCTCCATATTTGCTGGCATAATCTTGACGGGCCCTTCCTTTGTTGGTAGAGCTGAACATTTACCAATAAAGACTGGGAAATTGAATAATAACTAAATAATATGGCATGTTACAATCACAAACAGTATTTACCGGGACTTCATCAGCTTACGGAGTTTCAGAGATAAAGTTTAACAATTATTAGACTGTGATCTCTAAATATAATTTCCTTTTGATTGCAGCCCTTATTGAATGAGGCAACTAGAGATATTTGAATTTCACTTGAGTACGAGTTTTTGAGGTCCATTGAACAGGTTCAAATTGATTTTCAGAACCTCCGTAAGACAACTTGGCACTATAAACTAAAAGACAAATTCAGAGCATTCCTTGTAATAGGATTTAGAGTTTAATACTTGTGCTCTACTGATATACCCTATTAGTTAAAGCATTGGCTAAACATTAATGATATTGGTACAAAAAAAGCGTTATTGAAATTTCGACAGCGTTCTACAGCATATTGGGTAGATATTTGGCATGTTGCGTGTTAGGTGTACAATAGCCAAAGTTGCCTGGTCACAAACGACGTGTAGCATTATGTTAAAAAAGTTTTATTCATGTGTCACAATTAGTTGTAATTGCTTATATTTACGTACTGAAAGTCAGCGTTGACTGATTTTTAGTATGAAGCTTTGAAACTCTAGTAATTCTGGATTTTACAGTGTGTTAAAGAAGGTGAAAAACAACTCTTATTTTTTCCCCGTTTAAGAATACTCAATATTCAATGTCGTAAAAAAAGCGGTCATTTTTCACCTTGAAATAAAACCCATAGGCTTTATAGAGTAAAAATAATTTTTAATTTTTTATAAGCATATTGTTATCATAATACTGCTTTGCACTTTTTGAACTATTGACGTTTCTGATATTACCAAAAGCAGCAGTCTCAGACTCAATAGGTAAGAGTTCTATTCAATAGGAAACCTCAATGTTAATAATGTGGAAACAAAAAACTATTACATAAATTCATATACTTCTATTACGTACTTTAATAATTTAATCATGCAGGATGTTTGGGTAGTTGCCTGTTTGAAAGAAGACATAACTCATGGTTTTACCATTGCAGTGAGATATTGCATGTTTAATCCCCATGTTATGTGATGCAATAGGAATGAGACAAAAACTGTTTTCAAAGAGAATGAGCGTTTTCGATCACTTTTCTCAACCTCAATACCAAATCTGTAGCCGTGTGAGTGAATTAAATATTTATGTTAGCCTGTGGAAAAGACAAAACAAGCGTGAAAATTAAACTTCCTTTTTTCAAGGAGGGGATTACCCCTCCTTGTACCAATCATTGCTTTCGGAATAGAATAGACCTTCTTCATAGTAATGTTCTTGTTTGATATCTTGGATTGCTGAATTCATGACAAAGGATCTTACAGCATAGTGGTTTATCGTTTGATGGATCATCTGTTTGGATACAAGTAGGCTGGTCTTGTCTTCCGAAATTCATTGCTCTTTTTTCCAACCTTACTTATTCTAAATATTTTTAATTGCTACCAACAATAGAACCATAATTCGTCAGTTTTTTCCCGCAAGGGAGTTATGTGCAGTTATATTTGTAGTTAATAGGTTTATGAATGGACCTTTTGTAGCTTTCATTGCAAAAGCTATCAATGACATAAGCCTGGCCTAAAAGGGAGTAAGATTCTCATGTAGTTTCTTTTGTACTTATTATTGATATTGCTCATCATTCCTCATATAATAATATATTTGCATTGAAGCACTCTTTGTATAAAGAATGGCTGTTTATACAAATATGATAACGTTAGCGATTTGGAAAAATCTGAGCTCCGAAAAGTGTTTACTGTTTTTATCAACATTCATACTTGACTTCGTTGCAACATACAAGTTTGTTATGATCTTGATTAAATTTACAAAAGTTGTCTTTTCCATTTGTATTTTACCATCATCAATGGTATCCAAAATAGTTAAATAAAAAATAGTCTTATGAAATTGTATTTTTGCCCTCAGATTCCTGATAACTATTTCAAAAATAAACAAAGTAAAACACTTTACAAGACTTTCAGGATCTCCAGCAGTCGGATTTAATAATTTTCACCCACTGGTAGTAGGTTGTCAGTTGCCAAAACTCCAACATAAACAGTTTGTACACAGACATTATTTAGTAGAAAAAATCTTGGTATGACAAATTTTATATCTTACAGCTTACAATCCGTACTACAATCAAGGCTAACAAAAGGTTCTGAATACAGGTCTGTCTACTCTATTCTTCTAAAGTTCTCCTATCAGTTTCACCATTTAGTTATATATTTGACTCTCATATTGAAAAACTGATGCAAGGTTACTGATGTCCGTGACAGTCATCCCTGGCCTTTCCATACAAATGTTCGAAAAGGCTTGGACTTGACATTTCTGCAAGAGAGTCATTGTATACATCAATAACCAAACATTCAGGAAGTTTTCTTGTTTCAGAATTTGCCATAATAAAAATACTTATCCTTGAATGACAGGCTGCCATGCTTTACCAACTTTTTACAAAATCTTACTATCTTTCAGTCTTTATATTAACTACAGAATCTAAATGACCAATTATTTAAATCAAACAATACCTTGTATCAGATAGAAACCCCTTGTAAAAGGCAGTTGACCATTGCCTGAAAACTCTCAACTCTAATGCGTAATCCGAGCCTGATGACTGAAAGTAAAGTATCGAAGGTCTGGTACAACCTTTATCAATTTAACCCTAAGCTTACTCAGTAAAATTCAACGAACCAAGCTTGTCACTAATAAGGTCCATGACTGCCTGAAGAACCATTCTACCAAGTACACGGTAGGAAACAGCTTAAATTATTTCTGACTGACGACAGCCAGTCTCTTGTACTTTGATACAATCTGTGTTTCCACCCACAAAAATTCTTCTTTATTTCCTTACATGAATTGCTTTGACACTTTCCTTATGTAGGAATGCGATGAGTTAGTTCATAATATCAACGTTTAACTGCAATCAAGCGACACTTGTACACTCAAAGGAAATGATTGCATTATTCAAGCAAGAAAGTTTATAGACATTAGGCTAGAGAAGCGTTATTTAAACTCAATTAAAACTTCTTTGAGTTGATTACAGGTTATCCTCAATATTTTGCCACAACATTTACGGTGGTTGAGTGATGTAAACTAATAAAAACCTAGCCGGGTTACATGTTCTTTCCAGAGATAATTTGTTGATGAAGCAAGAGATTATTGCTTGGAGTGCAAGATAATTTTTTTGCTTTCCTTGTAGGTCTCCATTCAAACCATTCAATTTTTAAAAAACNTGCAATCAAGCGACACTTGTACACTCAAAGGAAATGATTGCATTATTCAAGCAAGAAAGTTTATAGACATTAGGCTAGAGAAGCGTTATTTAAACTCAATTAAAACTTCTTTGAGTTGATTACAGGTTATCCTCAATATTTTGCCACAACATTTACGGTGGTTGAGTGATGTAAACTAATAAAAACCTAGCCGGGTTACATGTTCTTTCCAGAGATAATTTGTTGATGAAGCAAGAGATTATTGCTTGGAGTGCAAGATAATTTTTTTGCTTTCCTTGTAGGTCTCCATTCAAACCATTCAATTTTTAAAAAACGTCCGCAAAATAAAAATGTAATCTCTTGATTTGTTACATTTCAAAAGCTTAAAAAATCTCTCTTTCACCACACAAATGAAATAAACTATCATGATGTGAAAACAACCTCGCAAGGCTATTCCGCTTTGACAACCATCGCACCTGAGTTCGAAGCCTGATGAAATCCACGTCTAATTCTTGACAAAACATTTTCAAAAGTCGTTGGGTTTTGGGATAAAATTAAATGCTTTGATAACATTCTTTTAAGTTTGACGAAGATCAAAATTGGCTTCATTGGCGGCTAGATTGTTGCGATGGATAACGTAATCAGGATATCGGGATTCCGGTCTTTCAAATGTTTTACAAAATCACTTTCGGCGCCCTAATATATTTGGTGCCACGTCCGCTGCCGTAGAAATAATATTTGAAACTTTTTTCTCATTCTTAGTTTGGTAGTCCTTTACTACCTCATAAATATCTTGAGTCATTGTAGTCATTGGCATTGATTTGCAAAACAATATTTTTTAAAAAATCAATATTGTGATGAAATCTAGTGTAATCGAGCAACTACACTAGATTTAAAGCCTAGCTATTGCAGAGAATTGTTTCATCGAGAACGAGGGAAATTTTTGTCGTCTTGAGAAATTTTACCATCTTGGGTTTAATGTCATCAAACATCTCCTTGACGTGGACCGAGCTGTGTCATTGGTCAACTGCTAATAAACAAGTTCGTACATAGCTCGTTTGCTATCATATAAGTATTAAGACGAATCTCTAACATTTGTTTTCGCAATTCATTTTAATCCGTAGAAGGTTTGGGTTTCTTTGCCAAGAGTAGATTCAATACTTAAGTCACTACTAGCCCACATTGTTGTTGCGATACGTCTCCCTAGAACAATACTAAAGTACACTTCTCCTTCATTTTCGACTTCTTACTCTGAGTACTTCAAAATAAATAAATTGGTTTTCCAGCATGCTTGGTGTGAACACACTTCAAATGTCTGTGAAGTTTTTGTGGTCGGGTAGAATCATTCAGGGTTGCTCGTTTGGATTGTTTGGAATGGAAATTCTAGTAAGCTGGATTTTTAAACACTGGTTTGGCAATCAAAAAACGGTTTGGATTTTGCCAAAAACAATATGCTGTATTTTGTATGTGTCTGAAAGATTTTCTAACTTGGCAACTTTGAACTAAAAATGAATGAACATTTTAACATAAGAGCTGCTGTGTTTGTCTTTCCTGTGATCTCTGCGTGCCTAGCTTAGGGGGAACATTTGTTGCCCATCTTTTCCTTTGAGATCTTTGCAATCCCATTGTAAAGTAATATATTATGAGCGGAGTGTCAATCAAAACTTGATTGTCTCCCGTGACTCTGTATTTCTCTTATCTCTTGTCAATCAAAATAACCTATGTGATATACTGTTGACATTAAAAGCCCTGTCACGCCACTGAATGCCTTATTAGCCACCTTTTTTATCCTGCAGCTTATGTGACACCTATCTCCAATGTTTTTATGTCTCTGGTAACATCGTCTGAACGATTGTATTTAATACTATAATAAGAAAGCTTAGCTGCTTAAAACTTTACTTTAATTGTTCTTTCCCTGCTTATTGGCTAGATGCTTATACATTTTCGGTCGCCGTTTGCTGTTTTACTGCAATTAATTGTCATATCTCAATGGAAACCTTCTTACGAGGAAGGGAGACGTTGCTACGAGTCATGGGAAGGCAAATGTCAATGGACTGAACAAGCCTCTGATGAGTCCTCAAATCCTTTTTGCTAGTTCTTTTGTCCAATACTAATTCCAAAATGGTCTAATCTCTCAAACAATAGAAAATAAGAAAGACAAACGAAGAATACGAAAGATTCCAATACCTCAAAAGTGGTGCCGTTTAAGAATGTTTCCAATGTAAGTGACCAGTTTAGTAAAGAAGTGGAGACTTACCCCATACAACCAGCTGTTGGAAAATTCAGTGATATAAGATCTATTAAACACTTGGGTCAAATTGTGAAAAGAAATGGTGATTGTAGCATTTCCGTTAATATGAGAAAACCGAACNAGTTCTTTTGTCCAATACTAATTCCAAAAGGGTCTAATCTCTCAAACAATAGAAAATAAGAAAGACAAACGAAGAATACGAAAGATTCCAATACCTCAAAAGTGGTGCCGTTTAAGAATGTTTCCAATGTAAGTGACCAGTTTAGTAAAGAAGTGGAGACTTACCCCATACAACCAGCTGTTGGAAAATTCAGTGATATAAGATCTATTAAACACTTGGGTCAAATTGTGAAAAGAAATGGTGATTGTAGCATTTCCGTTAATATGAGAAAACCGAACAAAATAAACAAAACTATGGCAAATGTTGTAGCTCCTGCATTGAAGAAAGATCTCGCCGAAAAACTGAAAGGAAATAAATTTTTCTATCGTCACGTTTTATCTGACAAGCATATTGCGGTGGTGATAAGCCACAACGCTAAAAGTTTACATAGACTTCGTACTGAATTTGCAAGTCTTGTCCAAGTATCAAGTACAAAAAGAGCAATTCCAATCGAAGCTTTGAAAGATAGGCTCTGGTTCATATGGTACATCAAACTTGATCGCAGAGCATAATTCTCTCTGGTTAAAAAATCTTCAAGCTTCACCAAATATGCATCCAAATGAGATACATATGTCAATTTCTTAAACTGTGGATTCAGAATGCATTTGACAAAGTGCCTTCAAATCTGAAATTCCTTTTGAAAGAAATGCCGAAATGATTCTCAGTAAGAAGCATTAGGAGATATACTTTCAAAGAATCTATATATACCTAAAATCTATATATTAGGTATTAATATTAATGTATATTAATATTATTATATTATCATAATACTATTAATAATAAATTATTAATAATAAATATTAATAATATTATTGTATTAATATATATTAATATATGTTACATGTTATATGTTATATATTTATATATACTTTCAAACAACGAATCTAGATGATCACTGTAAAGGTATTCCACTACCTTTCACAAAGTACTACGAAACTGGCAGGCTTGTTCGAGGTAATGTGCTTCACAAATTCCTGGTAAACTAAGAAGAACTGAGGGGCTACTTTCTCACTGTGGGATCTGATAGTTAGAAGTTGCTCAATGTAAAGAAAGGATTATTTACTAGATTCTTGAAAATCCAACAGATTACTAGTATTGTCATTTCGTTATTGTTGGAAATTTTGAAAACATCAGTTTCTATTCTCAAGCCACTAATCCAGACTCGGAAGAATAAGAAACACATTTTCACTTTCATTACAAAAGCCCGAAAAGTAGTGTCTACGAATTTCATGGAAATTGCAAACAACTTTAGCATATTGACTTTGGTCCTAAATTGTTCATGGAAGCAGAAAAATATATCTCATCTAGTTGCCAATGCAACAACATGTAGAAAATTGTACTGTTGATAAAGGCAAGGTGGTTTGCTCTCGTTAAGACTACTATCCCTGAAGTGGAATGCAGAATTACATCAACAAAAAATATTTTCAGAGGTTCTGTCCACTCTCATCCAGATAGAGTATTGACTCGGAAGACACAGTTACCTTTTCATCAGCTTCCATCAGGCCGTTTACAAATGTTTCCGAATATGTCCTGTTACATATGTCCTGTTACAGATAAGCACAAACATATGTTTGTGCTTATCTGACAGCAATTCTGTGACAGAAAGAGTATTTCCGTTTGCTTCTTGCTTGAAAACCAAACAGCCTAACAACATGCAACTCAGGTATCGAATTCAATTGTGAGAATCAGAGCAAGTTTTCAAGTTTAGGGATGTTCTTGCATAGATCTGATTGTCACGGATAAGATGCTGGAACTATTCACCAACACAAAAACGTACTATTTGAATGGGAGTGATGAAGGAAGATTAGCGAAGCCTCGGCTATTTTATGTACTTGATAGCTACAAATTCTTTGCATTCTTATTTAGTTGATAATTTTCCTTTTTGTCTTCTGTTTGAAAGCTTGTTTTACAAAATCTGTCGGAAGAACATAAATTTGTAGAGCATGCGGTGAGTCTGGGGAATTTTTGTCAGTCCTGAGTAAGTAGGTCTTAAGGGAGAGTGTGCAAAGGAAAATGTTCTCTATTAAATCTTGGGAGTTTTTCAACTTGGAAAAAGTTGTTTTGCAGTGGAACTCCTCTAAGTTGACACTTTCCTAACTGGAAACCTTCCCTTTATTGACGTTTTAATCCTCTCATGAAAGATCCTTATTGACACCTATCACTTGTTCAACGTACTGAATTCTATAGTCAATAATACCCAAAATAGTTACAGTAGATGGATAGATTTACTGACAACGATCGAAAAGACTATGAAACCCAAGAAACATGTTTTGTGCCATTGAAAATAAATGGGAGTTTCTTGCAACTTTCAGATAATTGAAATTTCATATAGAATTGTTAAAATGCTTCCAAAAATTGAATAAAGATCAGATTATACATATTATTTTTATTAAAATTATCCTAAATTTACTTACAACCTTTACTTACATTTGTAACTTTACAGACATACTGTATACTTAATTTTTAATGAAACAAAAGTTCTTCTACTCTGGGTTAGAGTATTTGGAAAATATTTTAACTCCAAAAAATTTTCTCATATATTTTCGTTCATATATTTGGTTTTTCAAACAAAATTATTTCGCAGTTTTCAAATGAGAATACACTGACCCAGGGTACATTACTTTACAGTTTTTGTGAATAAAGCGGCTTCGTACCGAATATGATATTACGAGATTACGAAATCGAGTGAGAACTCAATGTAGTCCATTGAGCAAAATTTTTGATATAAATATTGCATTAAAAATGAAAACGTTATACGGGTAAGTAATTATTCTTAATACGTGCTAACTGAATTAATTATTCTTGTTATAGGTATTAACGTGGGAAGTTTTCTAATGAGCTTTCTCCACTGGTACCAGCTTAGTTTGTTGCATATCGTGTGACTCCTTTCTCTCAATATTTACATCCTCATGCAGTTGTTTCTTTTCATTATTAAAAATCTTTCTATGACAGTAGTTGTTTTCGTCAAGCAGTTCTGAGTACTTTCCTTCATTATGTGACTTGAATATTTTTAAGTCCAAGGTCAACTCTTATCTCTTAGCCTATCTCTTTCCCTGGCTTTTCCCCCCTTCTTCACAGTGCCATACACTTAGTTGCTTTATGTTTTGGCTAGCCCTCAACCGTAAAAGATATCAAAGGAGAAGTAAAACTTGTCAGCGGGATGTAAAAGGGAAAGGCTTCTTAATTGTTTGGGGGGGGGATAGGGGATTTGAGGATGCACTGTCTTAAGGGACTGTCTGTCAAGAATAGCAACCACAGACGAAGATAAGATAAAGAACATTATCCTAATCAGTTGTGTTCAAATTGGTGGCATGCAGGAAATTCCTTAACATCTGAATCAGCCATCATGATCTTAATCTTACGGTAGCGCTTTCATCTTGCTGGGTTCTTGTTTTCTTTGTTTATGGTTAATATATCTGTGACAATATTTATGGAATTATTGCTTTTTTCAGAGGCTCACTTCTTTTCATTTCAGAATATCAAGGCAAACCCTTGTTTTCAAAAATAACATGTCTCGGTTTGAAAATGAAAGTGTAGACGTTCTCCAATTGACAAAATTTTCCAAATCAAAATATATCTTTCCGAAATAGAAGTGGTTTGTGAGGTCATTGCTGGAATGCAATGAGTGTGTTCCGTTTGTTCTTCTACATAAATTTAATTTTAATATCCGGTAAGTGTTTGTTTTAAGTTTTGCTGTCTGAAGTTATCCTTCCTCTCTGAACAAGGTTATGATACATGGCAAAGCCCAAAGAAATTTGAAATGCCAGAGGTGACCATTGTTTCACCAGAACCAAACACGACCAAGAAAAATAATGTTTAAGATAAAGGAAGGGTTTGGAAGAGATAGACTGACACATTTGGAATGTGATAATATGGAAGCTATTATTATTTTGCAAGGGAAGGAATTTTATAAATGATTAAAAACTTTACGCAAATTTTGGATTTTGTTTCTGAGCTTGACAATGGTTTGAGCTCATCAGGGGCTTGGTTGACATGTACAATGGTTTAAACTTTAAATAATCATTTAATAGTTTATTTATGGGACAGAGTTACTTGTTTTAATTACTAGTCGTAGAGGAAGAAAAAACCTAAGAATATTGAAAAAGAGAAAGCAAAACTGTATCCCAGTAACGAGTCGTTTTGCAAAATTAACTGGCCACAGCGATGCAAAGAGCGACTCCGAGAAACACGTTTTAGTAATTTAGGAGTTTAATTGCGTGACTAATTAAAGGTACAATTGTAAACAACAAAGGAGGTCTTTAAATACTGATTAAAAGCAAAAAGTGGTGACAAATTTAACACCATGGGGCAAGCCATAGCCATTTGTATCTGTTACGTCATAAAATCCTAAAAGCTCGTTACATCAAGGGAGGAAGATCCTCAAGATGTTACTTGTGTTGGCTCTGCAGTGCAGTTTTAATAGACTAAGCTAGCATGCACTAAATTATCTGGTACTTTGTTCCAGTATATTGTGGTGCCAACAAAGAAGGAGTACCCGTCTTGGAGTTTTTTTGCTTTCTGCTATTTCTAGCCTCCCGGTAGTATTGCAGACGTTTATCTACAATGTTTTTAGGGTTTTAATCTTTGTACTGTTTTTGATTAGGTTGTCTTCTTAGTTTAGCAGTTTTCTAAAAATAGTTTGCTGGTATTGCCTGTAAGAGCCCTTTGACCACTTTGTACATAAGTATCAAACGGAGACCGAGTTTAGCAGCCCATCCTTTCATGCTGTTAACATCTTTTTGCAGCACTTCAATTTTTTATGGTTCAACATTCCTTTAGTATTCTGTTTGGTATCTTGTCAGGACTAGATGTGTTTGGCACATTAACTTTTTCTAAGAGTTTTCTAGGAGAAGCTCTACTTCATCAACAAGACTGTCATTTTTAGTAGCATGACTGAATCAGAGAAAAGACAAATAATATAATATAATAAATGCAGCTGAAAGCTTCACTAAACATAATTGGACTGTTTAGTTCTTCACCACATTACCATGAATATTGGTAGTCTAATGTGTGTTGGCTACTATTTTTTTTTTAGTTTTTACGTCACTTTCCCCCCAGCAATTGGGGCTCAGACAGTACCCCTTGGAGGGACTTTGATTTGGCAGTGAGGAATTTCTTGGCGGGATGCCCTTCCTGACGCCAACCAATGGCTTTTTTTTTCTTTGCAAAGTTCCAAATTCTCCTCGACAGCTCGGGAAATTGAACCCGGAACTCTTGGTTACTGTGCAGTTGCACTAACCATTAAGCCACGGCTCCTCAAATATAAATAAAAAAATAGAACAATGATTAACATTGACCTCCTCTAACAGATTATTAATTCCAGAGAAGTATTTGATCACATCAATACTTGTAGTAATAATATCATAAAGCATTTGCATTGTGACACTGACAGTTATGTTTGGTTAAGTTCATCATTTAAAAATGTGAATTTGGTGAACTCGACAATCAATAAATCCATGATAGTATGAAGTCATAAATGTGAATAAGTCATTAAAATATTTTTTAGATTAGATTATCACAATATCTGCTTTGTACAACTCACTGTTATCAGTTAAGAGTTTGGCACTATGTAGCACTTCAAGAAACTTGCAACATATCTTGAATCCTTGCAATATTGACACAGTCTTGCATCTTATATCACATGAGATATCTTTAGAAATCCAGTTAATAACTTGCTATCAGTTGAACAAATGACTTCAGAGAACTTTGATAGATTGAATACTGGTTAAATTATTGTGGCAATCAGAAAACTGGCATTTGTTCCCTCTGCCAATTCTAATGCCCCAGATGTAAAAGGGCTTTTGGTTACTCAGGTCAACTTTTTTATAAAGTGAATTCGAATTGCAGCAGAATAACAAGTGGAAGCATCAGTAAGGTGAAGAATCGAGACTTTTTTATGCTTGACTTCTTTCAGATCCATTGTAATCAATTGATTAGGTTCTATAGCCAATGGTAAACTTACAACAGGACATAATAGTACCACCCAACATTTCCTGCAATGTTCACATTCATCACATACCTCTTCTATACACTTTTTATCTTCATGACCTTGGCTTCCACCTGACTTTGAAAAATTTATTAGTCTTTCCTTTGTAGCATTGGGGAACTGCTTATGAAGTTTCAATGCTTTTTTTAATCTTTTGATCCAGCATCAGTCCCAGTCCTGCTAAAGGTTCTAGATGCAAAATTTCATTCAATTTGCAAACCCTAAGTAAGGATTTTGGTAAAGAAAGACAACATTTCCCAGAAGAGGTACATAATTTTATTTTATCCTCATTTGCAGGAGTGATGGTGTCTTTTATTAATCCAGTGTAACCCCTATTTGTTTCATTGGACCTTTGTTAATTGGAAGAGGAATATCATTTTCCACCACTTCAAGATCAAAAACTATCTGGTCAGTACCAACATCTATTGGGAGGATCACTTTCTTGGTACCAACTGATTCTATACCACCTCCAACTCTAAACATGAAACTCCCAGAAAATTCTTTAACTTTACTTGGTTTTTCTGCAAGTAATGTGCTTGTAAATTCTTCAATCCAAGTTGAACCAGCTGCTGTTTTGCAACAACCACTATCTAGCATTTCTTTTCCAAGATGTTCATGTAGAAGACTCTTCTTTGTACAAACTCATTTTGAGCTCAATAAGGTGATTTCAACATTAAAATTCACTCCATTTTCCACATCTTTATGAGAAACATCTTTCATAAAATGCCCTGTACTATCACATATATGACATCTGTATTTACTACCCATACCAGGAAAACCTTTTCTAGTTCCTTTTCCTCCATGAGGCACGCTTCCTATGTAGGCACCTTTTCTTGCACTGGAACTTCCACAACTACCATGATCATAGTAACATATTTTTTTTATCAAATTGACCATATCTAAGCTCTTCCTTACAGCTGGATCCATTCTATTTTCACCTTGCATCACTGGATTGCCAAAGATCTTCATGACTGTCTTTTATGTCCTGATATTCCAGCTTAGCAGTTGCTCTTGGCAATCTTGCTGATTACTCAGTCAGGTTGCATGCTTTTAGCAGAAAAAAAACAATTGAACACCTTTGGAAGTTCCTTGTTGAACTGATTCAATTTGTTGTATTTTTGTTCATTTTCAACAATGAAGTCATTATTCTTTCCCCCTGAACTTCATTTATATTCATAGAAGTCCTTAAATGCATTAAAGGTACTGGTACTCTTGATTCTTTAAATACACAACTTACTGTCAGTTTGCCCTTTATTCCACTGCACTGTTTATTTACCCAGTGCTTGCAAGTACCACAATAGATTGAGTTGCTCCCAACTCCCTTCCCACAGACTGAACAGGGTAACTTTCCTTTCTCCAATGGCTTTCCTAAATTGCGACCAATGACCATCACTTTTGTTTTTCCCATGTTAGCTGCTGCTAAATTTGGTCCTTCCTTTAAAGGAGGTATAGCTCCAGAATCCTTCTTTTTAGATCTGATATACTTCCAGAAGGGTTTGTTGCTGTTATTCTTTGGTCCTTCAATATTGTTGGTGTTTGCATACTCCCACTCTGCTCTTTTCAAGTCTATTTTACATTTTTTATATTGCTCTGTAGTTGAACTTTTTTTTGTTTGTGCTTGGCTATAAGGCCTTTTTTTTTCTTCAGTAATTTTCTTTCATCCATTTTGCTCTTCCTAGATTCCAGTTAATATCTTGACAATTGAAATCCTGAAATAATATATCACTTGTTAGGTTGTTCTCTTCAACTTTTTCCATTGATTTTTTAGTCCTTTTAGGTATTCTTGATTTGTCTGTAACATACAGGTAATACTACCATTGTCTCAGTTGTTAGTTATTTTTATTTTGACCCATGCTGTCTTACCTTTGGTATATCATATTTTGTCAGACTAAGATAACTGACTTCCCTACAAGTACAAAAACTACTACTCCTAGCCAATGCACCCTTGTCATTTCTTTATGTGTTATAATTGGCAGGGAATATTTTACATGCTGTTTTGCATTTCCTGTCAGATTTTCTCGAGGTTTTTCCTTTTTAAACCATACTCTATTCTATGCACTCTGTGGTTTAATTTTGTCTAATACTGTTTCCAGTTCACTTTTTTGGCCACGATACTGTTGCATTTGACTGTCATAAACCCAAGATGCTTTTTAGTTGGAATGTTGTATGGGTTACTATTCAGTGAACTTACTGAAGCATTTACTGATATTGTACTGGTAAGTGTTAAATTGATAGATAGTTTCTGGACCTTCTTGCTTGAAGGGGAATAAAGACTGATGACATTGGCTTTAGGGTGCTGTCCAGTCCTGAGGCAGTCTCATAGATGTTTGGAAATTTTATTTTGTAGCTTCTTAATGTAAGTGTGCTTAGGTTTGTACTGCCACATTTATAAGACAGCCATTGAACATTTGATCTATTCAACAGTTCATAACCATAAGT
The DNA here is from genome assembly GCA_003991215.1 of Morbakka virulenta. NCBI lineage: Eukaryota > Metazoa > Cnidaria > Cubozoa > Carybdeida > Carukiidae > Morbakka > Morbakka virulenta. Next base: position 370,198 of record RDPX01000013.1, on the reverse strand, counting down.
GCAATTTCCATAAATGAATTATGATACCAGATATCACATGCATCACAGCAAACTCCTTGACAATCCCATGTAACTGGTCTGTGTGATAGTCCACAGGAATAGATGCCTTTGTTACTAGATTTAGTGCTATGCCTCCAGGCAGTAGGATTGCTAAGAGAATTGTTCTTTACTTAGAGCATTCTTGTATTCAACAGAATGGTATTTTGTTGGTTTTTTCTGTTTGTACCATACTTGTACCATCTTTGTAAGAAGAAGTTAGTTTTTGCCAATTCTGTAAGAGTTTCAAGCACAGAGGAAAGAACCCATACAAGTATGCTACTATTCATCGGAACCAAATGCTTTACTTCAACTAAAAGCTTGAAAAAGCACAACGTGATTATATGTGCACAATGCTATTGGAATGTTGCAGACCAGAGCAATATTTGGTAAACCAAAATCAAAACAAATAACAAGATAAAACAAATCACATTCTTACTTTGACAACACAAATTTTGAAAAGTGTACTTATCACACGAATCACGAAGAACATTTGTATTGGGAAATTTGATTTGCAACTATTCCTCTGCATCAAGAAATATTAAGTTTTTTATGATTAATGTACAGTTGAAGATGACCACCTTTTAGGAAAGCCTCTTCCAGTAGTTACCGCCATCTGATCTATTTTGCAAATATTGCCAGGTATTGAGGTGAGAGTGAAGGGAAGGTTGTACAATTTAGAAATACAAGGAAGTTGTAAGAAATGGTGCAAAGCAGAATAAGAAAACAGTATATATGGTATAAGAAACCCAAAGTACTCCATAACAATATAAACATCACCAAGGGAAAACAAGAGGGGAAGGGGGGAAGGAAAAACTGCATTCTTTTGCAGAATTTTGAACTGTAGGAAATAACCAGTAAACATACTTTTGTAAGGTTGTTTTGGATATTGTATCAGAGGAATAGACAGTCAACAACTAGCAAAGTAGCCTTTGTCACCAAATGACCTAAGCACATTTATGTTGAATATCTCCTTTCTGAATAATTTTTATAACTAATTATGAGAAATTACTTCTATTTAGCTTAGGCTTTGTCAGATATAAGAATCCTCAATGGACAAAGGAGAGGGAATAACAGTTGTTTCAATACAAACTGTGTAAACATTCTTCTTGTCTCCAAAACCTGAAATACAGTGACTTGCATGTGTAAGTGTTCATACACTCAGTTTACAGTTTACAAAGTGGTGTGGCATGTTATTCTTTTTTCTTAAAATATTATACTCAATACTATGTGCTAATAGTTCAGGTCATACTTATTCAGGAAGCTCAGTAGCCTTCCTGTCCATTTTATGGGTTGGAGGCCTGGAACACATGTTAGGCTGAAAGGTAAAGGTGGTAGGGTATTAACTATGAATGTACCCATGCTGTTGATGATGGAACAGAGATGCAATTACGGGCCCTTATCTTAGGTAGTATTGGTGAAGGTTGAGGCAGTGCAGGTTGTGACATTGTTGGTGGCAAGGTGGCAACTGTAGAAAGTTATGATTTTGCTTGGAGTGTGATCTGTAGGGCCTTAAAATACTAAATCAACCACAGTGGTTAAAATGAGCCAGATCAGTTGGACCAATTGCAGTAAAATTTGGCCACTGTTAATCTAAAAATACAAGTAAAGGGAAATTTACTAGGTGTGAATTTTCTCCAGTATCATTTCAGTCATACAGTCTGAATGCCAACAAAAATTGCATCATCACACTGGAAATTCACTTGCTTCTTTTACCAGCATTTTCTACATAATCACCCCTCTGATGAGGGGTGATTCCAGATATTGTAATAAACATGTAATCAACGGAAATTCGTCTATGAACCATAACACATCATTGCAGTTTACTTGACTCCTTGTTTTCATCAGTTTTATCAGCTCCTTCAAGAAGGCAAATCTCCGTGATACTGCCGTGCTGTCTTTTCGGATCTGGCCTGATGCTGTTCAGACCAAGACGTGACAGACTTTGCCATTGGAATCTGGGTACATTTTGACCATGATACCCATTGACCATGGCCTCTTAGGTATACTATCACCAGCTGCCAACACCAAGTCGTCTGGTATGAGATTTCTTCTTCTTTGGACCCATTTCTGGCTTACCTGTAGTGTTGACAAGTATTCTTGAATCCATCTTTTCTAAAAGGAGACAGTCATCGAATGAACTTCCCGCCATCGCGTGATAAACTTACCTGTGCATCTAATTTCTCTTTTAGGTAAACATGTGTTAAATCGCTTTAGCAAAACCTTGCTAGGAGTAAGGGGTTCAAGTTGAGCCAGGCAGTCATCTTGACTAACTAATGGTCTGTCATAAAGTATATGCTTGACATCAGTGAGAAACTTCATCAAAGCTCCTTTATCAACAAGCTGCTGTTGAAGAAGCAACCTCAGTATCTGATACAGTGATCATATCATTCTGTCCTATATTCCACTAGTGTGGCTTGTACCTGGTGGGCTGAAATGCCATTAAATCCCATCAGTGGCTTTCTTGTGTCGATTTTTTGATTGGGCTTCTCTATTTCTTCTGTAATTTTTGCAAGCTGCTTTTGAAGGTACTACTTCTGTCGCAGAAGTAGTACCTTCAAACGCAGTCTTAGGATAACCTCGTCTAGAGGTAAATCGACTGAATGCACAGAGGAAGGACTCGGTATCCAACGTAAATGACATTTCCAAATGAACTGCTGTAGTTGCCAACCAAGTAAATATATAACAGTATTGTTTGACTAGCGCTCTACCTCTTTTAGCATTTTATGTCAAAGTAATTTAGTAAATTATCACTTTTGAATGCATCAGTAAGCATTTCGAAACAGTTTTCATGTTCTCTGTTCCATTTAAACCTTAATATTCCTTTTGTTAGTTTTCTCAACGTTGCTGACTTTTGTGCAAAGTTTAAAATAAATTCAGAGTTTGACTGCATCATGTAGAGAAAGCTGATTAACTCTTCTTTCAAAAGGTCACTTGCTCCAAAGATTCTGTTTTGGTAGAATCTGGTTTCACACCTTCTGCTTCATATATCGTACCACAATGTGCAATTTATTTCATCCCCATAAGCGTTTTGGGGCCATAAACGTCAGACCAGCTTTTGAAGCAGCAGTCATGACATGTTCAAGTACTTGTAGGCGCACTTTGTCATCAACTGTTCCGATTATCAGGTCATCGTGAGTAATATGAGTCTGTTTAATATGAGAACATACTAAAGCAGCATTAAGTTCACCCTGTGAGGGTTTGAGTCCTATAACGAGTCGTTTAATGTTTGTATAATCGATCATTTGCATCAAATATTGTCTGTTATTGCGAGTCTGTTATAGAGTTCTGACAGCCAGAATCAGGGCTTTAGGTTTAGTTTAAAGAACACTTTTCACCCAGATAATTTTTCCTTACTACTTATTAACTTTTTGTACATCGAGTGTGATTCGCACACTACCATCTGGTTTGGGTACTAATACTGGATTGGATATTCACGGCACTGGCTAATTTGAGGAGTAATAATAACTCTTTGTTTGATCATCTCGTTGATTGTTTTTTGACCTTTCTCTTTCAAATGGTATGGTAGGGTATGTATCGGCACTGCCACAGCTTTAACATCTTTGTTGAACTGTACTCGCACGTTGTGATTTCTTAGTTTCCCAAGACCTATAAAATTTTCTTGATATTTTGGTACCAATTGGAAAGTCCTTTGTTTCTGGTGTGACAGTCAGTCGTTAAAATTGTTGCCTCTATTTTGGCAATGTTATGCAAAATAAGCCTAAATTTGTCATTCATTCATTTTGATCCAATTTTATTCAGCAACGTAAAAAACGAATTGAAAC
>RDPX01000013.1:332869-356983 GCA_003991215.1 Morbakka virulenta | reverse complement strand
AACCTCTACTTGCCTCTGCAGTTTTTTCATGCTTGCTCGACATGAAGCTTTGGCTATAAAATACTTTAAAGTTCGTGCAGTAAACAAACTTTCCGATAAAATGTAACGTTCCTGTTTAAACTTAAGCCCTCTTTCTAATGTTTTTTTAATATGTAACCTTTTTATTTTGCCACACTTCCCAACATGGAGGTCTATTTCTCGCCTAGTAAATACTGGAAGAAAATCCAGAGATTTTCCCCATGTCAAATTTTCTTTGGATTTGTTATCTGTAATTAACGTAACGTCCAGATCAGCATTTATATCTCGTAATAACAAATTTTGAACATTTATATCCGAAAGAGATCCACTAAAATTGACAGTTGCCTCAGGTTTTTTAATAATTATAAGAGTTTCGGGTTCTATCTCCGCTTCCTCCATTTTTGTTTATATTTTTGTCCATAAGGGTCTCGTTTTGAAGTCGAGGCTAACATTACATCATAGAATTAGGGAAACGCGTATTGCTTCCACAAACTCAGACCATTTCGTCAAGGTCTTTAATTTTCAACAAGTTGTTTAGCTAGCCAGCCCGAGAACAAACGACTTGATGAATACATAACCAGTAGTTTTTCCACTTTATCTTTTCCCTTCAGTCATCTCTTATTTGGTCATTTTGTTCCAAAGTTGCCCTGGGATTGTTGTTTTCAGTGTTGCATTAGCAACCTTTCAACGATCGATATCGCCACCCAGAGACACTTTTGGTGGAGTTCAAATATTTGAGTATTCTTCAAATGCTCTTAAAGCATTGTCTGAATGCATCAAAGAACACTTGTTAGCCGGACCAGGACTCTTAGACATACTGATATTGATTGTTATTTATTCTTGTCAAAATAAGTAATTAATCTATTTGCTTTCAAATTGAAGTGTAATAAGGTTAAGGATATAGTGCGCCCAACCCTTTCTTCCACTGTGAGCTTAAAAAATAACTGCTAATTTCGTAGATAGAGGACTGTATTCAATAGACTAATTTTCATAGAATTTCTATTCGTTCTCTACTAGTTAGAAATTTTTTCTAGAATTATTTCTCGTTTCAAAAAATGTACAAACAGGACAAAGGTCACATGTAATGCAAAGTTACGTAACAATAACAGGCAGTATGGTGTTGCTTCAAGGAGTTTATTTACTCTTTGCTGCTTGGCTCTATGCAATCTGCACTTCCGTAAAGTCAAAACAGATTTTTACGGAGGAAAGACTCTTCTTAACAATATATCCACTGCTATCATTGAACATAATAGACAGTGTGCTATAACTTAAAAAGTTACGCCAATAATTCTAGGACCTGTTTTTATTTCTGACAGGTGGTAGACTGGTGAGGGCTGTATCAAGTTCTGTAACGAAAATCGGCAGCAGCAGAGTTAGACAAGGTATTATACGTCTTGGCTTTCCATACACACTGCTTGCTTTGAATATGGTAGGGAGAATTCTACTACTTTTGGTTGTTGATGTATGGTAGTAAAACTCTCGCTGCTTTGTTGACCAGTTTATCCTCGTTGTCACTTGTAGTATGGTAGTATTCGGAAAATACTCAACTTGTTTTTATGCTGTACCTCATTAGTTGACCCCCGATGCTAATCTAAATAATGCAATTAATAATAAAAGTACAAAATAACAAGCAGTACATGTAGACTACTACACTTGCTTTTTCTCTTTGAGAAAATCTTACATTTACCAGATGTGTATTTAACTTCAGAAAATTTATGTGCATGGTTTATGGTACTTCTAGTTGTTTCTAAGTGTTTAAGCATTAATGACCTTAAAAAGAAAAATTAAAAAGAAATTGCAAGTGGATTATGTGTCTTATAGTGCCTGTCCATTGCTTTTATTTGGAGTAACCTTTATGACTAATACAGACGACTTAATTGTCAGAAAATTGTATTTTTTATTATATAAATAACAAATATCAAACTCTTTGCTGAGCAGAATCTTATCAGTTTCAAATTTATTGGTGGAAAACTAGGAATGTTTTGTTACAGAAAGTTACTACACATCCATACAGCTTTTTGGGGTCAACTAATGGTGGTTATGTGTAGATTTGATATAGTTTCTGTCAGTAATACTTGCAAACAGTAATGGTGGGTACTTTCTGGAGCTTTACCTGAATCAAACGAGAAGCTATTTGGAGTACATCCTAATTTTATAAATTATGTTAGAAGTATAATACGAGCTTTCTCACTTTGTTAGTTTTCTTGTCGAGTCTCCTAGACATGTAAGATGTGTGCGGGAAGAAGGATCACTTTTTGCAGTGCCCTACTCCAACCAATCTATTTTCGGTAGCTTCAACTATCAGGGGTTTAGGTCCGAGTTCATTTGGTCCTCTCCACTTTTTCAAGGTCTGCCCTTGTTATCAGCTACATTCTTAACAATCTTTGTACTAAAAATGAGCATATCAATACAACTTGTTACATTCAAGACAGATTCAGAAGACTGAATATAAAATTTTACTGTGATATTTAAATATAATAAACATTGTTTTTACTGAAATATTTGGTACATTTTGAAATGTCGAATTCTGCGGAAGAAATTCTATGACAAATCACGTGGATATCTGCTTTTCAAGTGGGGGAGGAAAAAGCTGATAGGTTTCTAAAATAGTACCTAAAAATCAGACTAACCAGATAGCATCCTGATGATAGTCTAATATTGGTAAAGATACTGACCGTAATAATACAATTAAAACGTCTTTATTTTGATTTCAGTACACTTAAGTTTTGTTTTGATAGTAGTTAAATGTTCAGTCTTTTTAGACTAGGTTTAGGATTAGGCTAGTTCAAAAATTGAAAAGTTTGGTTTTTCAGCACGTACCATTGATGCAGTTGTATTAAAGTAGNCATTGTTTTTACTGAAATATTTGGTACATTTTGAAATGTCGAATTCTGCGGAAGAAATTCTATGACAAATCACGTGGATATCTGCTTTTCAAGTGGGGGAGGAAAAAGCTGATAGGTTTCTAAAATAGTACCTAAAAATCAGACTAACCAGATAGCATCCTGATGATAGTCTAATATTGGTGAAGATACTGACCGTAATAATACAATTAAAACGTCTTTATTTTGATTTCAGTACACTTAAGTTTTGTTTTGATAGTAGTTAAATGTTCAGTCTTTTTAGACTAGGTTTAGGATTAGGCTAGTTCAAAAATTGAAAAGTCATCATCTGCTCACCCATATTTTTTTCCTCGTTACAAGCATAACGAAAATTCATATCATGTATCTTCCTGTTTATTTCTGTATCACTGCTCGATTTCTATGTGGTGTTTTAACTTTCAAACAGAAATAAGGAGCTTTTTGAAAGACACAAGTCGTAAAAAGTTCGCCGCCAAATTTACACTTAAAAGTTGGTTTCACTACTCTTAAAAACAACGAAACACACCACAGAAGAAATTGACTTTTTAAGAGAATTACCTTATTATTGAATGCTAATAAGAGAACAATAATTGTATCATAGTGAACAATGAGGGGGTTGCATGAAAAATATTTTGATACGATTCTTGATAGAAGCCGTGAAAAATTGGTTTTTGTGGTATTTTTGTGTAAGAAATGGCACAGGACAGGGGATGATGGAGCTTCTTCATCTTCACTCCTACAGCAGGGTAGTGGTTAGAGCGCAGTCCTACAACCACAAAGTTCAAACCACTCTTTAGGGACTGAAAAATGAAGTTGTGTATATCTTGGACTTCTTTTTCACTTTTTCACACGTTGTTTTGTATTAATTTGTTGCCTTTGGTCGATGTTGTATTTGATTTATTTTGTGTTAAGATAGTTCAACCAACGTTACTGACCATGCAGATTTTTATGGATTTTACTTTAATATTTTAGCTTTATCCTTGTGGACAGCTTTCAGCCGGAAAATGATAAGCTCTGCATCCAAAAATATACGCCTCGTATTCGTCGATTTTGATAAGACATGTACTACACATGACACCACAGGATTACTCTATAAAGCCACAAAGGTATATAGAGAGAGTGACCAAGTAAGAAGACAGGCGATTGATCGAAAGTGGTCACATGTATCAGAACAATACCTCAATGGGTATATGGATCTTTTGGCAAAGTTTCCACCACTTGACGAAGCTGTTCCTGCTTATGACAAAGAAGGCCTGGAACTATTTTTGAGGTCACTGTCAAACTTCGAGAAAAATATGACAGAGGAAGTAGAAAGTATGGAGATCCTCAAAAGCGTTGATAAAGCAGGAATAGAAGAGATTGCTGGTCAAGTATATATGTACGATGGGTGCAGGGAGTTTCTTCGCAAAATGGGGGCTACGGCGTATATTGTCTCCCTAAATTGGTCTAGGTACTTACTTTCAGTATGTTTACGTGGTTCAGTTATGAGCAATCAGATATTGGCAAACGAACTTGGCGAGACGAATGTGTCTCGGACTGGTTATCTGTCAAAACACTTACGTGATGCTTTCGATAAAAGAGAAATAGTAGCTCTGGAAATAAAAAAAAATAAAAGTCACGGGCTCACTGTATATATTGGAGACTCGCCTAGTGACTTCCTTGCAATGTTAGCAACAGATCTTGCAATTTTGATCGGCAATTCAAAAACTGCTAAAATAATTGCTACCAGGTATGGAATTGTGCTGAAGCCTTTGAAGGACTACGATGATATTTACAAGAATTGTTGGTCTAATGACTTTGAAAACCATTGCTTGCTAGATAAAAACAGACAGAACAACCGAAAAACTATTTACCAGGTATCTTCGTGGAAGGAAATAGATGACTTTTTTATGTAAAGTGAGACCCATTCAGCCAAGCTGATCGTGAATTTTAACACTAATATGTGAAAGCAAATGCAACCCTTCCCGCATACTAGCTCAACTTACAAACATTAGGTCCATCCCGTAGTAGATTTTTGTTTATCAACACCAACCCTGAATTTTCCATTTTTTAAAACTACTTCCTCGCTTACTTTACAAACTCAGTTGGTCGGAGAGCCCCTTAAAGGTTATTATTTTGTCAACCTCCAGGCCATGTCATTTTATTGAAATAATTTTTATCCTGTTGAACCTTTAGGCTGAGAGAAAATTTAATACCATTAGGTTTCTTCTTGTTTTTGCAAGGTAGGTTTAGGATATGAACAAGATTATTAATGATAAAAATATGAAAAAGTACCTAACATCTTCAATCTTAGTATTTTGTCGTCGTGGTGGCTTTTATGAACGTCACGTAAAATATATTTAAAACTGTTAGGTATAAATAGATCAGATGTAGATCGAAAGCAGAGGGTTTTCCAAATAAAAACAACTTGTGTTTATAAGAACCCTAATGTTTCGTCTGGGGATGTTTTGAGACCACTTTGAACGAATTTTGCTATAAATTATTTTCCTTCTGGGAAAATAAATAAAATATTTTTTTATTTTGTGTTAGATATTCGCCACTATTATTTTGAAATAGCACTCAATATTCCCCCAGGGTTTATTGTAAACTAAACTTTCTGTTCAAAATGAAATTTTAACATTTCTGAACTATTTCGTTTTTATTGGTAACAATTTCTTTAAATTTTCTGGTTTTCAGAGGTGAATTGCTTCTACAGGGGTTTCCTATAAAGAAGGTGTATTGCTAAAGATACCCGTATCAAGATAAATTCGTTCAACCTTCAGTGGCTGCGTAGACCATTTGTTCTCCATCGGCCAAATTAGGAGTTTCGCGTGACTGCTATTTGCAACTCAGATTGCCCAAGGCAATGTTTTATCCACTTTATAGAAAACATTTTGAAATGTATAAATGAAGTTTAGAGATGTGTATTTTGAAAAATAAGGTAAAGTAGCAATTTTTTTAAAAAGTACTTGTTTGTAGTAGAGTGCAAGTTGTTGTCATCAAATGATTGTTTTTCTACTTCCTGGTCCCCTGCATCATCCACGTTCCTGTTACCTATTGGTACCATTACTGAGTGTCGTGCTAATACTGACAGTAATATTAATTACTATGTTATTGTTTAATTTTGTAGTTATTTTCTGTTTGTTACAAATAAGAATACTTTTAGCTACCTGCATCGTGTATGACAGACATTGGAATTTGGGTGAATTTCGTTGCGCCTTACTTACATCAGTAAGTATAAAAAAGTATATGTATATGTTTAAAAGTATATCATTTTGTATGCGTATAGATATATGCTTATTTCTTTTAATATAAGTAAGAAAGAAAGTATCTATTTAATAGTGAGTTTATGATTGAGCAGTAATTTTACCTATGTATTTAATTAGATTGTGTGACCATCAAGAACCCATTTGGGGTAAGCTAGCTCATAGCATTCATCAAGAATCATTGTGTTAACAAAATTGTTTCCATGTTTATTTTCTTGCTTTATTTGTCTTCTTAAAAGCATTCAGTTCTCCTTTTTATTACGGAGTGATATAATTTTATTCTAATTAATATAATATGAAATGTAATGAAATTTTCATGTAATTTTCAAGACGGGGGAAAATTGACGTATGACAACACCTCGCAGCTGGCTAGAACAAAAAATGCAATACCGGAATATGATAATCCTGCTCTAGCCAGCTGCAACGTGTTTGTCATACGTCAATTTTTCCCGGTCTTGAAAATAGCCTGCTTTGGTATGTCTGTCATGGGAGGACATATCGGCAGAACAAATATGTAAAAGCATTTCTGTGTGAAAGAAACAGGACAATATGATAACGAATAATATATACCCCGCTTTGGAATATATGTTCCATGTAGGGACTCACAGACGCGACTTTCCTTTATTATTTGCACTTGTTTTAGAACAAAATACGTTATACTCCAATACTTAGAATCACACAAAGTTTACCTACGTGTTTCTCGTGTCACACAGGTTTGCATTAATTAGCTGATTGATATTTGCTTTCCCTATCACATTCGACTTTCCATACCACTTCTTTTATAATGCTACAGTCTTCTCCTAACCAATGTCTGTCTTTTGTACTCCCGATACTGCACCCTTCCCGAAGACGCCTACAAAACAACAAATATTTAATATTATTCATTTTAACCAATTATGGTATCTGGTCATCGGGTTGTAATTTAAGTAATGTTCCTTTTATCGAATGTCAACATTCCTTAGACGATCTTTGTATTAGTTGGCTTCCTCTGCACTCTTGTCACAAATATCCTCACCTTCATCTTAAAGTATAGCCGGTAGTACTGTACCGTGCAACAATTTCTCTTCTTTCTCCTTCAAGTCCAATAGGTATTTCTGAACAGTCGTCACGTTGAAACCCTTTCGCTCTGTCAAACAGTCCGTGACTTTATTAGCAATTGTATTATATTTGGTCGATAGAAGTTACCTTACTCTTTTTTGGCTTTAGTAACTTTTTTTTATACCCTCGTGTACACTACCCCAGGCTTCAATGGACCAAATGTGGACAAAATGTTCTTTAAATGGGCTCACAAATGCGACTTCCTTTTATTCTTGTACTCGTTCTGGGACAGAGCACGTGGTACTTAAATGAGTTAATGACAAATGTTTTTCGGCACAATTCATGAAATGTTTTTACCACTGTATGTATCAGGGTAGTCACTCTCCTTCTTTCATTGTCCATGTAAGCGAAAGCAACCACTTTGAAAAACGGAACAAGTGATGTATCATCAACAGTTAGGAAAATATCTGGAAAATCCAACACCAACTCAGCTAACTCAGTTAACAAAAGGAATAATGAACCTCGAAGTGACAAAAATGAGTTGCTTTCTGAATGGGCGTCAGACTTCAAAGATCTGCTTAACATATTAACCAATGGAACTTCTTCAGTGGAAATTCCTCCAGCAGATAATCTCCAAATCAACACTGTTGACTTCAAGTTTGATAAGCTTTTAGAAGTGGTAAATACTATGAAGTCGAATAAATCTGACTCCGTAACAACCGAAGCATTGAAATATGGCGAGGATGATATACATTCTACACTCTTGTCTAAATGTAATTCCATATTGAATGGTCAAGAACCCTCTCACCAATGAAGAGAAAACATCGAAGTGCCTCTTCCGGAAAAACCGTTTAAGTCAATGAATGATTTTAGAGGAATTTTCCTTATGTCAATAGTCAGTAAAACCTATAACAAAATAATACTTAATCTAATACATGATCCTATTGATGAAGTACTAAGAGCATTTCAAGCAGGATTTAGAAAACCAGAAGTTGTGTTGATCAAATACATATTCTAAGAAGGGTTGTTGAATCATATCAATAAATTAAGCGTCCTGTAGTACCACATTCATAGACTTCAAGAAGGCTTTCGGGCCTGTCGATAGGAAAATTATGTGGAAAATGTACGAAACTATGGAATTCCCCCCCAAAACTGTGAAAGCCATCCCCATATCTACAGAAAGAGTAAGGGCAGAGTTCGAATTGGAGACTTGATGTTTAAGTGAAGCATTTTATGTTAACAGAGGTGTCCTCCAAAGAGACACCCTAGCTCCATTCCTGCTTTTAATCGTCTTGGGTTATGTCAAACAAGATATGTTTATAGATATTGAACAAGCCGGTCAAAAGTTAAGCTTAAAACCAACACAGAGAAAACCAAGATCTTCCTTGTTAATTATTAACTAAGTAACCCTGCTCCACCCACACTTCCAAATCTTGAAGTTGTGGAAGAATCTAAGTACCTTGCCAACATAGCCTCCTCTTACAAAGACACAGTATCACTTGAAGCAAATTCTGGAAACTGGATAAAATCTGGAGGTCCACACAGGTATCAAACAAAATAAAAGTACATTTATTTAACTCTTCATTTCTCTTAATACTCGTTTATGGTCCAGAAATATGGACACTTACACAGAAGTCCAAGAATGAATTACACTCTTTTGCAACAAGCTGGACCAGAGCAATGCTTAATATAAAACTCACAGATAAAGCGAGCAATCGACAATTTCCAAATGAGGTAAAACGAAGAGACCTTGCTGGAACAATCATTACAAGACAAGTACGAAGCTTAAGAACATTGGCTGAGAAGACCTGCTAACTCAATCATTAATAAGTATGTTCTCTACACCACTAAGCAGGGACGGAACAGAAGAGGAAGACCACGTATTACCTTTATCAAGCAAATGGAAGAAATTACTGGAATTGCTGTCAGGGTGTTGCAATCAGCCGACCAACAGGAAGATATGGAAAGAACGTGTAGTTGGGCGGTTCTATACACAAGCCTCCGACAAGGTAAGGTAAGGTAAGGTAACCAAGAATTAACTTCGTTAGGGCGTTGCTGTGTTTTTTTTATCTGATGATTTTCCTGCCATTGATAGTAACCATTTATATCAAGACAAAATGAGATCAATGATCAACGGGAGGATTTTAACTTTTGCTAGAGTCCTCCCTTGCTGCCTCTGACTTTCTTTGTCATTTAATTCACTATCAATTTTGCTTCTCAAGATGGATATCTCGAAAAAGTAGTATAATGTAACCTAAATAAGACACCTTTGATATATCTACATATTTAGGGGACTTATAAAGCTGATTATTTCACCCTTTTTAATTAAGTAGATGTAACTGTAAAAACTTATAAATAACAGAAAAGTTATAGCAAAGTCTGATCAACATCTAAGTTGACTAGAGACGGCTGTCTTGATAACCAGACCATTATATATGTAAATTGAATCCTCGATACCTTAGGGCTTTAAGGGAGGGACAATAAAACCTGTCAAGATTTATTTTTTTAAGTTCGGAACCTTATTTTTAAATACAGAAAAAGAATATAGCTTTTAATAAGACTAGTAAATTACATAATTTGAGAGATCCATTGCAAAGGAAAATTACCAAGAGACTGAGTAATAAAAGTAATAAAGAAATCAGGTGAGGACTTAACGTAGAGAAAAAATAAAATGGTACACTGAAAAAAAGTAAATAACTATCCAGCTGCAAGGTAGTGGAAGGTAACAATGTGAAGACAAAGGTTCGTTCTGCTGATTCCTGACAACAAAAAGAGGGGGAAAAGGCTTGCAGGGTACTTTAAGTACATTTCACTTAAATTGATATTTATGGCTTTATCGTTAAAGCTCTATTCATATATACATCTATGAATTGAACTATCATGATAGGGTCCAGACCAAAGCAGGATGAGATAAACGACACATTTAAAAGTGAGAACTATTTAGCAAGAAATGCAAGAATTTACACATCATTACCTATATTGTAATGTGTCGTTTAATATCTAAAATCATGTACTGTGTAATGCTTCAATTTTTAAATTTAAAGAGGTAGCGTATGATAGTCTTCTTTTGCCAAGGTTTCGTGTTAAAGCATCATTAATTAATGTACAATTTTAGATAATGACGATGTTGAATCAAAGATCCATCCTGTAAAATAAATAACATGTCAAAATATTTATGCATTCATTGGCTGATAAATCTGGGTTGTTTAGCGGAAAGTTTAAGATGCTGAGATTAATAAAACGAACACCTGCATCTATAATATTACTAAAGTAAAAGCGATCTTATTCAAAAAAAATTTAATTAAAAGCCGTTCTTGTCACATAATGCAGGCAAAGTTAAACACACCATTGGTATTAAGCCTTTCATTGTAAAAACATTTAAAAAGGCATAAAAATCAGACGGTTTCCTCTTCAAAAAGTATTTCTTTAAATATCTGTGCCAAATTATGCATTAAACAAGATATTTATTGGGGAATTTTGAAAACACAACTAATAATAAATTAAGAATATTTATCATGCTTGGCGCCATACATCAAATTGGAAGGTGATCAAATGGAAATGTAAAGACAATATTCCCTAAAATTTTGGTGTTTATATTGAATTAAAAGTAGATGTCACTCTAGTTTATGTTCAAGCCTTTTGCAAAGACAGGATCTGCTGAAAATTAATTTTAGCAAAGAAAATTAATAATTCTGGAAAAGTTACGTCAGCTTAATCTTTCAAGAGTTCCTTCTTCTTGTTGTACAATTTCTCCGACTTGAATACCTCTGGTACACATAGATGCATGCTGACAAAACGTATGCTAACAAATAAAAGTAGTTGCAAGAGCTTTCGATGAAATAAAGTTTGTATTGCAATATAAGATAAGGAGTATGGACACCATGAAAATGCAACGTCTCATGTAATGTTTGCTTAGATTAAGATGTAGATACTGTATGGACATAAAACAATAGCAGATAATGATTTCAAGTGTGATAGTTATTTGAAGTCCTATTTAATGCCGTAACATAATCCGCTTGTGGTAGCAATCTTCATTCAAGCTTGAGTTTAAAGTACTTAGTGACACAAAAATTATATCGTAGATTTTGATAGGGTTAACAAGTAGGTGTGTCAGCATAGACTGAAAGGAGTTTTGTGAGAGCGGTAGATTTCCCAGTATTTTACATGGTAGTGGAAATAAGATCATACAAGCGAAAGTGAAATAAGTTAACATGCATTTTAGTTAAAGGTACAAAATCAGTATTCACGCCTTCCTTTTCTAACAAGAATTAATGCGAGATATTGACTAGAGAAAATGGGGTGTAGTATAACAAGCATTATCTACTGCATATGCTTTATTTGAACAAAGAGTTATCTGCACAATGTTTGGATGCAAGAATTAGCTTACCGCAGAACAATGAGAAGTAGAAAAAAGAAAGGAGAAATAGAGGGAATTAAGGTATCTCACGACAACAACAAAAATGGAATAAAAGTCCACAGATCAGAACATGTTTAAGGAATTTACCATGACAAAAAGCCAAAACACAGTAACATATACAAAGTTCATACTAGTGACGACATGCAGTGGCAAGTTGAACCCAGGTATAGGATCATGAGCTTAAAATGGCACAGGGCACTCAAACCATAGTCACAAAAAATTTCAATACATCCTTTATATTCTACATTATTAAAAAAAGGAGCTCCTAGCTGGAAGAGACCGTGCAATTTCGCCGACTTAAAAAGAAGTTTCGAAGAAAATTTATTTCAAAATGGGAGAATATATGCACTTTTTCTCTGTTTATCTGTACAACTGTCAAAAATTCCCTGCGCTTTCTTTTTATACACAGACTTATGGATTCAACCAGGAAACTCCCTACCGTTTAAAAATTTATTCCATGAAAACGTTTGAAGTTATTCTTCTCTAAAGAAACTTTTCCCTACTCTGACTCCAAAATTCATTAGCATATGATACACTGTGATTACAAAAACAAGACCTGTATTTTAGCAAATCTTGATGGCGGTTGACACATATATAAATGTGCTCTCACAAAAAATTCCAAACAATTTTGATATTAAAACTTTCTTGCTGGAAATTTGGTGTCGTACTCAATGGCCCAAGTCAAACAGAAGGAAACACTTGAGGAGTGAAGCAAAAAACTGGTACTCAGGTTAAATGCTAAATGCTCTTTTAGGCACTAACCAACTGTGCACAAAAACGCTGCATACTTTTTTATTTTATCAACTCTATAATGCAATAACAATATTATACTTTTATCCTTTTTATATTATGCAATAATACTATACTAAACATACTCTTATGTATACATCGGAAAAATACAAAACTGTTTTCCATCTCTTGTTCACAATGCAATTTATACCATTTTATACTTCTGATCTCTTGTTTACAACAGTTATACAATACAATACCAATGTCTAAAAACGTGTAAAAAAATCATTTTACAAAATCTAAATACAGTTGCTCAAATCTATATATTGCTTTTCTTGAAATATAATGGCGATAATAGAGGTCTCATTCTACAACGATTAACGTAAACTTTACCAGTTTGAGTGTCAACATACCATATTTACATAGCTCTGGTATTTTAATTTCGTGTAAACATCAGTGTGCAAGTTACTACAAGGGAAGCTGTTAATCTTTTGTTTTGTTATATACACACCAGCAGCAACAATTAAAAATCAAACATAAGGATCCTAGGTCTTTCAATGATGTCATGGTGCAAATATATGTTACCAGTCCAACATAATAGCTGGGTCTCGTTACTGACCAATTGGACAGTTTGTAAACAGTTGGAATTTCGGCTCTGAACGGACGTGATGGAGGAGCATTGTTCAATAATGATAGGGTCATCAAGAATGAGAAAGAGATAGGATCAAAAGGTTTACGAGGTAAAAATGAAAAAGAACATTTAAGCTTGAGGGAGCTAACAAACTACAAGGCTGGGTGGACACTTTTACCTGTTTAGGCTTGACAATCTAGTTTGTTTTTTGACCTATTTAAAAAAAAATATCTCCGCCAACACAGATTCAGCGAGCGTTTATCAGTCAATGAAAATTTTACGATTAAGAACACTGATTTTTCATAAACATTTTCGTTCCGATTCTTTTACTTTTATTGTATATTCTGTATTGTTGCATTGTTGTATCGTTTTTATTACTTAGGTTTTAAAAGTTTCTAAATATGATTATCTACTTGGTTGGGTAGCATTGCTCAAGTGTGTTTTAATTTAGTTTATTTTTGGTAAAGAACTCGGGAGGGCTAGATTTGCTGCACACGCGGGTAGTGCTAGAATAACCTTCCTGACAAATAACACATTGGTAAACAGGGAAGAGGCTATTAGGCTTTCCTCCATGGGCGAAAGATTGAATAAAAAAGTTATGACACCAAAGTCAATATTTGCCCTGGTTATGATTTTCCTTCCACCAACTAAATCCCACCATAAAATAGCTTGCAACAAACTGCGTAATGATAAGGCTCACTCAGCTTTTAACACTGAGCACTATTGGTTGTGTGCAAACATGTAATAGTTTGTATAGCAGTGTAAGGATATAAGCATTTGATGTAAGAAAGCTCTCTATAGTTTTTTACACTGGATAGAAGGAATGCTACACATCACTATACTTCCTGTACACTATTTACTGTTTAATAACGACTGGGGAGTCATGATTATTGGGGGCTCAAAATCTACTGTCACACCCGGTGGAGGGACCTGAGAAAAGAAATAATGGGAAGAACCAATCAATACACCACAGATAAAAGCAGCTGCTAGTCTCCTAAGACCTTCCTCAAAATGAAGGGAATTCTTCTTCTATGAGGTGTAAAACCAGTATCGAAGTATGAACGACACCATCTAAATTAACATTAAGTTGAGACCCAACATCAGTTTTCTAAAAATCAAGAGCCTTCACTTGATCTTTGTTAAAAGGTCAGAATGCGATCTTTAAGACTATTAAAATATATCGTTGAGATTCGTCTGTGCCACCCTAATTTTCAACCTCACACTTAAGTATTACAAAACATAACAAATGGAAAATTACTGTGTGAAAACTTTACTTTACAAGAGGATTAAACGTTTCTCTCTAAAATTATTTCTATGTTGTAAAAATGTTCAGGTGTCGATGTGACTTAAAAAATCTATGGACCATTTAGGAAACACGACGTCACAGTTCTAAGAGTAAATGTTGTAACAATTAAATTGTTTAAATAAAATAGAAATCAACGTTTGCAAGTGCGTTAATAAAATAAGTTAAGAGTGGGAAAAATACATTTACATTAATAACACCTTATTACCTAAGGGTAGAATAGTTCCAAAGGATGTCCATAACAGGTATTGTGGTCGTCTGCAGCTATCAAAGAGCCATTTCGTACTAGCCCTTAGAAGTCAAGACTTGATACGCTCGTATTGTGGAAATATTAGAATATCGATATCATTCAGAAATGCGATGACATTTTAAACTGTTGTGTCCTCCTTAACTGGATTAAATGCATCAAAAAAATCATCCTGTGAAACCTTCTGTAACACCGGATCATCGTCAAATCCACGTACCCAGCCACCTTGGTAAGTTAGATTGATATAGGCTCTGACTCTATTCCTGTCATTAAAACATTTGGTTATAGTTAAAATTAAATGTTTCATCCACTTCAAAATACTAGTAGGAAAAAAAAGCACAATTTTTGATAAAGGTGTTGCACCTTCTCCTATTATTATTGGCAAAGCAATAATGACTAGAAAAAGTATCATATACATAACTTAAATCAAATTACGGTTCTTTATCCAGAAAATGGTACCACACAAACGGTTCGAATTAAGCTATGTTTCTATATGCCTGGACCACTGGTTGAAGATTTATGTTGACAAAAACGGTGTTAAACTGTTTTTCCTTTCTTCTAAAACCTGGAATAAGTAAATGAGTGAGCAAACCATTTAATGTGTGTGTGAACGCGCGTGAAAGACAGACGAATAGAGAAACACACTTATAAGGTAATATACAAAGAGAGTGTCGAGAAAAGAGGGAACATTTATCTTTTCACTGTTATTTGAACCCCCAGTATGCTAATTGTTGCCAATTATAATTCAGAACAACGAAAAAATAAAATCTCATAAAATCCTTGTATTTATATAAAAAGAGAGACCAGAGGTCGGGGAGAGGTCTGGAAAAAACATTACAATTAATCTTAAGAGAAGGAGATATCCGAAATGGAAATGAAAGCATATCTAAATTTGCAGAGAGAAAAGAGAGTAAATTGGCAAATGCGTCGATACTGACTTCATTTTGGCTTAGTTTCTCTCCTGGATGAAGAAAACTGGCCTCGAAGGCTATTTTTCACAAGGATGACGTTTTACAGCTCAGACCATACATAGAGAAGTCTCAAGCGACCAAAACCAGATAAAGATGAACGGATATGCCCAGGGGGCAACAATTCATAGAACAAAGCTGAGAGTTATTTTTTGGTCAGAGAGTGTACCATGGTGGTCTGTTCTAGAGGAAAATTCTTTTCGGGAAACCCCTGTCCTTTATCTAGATCTCCTTCCAACCTGCTTTGTGAAAAGCAGAATAGCGGGAATGAATCTAATTGGGTCAATATGATAATTTCCATCTTAATCAAGGAAACCTTGGAGTATGTCACAGTGCATGGACTTCTGCGTTTTATGACACCAAGTTGTTAGCAGGCCAACTATCATAAATATTAAGTGTATAGCCTAAAATAACCTGCGTTGCTCTGGTTTTTATGAAAATAACGACCAAGGTTTTAAAAATGAATATTTGTTGGTGATTTGTTAACTTTCACTTACTCCATGATTGTAAAAATGATCCTTAATTTAACATTACTTTATTCTACCCCCGAACTTGAAGGAGAGGCATTAGACTCTAACCTATAAATGTCCACCAGTCGTACTCTCTGTAACCAAAAACCTTAATTATTATTTTCATAAGAATCAGGATAACGCCGGTTATTTTGGGTAGCCATTGAATATTCCTGATAATTGTCCTGTTAGTAAATAAGCTCCTAAGGTCTATGCTCGTGACATACCCTTAAGTTCCTTTGATTATCAAAAGTTTTCGAAGAGTCATTTTTGCCTGGAAATTGAAATGGCATGGTAATTGAGTAAAATATTACAAAAAAGAAAACTCACGTCAGGACTCCCCAATCAAGTCTGTTACTTCTTGGTGAATTAACTAACCTCCAAGGTGTACCTTTTAGT
The DNA here is from genome assembly GCA_003991215.1 of Morbakka virulenta. NCBI lineage: Eukaryota > Metazoa > Cnidaria > Cubozoa > Carybdeida > Carukiidae > Morbakka > Morbakka virulenta. The sequence continues at coordinate 340,618 of RDPX01000013.1, read as the reverse complement.
CTAATACAACAATACTATTTTCGGAGTATGCTGCTGAAGAATAGATGCCATGTGTAAAGTGATATTATTTACCAGCGCACAATCATTAGAAAAAGGTGAGTTATACAAGGCAAGATAACAGCTGGAACAAAACAAAGCTAAGCATATCCAAACGTAATTATCAGTATTTTTGATGTTATGAGGTCTATAAATTTACGTACGAAGATCATACATCAGAAGCTTAATCTTACTTATAATCCGAAATTCAGGACAGTATCGAATACCATTGGGGTTCAAAACGACATTATTGCATTAAGTTCTTGACCAAAACGGTATTGACAACTGAGATTTCCCGGATTTTCAAAAAAATTCAATCTTTACTGGGAAAAATGACTGCTGTAAGCCACGCTGTTACTTTTCAAAAAAAAGAGGACCAGATTTGAGAAGGTGAAAAAGAAAGAAAGTACAAAGAATGCAAATGGAACACTTTTCCATTACGTTTTAAGTTTTTCAGACTGTAGGATGAAGGAAATATAGCAGCAAAAACAAAAATATAGGATTTAGCAGTTTAAAGGTAAACTAGCACAGGAATAATTCCACATCTTATACACTTCCATACAAAAACCATGCAAACAACAAGTATATCTTTGGTTCGTTGTGGTTAGGGTACAGCCTTAACAGGTTCAGAAGAACCTTTTCCAAAACCGTAAAGATATATATAATGATTTATAGTTACGGGTGAGAATTGTTTCATGACCTTAAACATTGGCTTTCCTAACTCAATTCTCGATTAAAATACAGTGTGTTACAAAAATGTGAGTTAATCTGAACAAGCATGAGAACAAAACAAAATATTCTTTGAGGTAAAACACCTCTAAGTTACGATAGAGTACGGCACATGAAAAAAACCCAACTGGTCATAAAGGTTAAATGTCTGTAGCGTGCTCATAAACAGTGGCGTTTATTAGGTCGTCAAAACTGCTAACCTGCCAAATGTGATCACGAAAAGAAATTAAATTAAATACCGCATGTCGCCGATTCTTAAAGTCAGCGAAAACATAGTCCACATTTAAATATGAAATCAAATTTATTGAGCGCCTAGGTCAACCAAACTTTTAAAGATACACTCAGTTAGGACTTCCAACGTGGTGGTCATTCAGCTGCAGGTGCTCGGATACGTAATGGTCCTGTGGTTGAAAATGCGGGAGTCAAAGACACAGGTAAAGACAAAACTTACAACAGTCAATAGAGTGAATAGTAGTTAATCAAATTCAAGTTTTGCAACAGCAATGTAAATGGCAGTAGTAACAGTAATTGAAGATGATGATGATGATGAAGATGGTGACGATGACTGTGGTGGTGGTGAACTATAATTAAAAGATCGTTCATTAGTCGCCATATTTTTGTAGCACTCATCATCGTTAGAACATCAGAAATGAAAGATACAAGTTGAGCATATTTTATCAAAGAAGATATCAGCGGAAAAGAGGGGAACAGACGACCGCTTTTTTCTCTTGGTTATCTAAAGATATCTTTACAGGCATCTCTTTTCTGCCTCACGAAGAGTAGATGACACAGGATTATGAATAGCTTACAACTGGGGCGTGGGTCTGGCACTAGTCATTCCTATGAACCATAAAATCCCCCAAAATTCACGACATTCTCGGTTTAACAATTAATCTGAATTACAGACAAATGGCCACAAATGACATAAATGTCAATGATTTTGCAATATCAGTTTTGCGGAACACGAATAACAATATGCAAGTCATCAAATAAATTATGGCTAAACAACAAAAATCTGCTTATCATTTCAACAACTACACTAACTCAAATTAAATAAACGCAGTTCAAGATCAAAATAATGTCAATAAAAATAAACACACCTTTTCTCCTCCATATGACTAACGCGTTCGAGCCTGGCGTTTCTGAATTTTATAGCAGTGATTGCTACAAAAACTATCACTATAATACCACCAATGACCAGACCTACAACAATCCCTGCAAAAAAGTAATATGCAGCTTACAATTATAAGTCATACCATAATATGCGGTTAAAGAATTATTTTTTGGCCAAAAGCGCGTAATTAATTTTAAATCATATAGATCTTTTAATGAATAAAAAGAAACAGTATTTTCTAAATCTTCCATATTAACTCCTTATTCAAATATTGTTTCTTTATTGCCTTGAACAAGCGTAAAAGCGATATGTTACAGTTCCTGAATATCAAGCAATCGTTATCAGTCACTAAAAATTCTTGTATACCGAAAGCCAACTACAAATATAAATGTACGTCATGCGCTTTTTCATAACAAATCGACCTTAAGAAAATTAAACCTTTTTAGTGAAAAATGTAAGGCCTTGTCAACTGGCAAATGTTGTACTTGTAAATTGAGCAAGAAACCAATAAGAAATACCATAAAAACGATAGAAATGCATCAAATCTAACAGATGTTTACCTGTAGAACAAGAAGCAAAGTGTAATTGAAGTTTCAGGAGATTGCAAGGGTGACTTCCATAGGTAACAACAATTTAACAAGCCTTAAAACAAAAAACAGGTTTGCAGCTTTTTATCACACAGGAGAACGAAGAAACATCTGCAGGATGAAGAAAATTCTTTTACATTTCGAAACCTCAAACTTCAGCTCCAACTTTTCTCCAATATTACAAATCGTAAAATCAAACCTGCAATTTCAACTTCAACAGTCGAATATGCATGCAAAATCTTTAATATCCATTAGAAACTCTGATGTGAATATTTCTCGATAATAACTGGACCAAGCGTCTCTTGCAGGGTTCGTTAATTGCAAAAATAAAGTTTAACCTAGTACTCGATCAACTGCGACAGTTGTACNACAGGTTTGCAGCTTTTTATCACACAAGGATGAAGAAAATTCTTTTACATTTCGAAACCTCAAACTTCAGCTCCAACTTTTCTCCAATATTACAAATCGTAAAATCAAACCTGCAATTTCAACTTCAACAGTCGAATATGCATGCAAAATCTTTAATATCCATTAGAAACTCTGATGTGAATATTTCTCGATAATAACTGGACCAAGCGTCTCTTGCAGGGTTCGTTAATTGCAAAAATAAAGTTTAACCTAGTACTCGATCAACTGCGACAGTTGTACCAATTTTAAGGGCATATATTAGTGAGGGGGAAAAAATCAAAGGGAAGAAATTCATAATAGGTATTAACTCTAATTACGAATCACTTTGAGCTTTAGGAAAGTACAATTGCTCCTGCTTGTGGTATGTCACTTGGAAAGCTAGCAATCTCCTTAGATGCCCCAAAAAGTACTGTATTGACTTTTTATGACAAAAAAACACTCAAAATCTTGTCTTACATCACAAATCTATCTATCTGTCTATCTATCTATCTATCTATCTATCTATCTATCTGTTGATATTACATATATATACCAGTATCAAAGTAATTATTAGCTATCGACAATGCTCAATAATATAAGAATATTAGGGATATTATAAGGTGAACGACCAAACTGTCACTTTGTGTTTTTACAATCGTCAGCTAAACAAAAGTCTTGTTTAGCTGACGATTATATATATATTTTTATATATATATATAATATATTTATTTATTTATAATTTATTTATATATCATTTAGCTCACGCCTTAATGCACCTACTTAAGTCTTGATTTGTACTGTCTTCTACAGCATGAGACTTTCCAAAAGCACAAATACTGGTGTCACTCTGAACGTCAGTAAGAAAAGTTGCTCCTAAAAATATAAAGATGAACAATCATTAAGTACACCTTTAAATGAATGTATTACTTCCAACCCGTAAACACTACTAGGCGAAGTGCTATTTTGGACAAGAAAATATTAAAATTAGTAAAGGGGAGGAGAGAGAGATTGATGGAAGAAGAGATAGAGAGAGCAAGATCAAGAGCAAGAAACACACAGACAGACCAATAGAGACAGACAGAAAAAGATGGGAAGGAAAATTAAATACAATGTAAAAAACCTACTATTCAATTCTTAGGCTAAGCATCCAGCCAATATAAAAGGTCTAGGGTTAAAGCTACTGCCAAAGAAACAATTTGATGAATACAATCTGGATAAATCAACATAAGAAATACTCAATGACTTTAACTGGAGGGCTAAAGGCAAAACATAAAAGAAAACTATAGCAAATCAAAATATTACTTTATCAATTAAAGATAACGTAAAAAAGGAGCTCTGGCATATTCTTTTCTGTTAAACTGCAAATCATGTTGTGCAGGTGTAATAATCTATTTGCAAAGTTGTCTGTTAACCTTGCTAACTTTCCCACAAGGTGGTAAAGAAAGGTTATTTCTCCATATAAAATTTTGTCTTGGATACAATATTGCACTGCTTTGGTGTGCATCATGTGAGAAGAAAAAAATCATTGAGGCAGCTTATTACCTTAATCATAACATTCAGGTCAGCCACACATTTTGCAGATATTCCAATGAAAGAATGAAGCTACACACCAAGCAAAAGCTCCTGTATTTAATTGAATTTTTCATTTAAAGATGATACAGTGAACTCTTATGGGCAAGAAATTGGACAGCATTGAACCAGGCTTGCAACAAGAAGTTCCTAAATGCTTCAATAATAATCCCTGCCAAAGCTATGTATAAGCCAAGTGGGAAATTATGGCAATAGAAATAATGGCCCATCACACCAAAACAGTATTCTAGTATAATTAACACCTTAAAGGTAAGCTTTTCAGATATGCAAAAACATTCATATCTGGCTGCATTTATTACATTATACTGCTCTTAGGTTGTACTCTCAACTTCTTTCATTTGATTGACAGTTTTACCAAGACCACATCCAGCATCTTCACCATCTGCTTATTGTTGCTTTGGAAAGTAGGACATGCATTTCCATGTTAACATGTCAACATATTTCATAAATCTCATGATGGGATTTTGAAAAAGCATTAACTTTATAAAGTTTATAAAAATGTTGGTATGATGTATTGGTATAGTTTCTTTTTTCAACTTTTTACATTGGATTCAGAAAAATTCCCACCATTGTTTACATTTTTTGGTATTACTTTTCTGTAATCACTTTATGATCTGTGAGAAACAACAGGACTGAAGCCCATGATATTACAGTCAAAAGCAGTTTTAAAGTTACATGGGCATATAAAATGTTCCCAAAAAGGTCTGTCAAAAATATGTGTGGAAGGAATGATCCCAGAAAAAGGAATAGAGGACACTCACCAACTCATTGAATGGAAATGTAAGGAAATGATCTGGTCTTACCATTCAAGAATTAAATCCACAAGAAACAGTAAAACTTGGAGAAGAATAAGCCACAAAACAAATCACTTGATAAGCCAAATCAAACCATATATTTCAGTATGTTTAGCTCAGTAGATATTTAAACAATATATATCAGTGCAATGGTAAATTCAGTATACATGGCAATTAGAAAGCAAGTATCAGTAAAAATGGTTTATTGGCAAAGTCATACCTGGTTTTGGAGATAAATTCTTTGCAATGCCCTGCTTAAGGGTGCATACAACAATCATGATTGTTGTTGTTTTTGTAATAAGAACTTGAAAGGAAAATATTCCATGGTCATTTGTCTTGCAAGATGCTCTGGTACTATCAGAAACAATGTTCTTGAGGTGAAGACTGCCATTGTATATATCAAGCACTCTATCCAACAAAACTTTAGTTAGTTGCCTGTTTTCATTTAGCTTTGGATAAAAAAATAAAAATAAAACTATGTACAAGTCAAATCTAATAAAACAAAATTCATAATTGTAGGTTATCTACCACATTAATTATTATCACTATTCTGCAAACAAAGAAAATTACCAACAACCTCCTTGTGTTGCAGTCAAGCTCTATTACACTAAGAGTGTCATCTGCTAGTTTTCTCCAGGCTTCCAGTTGTAAATATACACTTCACAGCATGTCAAGCACCAATCCTTTGGAGAATACTCTAAGGAGTTTGAGGCTTAACATGATATGGGTGTGAAGATTTAGCCTGAATGAAATTTTGGAACCTTATAGACAACACTGGCTTTACCCCTGCGCTGGTGGGTACTTTACTTTGGTTTTTCTTGCTTTTCTTTAACCTCAAGGGAGCAATTTCCCTAAAGTGGCCTAAAAATATCTCAATTTGCTCCTCCTAACAGAATGATAAATGGAATATATATCTTACACCAAATTGACACTCATCCAGTTATGGGAGTGTTAATAGTTTTTTACTTTACTACCAATAATTGTGCGGTATACAGGAATTACATACAGTCACCAAGTTTTCTGATAGAAAAGGTGCAGGTCAAGTCTCTCATTAAATGATCATATTAAATTAGTGAAGCTCTGTATACAGAAATGCATAGTGTAATTCCAGTTTTATAGCTGCAACCTGGATTGATATCATTTTTGTTATGTACATCAGCTACTTAATACTATTGGATCGAAGTATGAGGTTAAAAAATTAGTTAAGATAAATGTTCAGTACCTCAAAATTAACTAAAATTTATAACATATAAAAGCATACCATGACAAGTAAAAGTATATATTGGTGCCAAGGTGATAAATTATCAGGTTATCATACAAGAAGCTTTCACATCAAGCTTATCTATAATCCCAAAAGTGTGCAATGTTTCTTTACACAACCCTTATCAGGTAGTCTAAATTATCTGGTTTTCATAAAAGTAGCTCTCAGAAAATCTCCAGACTTGTTTAAAATGAGAAAAGTACAAAATCATTAAAAATATATAATATTAAGAGTTTTAGGGTACCTCATTTCTGTGGCAAAGGTCTGAAATAAACCCCACATGAAGTTCAAATACATTTGGCTGCTGTGTTGACTCACTACCTGCACAAAAACAGAACTGTAAACTAAAATTTGTAAACATTTAAAAGTTAATTACAACAATTAAGAAACAGTTAAAGGGGGGTGGTTGCCAAAGACACAAATCCAGGCTCTGCAGTCATATGGAGATGTCTGATCTTAAGGGTAGCAAGAAAAGAGAGAAAGTATTCCTTACTCCAATAATATGAATAATGAATACCAATAATGAAAAGTAGCATCTCATCCTCCCACTTCTGTTAAGCATACCATGTGTCACAAAAAGTGTAAGAATATAAGCCAGAAAAAGTGGTCTGTCATTTATGACCAATTGGTATTGCAGTGCATTTCATAACAACTTCCTTTTTCTTGTTTAAAACTACAATAAAAACATCACATGACCAGATACAATCCATAGCATAGCATATGGCTACTAGTTTAAAACTAAAAATATAACCCTAAAAGGGGTTTCCTTGATCAAACATTATGACACTATTGTGGGTATTACCAACTTGCTTATGTACTAACTCTTTATAACTATGGTTGTCCTTTGTCTTCAGACATGACAGCTGCTGAAGGTCATAATCTGTGGTGAATACAGTCAATAAAGATCAAGATCAAAGAACAATATGGAGGAACAATACTATGGGCAACTCTGACAATCTACACTGGCAAAAAATCTGTGGATTGTCTTAAAAGAAGTAACATATGATAAAGTGAATTCTTTACACTAACCTACTCATAGTCAACATCTGATGGACAATGGGACCAAGTGGTATGACATTATAACATGATATGCAATGAAGCTTTCCAATATTTTTACATCCTTCATTGTTAGTTCAGTTAAAAAAACATTTAGTGAAGACTGTTTAACATTAGTAAGCAGCTCTCTTACTTTAATAACATATTGACAATCAAGCCTATTTTGAAAACATCAGTAAAAAGCTATGTGAATGA